>JAIUJO010000280.1:30000-582500 GCA_023846275.1 Vanilla planifolia
GACCTATGTATGCAGTGACAAATTCGTCTATCATACATATGTCACAACTTCATTTTATGAAGTCTTTCTTCGTAATTCTTCCTAACTTCAAATTTTGAAAGCAAAAACAATCAATAGGGCATGCTTTCATAGTTTGCATTCATGATGGAAATCAAAATGGAATGAACTTTGTGAGACAAATTGATTTTTACCAAATTTTGCTATCAGGGATGTTACATTTTATCTCCTTAGTAACTTAAAAATAAATTCTCATACAATTTATCTTATTTATTCAAATTTTTCATATTGATATTATTATTTTACCATGTAGCTTTGAATCTAATCTTATGTGATATCTAAACTACTTTTGTTTAGATGCAATATATTATTTAAATTTACATTATTTCAATTATAATATAAATTTTCTTAACATTAAAAAATAATATATTGTTATTTATGCTTTGTTTCTTTTGTAATTCACATTAATTCCCAATGAGGTTCGACGGAGAAGAAATGGGCATTGATGGACTCATCCTAACAAGCTCTATCTAATTAAATATTATTTTTTATATATCTAAAAAGGATATTTTTTATGTTTTGGTATGCTTTATGTGGTAGCACTATTCACAAATTGATTTAATAATCAAAGATGTTAAACACAATCTTCTCATTGTCTTAGAATATAGCTTTTCGTACAATTTATCTCAATTCTTGAAGTATTTTGCTTTAGTTTTATTAAATTATGTTATAACTCTAAATCTTCTTTCAGGTGACCTTTATTTTGCCTTAATCTAGATTCATTATATTGCCTTAATTTATCTCATTCTAGCTTTAATATTTATTAACTAAATCCAAAAATAATGACTCTAGTTAATCTCATCCAATGGCTCTGATTAGTTATGCATAATGGATAATTGAGTAAGAGTTACATGTGCTATTGTAGTTAGCCATTTCTGATGAATAGCTTAAGAACTTTTTAGATCATTTCGTAAAAACTTTTTAAATAGTTTTTTTTCTTTCTAATCATGTTGTCCAAAAGTTCTCTATAAATACCTAATCATTGTGAATTAATTGACTAATAAATATGAATAAGATTTCCACATTTCAAAGAAGGGATATATCATATTTTGCTGGTATAAATTTTCCCTTACAGCACCTATGGCTTATGACTACTTAAAGTTCCAAATTCTTGCAATAATGCCTGATTTTTTTCTAAGATTTAATTTTCTTAATTGTCTTCATAATTTTGAGCTCCTTGTGCCATTTTACATTCATCAAAAAGTATAAGAAAGTTTGTACATTTTTATCAAAAATTTATTTCTTATTGTATTTTTTTCTTTTGGTTTGGGTGACCCTGCATTTGCAAAAGCCCAAATTTAGTTTGATCTCATAAAAAATCGAGTTGTGCTTGAGCTTGTAAAAGCCTGAGTTATAGTTGAACCCACTAAAGCTTGTGAGTTGGAGGTGAACCATAAAAAAATCTCAAGTTATAACATTTTTGTTAGTGGAGTTTTTTCCTGACCTCTTTTGGGAGTAGATAGGTTGTATTTTGTATTGAATAACCTAAAAATTTTTGTGTACATTGTCAACTTTTGTTTTTATTCTTAGTCATAAAAATTACAAACATAATTATAAATCAAAATTTTCAATTAACATAAAATTATCTTTATAAAGAGTATTTGAAAAATGGGCATATTTCTTATTAGCAAATATTATATTAAAACCCATAATTCACCCTCTCTTATGATATTCAAACACTACTTTTTACTTCGACACCTAACTTGATGATGGAGACCATTCATCAATCTTGTTATGATCTTGGAATGTAGCTTTCCCATATAATTAATCCCATTTCTTCAAATATTCTTTTTTATTTGGTTATATTACTATGTAGCTATAAATTTCCTTTTATTTGACTTTTACATTGCTTTTATTTTGTTACACTTTGGTACTTTAATTTAACTTATTTTAATTCTAAATAGATTTACCTAAAATTTAAAAAATATTTTGTTATTATTGAAATTCATTTACTTAATAAAATCATAAAATTTTCAAACAAACACTGATTAAGAAATAAAATCTTGTTAGGACTCATCTTGATAAGCTCCACAAAATTAAATATTATTTTTATTTTTTTTTTAATTTTTATTTTCTAAGTTTTATTTCCATTTGGAAGACATTTAGATTCATACCTTCATTGATAGTAGAGGATGTTACAATTTATCTCTTTAGTACCATGAGATGAAATTTTATAGTATATTTTTTCACATTTACTAAAAAAATCTTATCTTTGATTTGGTTATATTACTAAATAACTCTAAGTTTTCTTGAGTTTGACATACATCATAATGATTTTCTTATTTTATATTCTTTTAATTTATCTCAACATACGGTTAATAAATATTTATTTAATATTAAAAAAATATTCTTTTTTCAAATTTTTATGCTTAGTTTCTTTTTTAACATGTAGAAATTCCAATTAACATTGAATCAAAACATAACAAATGTTGTTGGGCTCAACACGATGAGCTTTATCTATTTAAATTTTAATATTATACTTTTAAATATATTAGCTCTTTAGGATTTGTTTAGTTATATTAAAATACTTTAATTTATCTCATTACACATTTTAATACATATTTGCTTAATAATTAAAAAATAAATTATTACTATTTATGCTTTTTTTAATTTCATTTTTCTTAATAACTTTAGCAAAGTTCAGTCGATATGAAATAAGTATTATTGAATTTGCCTCAATGCGCATTGTCTAATTAAATATCTTTTATAATTTATGCTTTAAGAGTCATTCAATTTATATCTAATTTGACAATTAACGATGTTACACTTAATCTACTTGACATCCTGAAATTTAACTTTCTCATAAAATTTATCTAATCTTTTTCAAATGTGTCCCTTTATTTGTTATATTTTTATGAAATTCTAATTTTTCAATTGTGTGACTATTGCATTAGTTTAATTTGCTTACATTATGTTCATTCAACTTATTTTATTTCAAATTTAATATATATTTAATTAATATTAAAAAATATTTTATTATTATTTATGAACATTTAATTTTATAATTTTTAAAAATTGCAAACCATGTCTAATTGAACTGAAATAAAGGTCACTAGACTCACCTCAAGCAATTTATACATTTAAATATTCATTAATATATTTTTAATTATTTTATTTCATAAAGTCATAGCATACTTTATTAGATATTTCTATTCATATCAGACTTGATGATTGCATATGTTATACTTGATGTTGTTAACATTTTAAATTGGAATTTTCTATCATAATTTTGTTAATTTTACTTAATGTTTTTCTTTAATTTGCTTATATTAACACTAAATCTTCTCTTTTGTGACCATTACATGTCCTTAATTTTGATATATTTTCTTTCTTCAATTGAACTTATTTTAGTTTTGATATATATTAGCTTAATCTTAAAGGAACAATATATTATTATTTATGTTTATTTATTTTCTTAAATTATGCTAATTATAAAGTGATATGCTTTGATTTCATTAAGTCACTATGTATCTCTAAATGTTCGATTATTTGACTTTCATATGTCTTTGATATATTACTTAATTTATCTCCTCTCAATTTTAATATGTATTTATTTTATATTAATATAATAATTTATAACTTTTTAGTCTTATTTAATTATCATATTCATAATAATTCAAAATTTAGTTCGATCAAAATGAAACAAACATTGTTAGAAAGATCTCAATGAGCCTTATTAAAATAAATATTAATTTTAGAATTTTTAAATTTGCATCTTCTTATATTTTAGCAAGTGTTATTAGAAAATTTAATTAATAACAAATTTTATAATTAAGGATGCTCAAAATGATTTCCTTGGGATCCTAAAATACAACATTCCAGTACAATTTATCTCATTTATCATATTTTTTTCATTAGTTTGGATAATTTTATACAACTCCAAGTCCACTCTCACGTTTTTATATCACTCTGACTTAGATATATTACATTGCTATAATTTATTTCATTTTAATTTTACATTTAAATTAATTATAATTAAAAATAATATTTTCCTTAATTATTTTTATTTACTATATCAATTCATAATAATTCAAAATAATGTCCCAACAAGACAAAACAAGCATCACTTGACACATCTAGATGAGCCTATCCCTTTGAATGTTCATTTTAATATTATACATATAATATTCTTCTAATACTCTTACATGATTTTTTGAGTCATTTTGATTCGTAAATGATTTGATGATTGAGGATGTTACATTTGATATTCTTAGCATCTTTCAATACATGTTTCCCATACAAATATATCACATTTTTAAATTTTTTTTTCTTTTATTTATATATATTTCTATATAATTCTAAATGTCCTCTCACACAACCTTAGCATCACTTTAATTTAGTTATGTTACATTCCTTTAATTTATCTCATTTAAACTTTAAAAAGTATTCACATAATATTAACATTATAGTTATGTGTATTCACTTTAGCTATTTGCAATAATTAGAAACAAGATCTGATGCAAATGAAACAAATATCATTATACTCATTTTCATGAGCTTTATTAAATTTATTATTCTTTTTTTCACCTTTAAATATTTAATGTTTTGGCATGTATTATGAGATATTTTGATTTATACTTGATGTAGTCAATGAGGATATTATACTTGATCTCCTTACTAACATGGAATGCAAGTTTCTCATATAAATTTCCTTAGGCTTTTAAATTTTCTACTTTGATTTAATTATACAATTATGTAACGTTGAATCTTCTCTAGCATAACCTTTCAAAAAATAATTGATTATCTTTTACATAATATTTTAAAAAATAATTAATTATTATTTATTCTTATTTAATTTTATAATTTGTTGTAATTCTAGATTATTTGTGATCAAGATGAAACAAATATCATTGGACTCATCTTGTCGAGCTCTATTGATGAAATATTTATTTTCTAATGTTTGTAAATATTTTATGTTTTTGAGATTTTTGGGTGCTTCATAATATATTTTTTATTTGTACCTAAATTGACAATCAATGACGTTAAACTTGGTCTTCTTAGTATCTTAAAATATAACTTTTTCATAAAATATGATTTTGTTATTATATAACTCTATATCTCCACTAATGTTAAAAAATAATTTTTCCATAAAATTTATCTAATTTATTCATACATGATTTAATGATTAAGAATATTGCACACAATCTCCTTAGTATATTAAAGTAAATATTTCTTACTAATTTACTCCCTCTTTTAAATTTTTTTCCTTTATTTTGTTATATTAGTATTTAATTGAAAGTCTTCCTTCATGTGTTTTTTACTCTTCTTTGGTACTTTGTATTACATTGTTTCAAGTTTTAGCATTTTAGCCATAAAATATATTTACTTAATATTAAAACTATAATTTACTATGTTTTATGCTTATTTACTTTGGTATTTTGTTATAATTCTAAAAAAGGTCCAATTTATATAAAAGAAATGACATTGGACACTTCTTGATGAGCTTTAATAAATTAATTATTCCTTTTTATATCAATAAATATTTTATTTCACTATGGTTTTGGTATACTTTATTAGAAATTTCAATTTTTATTTTATTTCACAATCAAGAATATTATACTAAATCATTTTATAATCTTGAAACACAAATTTCTTAATCAATTTAACTTAGTTCTTCAAACTTTTTACTTTAATTTTGTTATATTATTTTATAACACTAAATCTACACCTCTATAACTTTTAAATAACATTGATTAAGTTACATTACATTTCTTTAATTTATCGCATTTCACATTTTTATTATATTTAACAATTACTAAAAAATAAATTGTTTGACATTTATTTATATATTTTTAAATTCATAATAATTCCAAACTATTTGTGATAAAGATGTAATAAATGTCATTAGAGTTACCTTGATAATCTCTATCCAATAAAATTATATTTTTTATTTAGCAATGACATATCTTGAAAATTCTACAAATTATTGTTTTCAAAATTTAAATTTATTTCAGGATAATGACTAAAACATTTCTTTAGTGTAAAAAAATTAAATAAAAAATAAAAAATATTAATGTAAAGTTAAATGATATTAAAAAAATATAATGTAAAATACTAAAAATTAGAAAACATAAAATATACTTTAGGATAAGCAAATACACTTAGAAAAATATTTAAATAAAAAGTTTTAATGAGTTGTATTGTAAATAACAAAAATTTTTATAAGAATTTGTATAATTTATTATGATGTAAATACAACACACAAAATTACAAAAGAAAAAGCATAAAATTATAGAAATAAACTTACAATAAAGTAATATTATAAACTCAAAAGGCATGACTAATTTGGTTTATATTAGGAAAACTTTATAATAATAAGAGTACCACAAATTTGTTACTGCAAACAAAATGGACAAAATAAAATTTATAACGTAAATTTTACATGACTTTGAATATCTGATTATGTTGGCTAGTTTTTTGTTTTTCACTAAAACATTTTTATTTTTGATTTTTTTAATATTTATTCAAATGAATTAATATATAACTTGTGATTATACAATCTTATACAAAAATAAAAATTATAAATATTGATATCTTTTTATAGCATCATAATTTATTTTTTATATTTTAAATTTTTAATAACATATCTATCAAGAATTAGTTTTTAATATTCTCAATATTCCACTATTGAATTTATTTACTTGTTTTTCATTTTGGATTAGTTTTACTTAAATTCTAATATTTTAACTTTATTTTTAGGAATGTGATAAAAGAATTTAAATTCATAAATAATTGTTTATAGTTTGCTAATGAAATTCTTTTTAAAAATTTTCTTAATATAGTAACAAAAATAACATGTTAAAAATAAGCATAAATATATCTAAAATTTTAATGAAGTCAATAATTTGTAAGAATATAGAAACAGATATAAATTTTAAAAAACAAATTGATTAATGCTAGATTCATATTGAAGTAAATATAAAACTAAATTTTATAATAATGGAATAAAAGTCATTGTTCAAGTAAAGAATTTAAAATAATAAAAAATAGGAAGCAAATACCTATTTTATGTTCTCAATAACATAAAATATTAAACATTTGAAATGTTTAGAGTAAAATATTCTCAATACTAAAATTCATATTTTACAAAGAAGAGGAAATGTCATTTAATAATGTCTTCTACATGTCTAACAAAACATCATTAATTAAGTGGTCTTATTTATTTTTTCCCCCTGCCTACACGATTATTTACTTTTTATTGATTTTTGAATATTAATTAATAGTATGATATTTTTTTATCAAAATTATTTAGTAATTATACTATAGAAAAGTTAACAATTTTAGTATTATATTATAAATTGAATATTTGGATTTTTTAAGCTATAACATTTTTATTTTTATTATAATTTGAAGTTTTGCTAAATTCAGATATTTAGAAATATTTTTGTTAATATTTTATGTTAATATACAAAATAGTTTATAAGTTCATTATGATTTAGCATGTGAGAAGAAAAAAATATGCTCACAAGTACGTAGGTTGTCCTTCCATCCACCCTGAGCATTTATAATTCTTCAGAAGAAGTGTTGAACCTATGTAATGCATGACAACATAACATACTCGTTATGCACTTGAGAACATCACATCTTCAGAACATTGTCCAACAAATATGTTTTGCAAATACCTTTTAATATGTTAACTCTTCCATTATCTTATTTATTTTTAGTTTTCTTATAAATTTTAATGTTTTTGTGTTTCTAATGCAATGTTTTTTTCCATTATTATGAAATTCTTATTATGCTTTGTAAATAACTAGAATACTTTAAGTAGTTTACATTAATAATGATGCCTTTTATTTAGGATTCCATATTTTTTGTTATAGTCACCATTCTGATACTTTTATAGTTAATTTTGAAAAAAATCAACTATACTTTTTTTTTTTTCAAGAATTGACTTTTTTTTACTTATAAAAACTCATTCATGATATTTTCAAATGTATTTAATTTCTTTAAATACACATAATTTTGAGTAATTACTTCATCTATATACAAAATAGAAGTCTTTTAGAGTAAAATAGAAATAAATTCTAATTGGTTAAGACTTGATTGTGCAACACTTCTTTGATGATAACAAAACTAGCATATTTTTGTTAATAAAGATTTTTAGATTGTCTTTTATATCATAAATCACAAAAAGAAACATTAACTAACAAATAAGAATGCATAATCAAGTTTTCCACAAACTAACTCACATGTGAAATTGGTTAGTGAGCACTGGTAATTATTCTTAAGTGTGGCTCAACATATAAAACAAAGACCAATTTTCCTAACACTTTGCAAAACCTTGACCTTGATCACCTGCTATTTTCTTAAAAGCAGACCTTATCTTAGTTTTGTTGGTCTATAACTGTGGTTGCCTTGCTTTTACAAATTTGTTATTAATAAAATTCCCACATTATATTCTTTGATATCTCCTTATGGGCAAACTATATATGATTATATGATTTGATAATTTTGATGACATGATAAATCAAAGTAAAAAATTATTTAGTAATCAAAGACAAAATGTAAATTAAGATCATATGCTAGCAATATCCTAATCAATAACATAACTCATCGAGATGATTGGACAAATCTTTTAAAACAAGTAATATGAAGCAAATCTTTGAAGAAAAAAGGATAATAGGAGAAGAAGAGATACACCAATGATTTAAAAGTTGAAACCCTAGAAGGCATAGGAACTACAAAAGACATGATAATCCTTTTCATAAATTTGAATATGATATCCACAAGATATATCATGATAGTATAAGAAAAAATAAACCTTTTGATGAGTTAGATTAAAATGATAATATAGATATATTTGGTAAAGAGAAAAGGCTAGAAAACATTATGATTAGAGCATATCCCTAACATGGGACTATGTACCCAAACTTTTGGTTGTAATTTTGATCCTAAGGATTATATTAACTGATAAACTAGTATGAATGATTAGTTTGACTAAGACCAAAGGAGTGAGTAAAAAATACTATTTTATTAAGACAATCTCATTGTATTGCCCATAACTTCCCTAAAATTTAAGAGCAATAATATATTATTAGTGATAAAGAGTTATCATAAACTTGAAGCAATCTTAAGGTTAGGTTGTACAATAAGTTTATTTTAATAATCTATAATGTCAAAATGAAAGATAAATAACAAATATTTTTGTAATATGATAGATCCATTGAAAGGAATACTAATAGTTTAAAGATTATAAACTTTGTTGCAATATAAATGAGGCCAATAATGCATTTTGTCCTACTTCATGGTAGGTTTAAAGGATTAAACGTTGGTAGAGCTTAACTTGAGATAAATATTACTATACAATAGCTAGAAATGTTGAAAAAAGTAAAATTTCTATTTTATGAGATATGAATTAATTTGATGGTCCACACCCTTATTTCTTGACCACTAATACTTGAACTTCATCTACCCCTTCTATCATAGTTTCTAAACCTCCCAAACCCTACATTACCGTCCACTTCTCTTCACCATTCTTTAACTTAATTAAGAAAAATTGGAATCACCTATTTCACGTTTCATGGACACATAGCTAGAAACTATCTAAAGAGATGTATTACAATGAACCTAGGTGTTAATTAATATGAAAAATTTCATGTTATGTGCACCCTTATAGCCCTATAATCACAAGAAGACTAAAAGTGTACCAATATCTTTAAGACCAATAAAAAAAATTAAAGAACAACAATTTTGGATTATCATTAATATTAGTAGTTTAATAAGGTAATATCTCTTATTACTATTAAGCAAATAAGAGCTTCTTTATTGAAAGATCCAAAACCTTATTTTGTGTCATTAATAGATAAAATGTCTATTCTATTAAGCAATAATTTATGTATCAATGAAATTGGGTTGGTATAACGATAAGGTTTTTTATGGTGTCATAAACTATGCAAGTATGACATCTTATTTTTACTAGACCAAGGCTTTTTTATAAGGACATGACTCTGAAAGAAAGGCCTTCATATTACATCAAAGTCCACCTTATGAGAGACATTAATCACTTAAGCCTATGAAATATATAAAAACTACCAAGCCCATGGATAATGGAAAAAGAAAGGTAAAGAATTTAAGCTTGAATATACTACCCCAAGTTAAGAAGACCCTTAATCAGGGAAACTTTGTTTTGTTTCTTATAATTAAAGAGTTAGCCACTACCTTACCAAACCTATTATATGTTATATAGGATCACGATAATAAGCCAATATTTTTTATAGATTTTATTCCCTTACCAATGGACTTTCAAACTTCTATTTCTATAATAATATCTAAAAACATTAATTGAAGTAATGAAGGATACGTGAAAAGAGTAGATGCACACAAAAAGGTTAGCAAAATTTATGAAAGAGACTATATTATCAATAATAATAATTCAAAAAAGTCGAACTAATGCTTATGTGTTGGATTTGCAAGTAGAGTATATGATTAGGAGAACCTTTAAAAGTAAGAAATTAGTCTCTAACAAGGCACTATATGCAATACCTAATGACTCATTTGAGCCTAATTCTCCCATACTTGAAGTTCTTTCTGCTTAAGAAAATCCCACAAGAGGGGGGGGGGGGGGGGGGTGTGAATTGTGGTAAATAAAATTTTTTTTCAAACTTTGGTTTCAATCAAAAATTAAATCTTTTAAGCACGAATAAGAAGAAATATAACATAAGAGATTTTTAAGGTGGTTAGACTCAAAATTGAGCCTACATCCACCCCCAACCGGTGTAGGGAAAAACAACACTAAAAATACCAATTTACAAGTGAGGTTTTTCGTACGGTTCACCTCAAATCTACTTGGGATTTTTCCTACGGCTAATCCAGAACCTATTAGAGTCTTTCTGGGCTCAACTCAAACCCTAGGCTTTTGCACAATGTGGGATGCCCTTAACCCAAAGAAAAGATACAAAAATTGGCAAAAATTAAAATAACTTTAAGAGAAATAGGAGGCACACATGACCAAAAAATGGAGGAATAGAGATTGAAAGATTATTGAAGCAAAAAACTCTAATACCGGAATCCTTCTTGCCACTTTCTCTTTATGAAATTGGAAGACCGTATTCACTTGATTTTGCATGAAATCATGATTTGAAACCTTTGGGATCTTAGCAAATGTCACCACTAGAAGTTCTTCATCCTTCCCTCTTTATAGAGCTTAAATTTGAGCTCTAAAATCACTCCCAACGGCTCATAAAATCAATTAGCCGTTTGGGTAACGGATGGAAAGCAGCTACCATCTGATTCAGGCTTGATCTGAGCATTTGTATTGCGCGCATGCTACCTGCATGTAACTATAATGTGTCGAGAAATAATTCTAATCAAACAGTTACCTTACTGTTTATACTTCTTGGTGCATATCTACATAGTTTTAGGGGTTCAATTCTTCTCTATGTCATTTTACACTGAATAAGCACAACCATTCGATCGTGCTTGCCATTCCAACTTCTTTGATAATTAGGCTGGATTTTAGTCCCACGTTGCCTAAAATGCATCACCATTGCACTTTATAAGGAATTCGCTTCCTATTACTATCAGACAGCTTAGGGGTTGGCTCATCCTTCCATTCGTCGTTGCCTGCTGTTTGAATTCCTTTGGATATGGGCTCCCCTATCAGGTCAGTCCAGTCCACCAATTTTTATATTTTTATATATATTTTTTAATTTCTAAAAGCCTGGATGGGCCAGTGGTGGGGTCGAGTTGACCCGCCCAATGCTATAGTGAAAATTCTCGAGAGTAACGTTGTTTTAGGGTGTTTTATAAGAATTTTTGAGTGAAACTATTTAATATAAGTGTACCAAAATAATCTTATGTTATCATAGTAATATAAGTTTTCTAAATGTCTATGAAAAGAAATTCATGAAAATGATTCTTAAATAAATTTTAAAAAATCAAATACCAATGTCTATACTTTTCATCAATAATGGTTGACCCAAAAATAAAAATTCAATAATTATTAATTTTATAACATTTTTAAATATTAATACTATTAATATGACACATCACCTTAAAATTTGGATATATAAATTTTAAGAAAAATAAAAAGAAAATCAAATATGAATACTTTAGTGCATGTCTTCAATTTCCTTGAAGTTTGCCATGACCCCAAGAACCTTGAAGACCACTATTTTAGACATTTAAAATTCATGGCTTGACTTAATTAAATATTAAAAATTTTATTTAAAGCAAGCCCATATGAGATATAAATATTTATTCTTGACTCATCAAACACAAAGGTGTAACAATACTGAGTGAATTTTTCCTTATTACTACATTAGTCTTAGGAGTAAGAATAATGTGAAGAAAATTTTAGATCGTGAGACAATTCCAACAACAAAATAATTAACTTAAAAACTTTTTAGTTTTTTGGAGAAAAAACATCTGATTAAGACTTCCTAACTAATTTATAATGGCTAACAATATATCACATCGCACCTTCTACGCCCATCACCTCATCACCATCGAGGTAAGCTCTCTCCCACCTGGGAGGATGATGTATAAAAAAGTAACATATGGTCACAAACACACATTCCTTATCATCACACCAGTTTCAAAAGTCTATAAGTGCAAAACAAAGTTCAAAATTACTTCAAAAAAACTTAAAATTAAATTTTTTTGAGTTTGCTTCCTATCACTATCCATGCAATCTGTCACCATGACAAACACCCACAACAACTACTTTCACTACCTGAGCTAACCCATGCACCTACATGAACACAATTGAAAAATGACATCATTTGACCTATGCTTGACACACATTGATCCATTACCCCTGACATCCTATAAAGACATAAACTAACCAACCAGTCCAATGAATCAATTGTATACTTTCTGCCCATGCCTACCCAAAAATCAGATCTACTTCTCTATAATGTGTCGCTTGCCTTACCATTGTGCCACTCACTCATTCATCACTCATCATTACCATCGCTCAAAATACATAGTTAATTTTGGAATTTCTTAATTTCCATAAATTTTTTTAAATTTTTATTTTTTTTAATATCTTTTAAAAACTTTTACTATTGAACCTTTGAGATCTCTATAAATAGGGATGCACACAAAACTATAAGTAATAAAATTATGAAATATAATTCTTTTATTTGTATTCTTCCACTTTAATGAATAAATTATGTGTACCCAACTTAGTTAATGGGATTAAAACTTCACTTGGGAGAGACAATGATCGAAGGTAAGAGACTTTCCATGTAACTTAGGGGAGTAATTATGGTTGTGAAGGACCCTAAGAACCTCAAAAGGATGGCCCATATGATCAACATTTTGCCATAGAGTATTAGATTACATGATGTGAAGGAAGTGTAGGTCTTGTCATGTTTTTTTGGATAAGAAAGTGCATTACAACAATGAGTGGACAATAAGAATCCAATTAGTCACAATATAAGAAAATTGATATTGACTTACTAGCACACGATGATCCCATTGTAGTATTTAAAATATGATGCTATTATTTTACAAGATTTACTCTATTATTTCATTCATATTTTTTTGGCTACAAAATGTCAGCTTAATAGCATAGCTCTAGGATTCCCTATTCAGTCTCATAGGCTACCCTTTTATATTTTTCTAGGATCAAGGAGTCAGAACTTTTGAGAAGCAAAATTGAATATTTTAGAGTTAGTGGATTAGTTTGATGGTTCATCTTCTTTATTTCACATTTAATTATTGTAGATTTGATACTTATTTATTATTATTTTGTATCAAACAAAGTTATTAGATTCAATAGTTACTTATTATATTACTCATCGGACTTTGATAGTGATAGTAATGTTCTCATGGACTAAACAAGGTTGCAATGGTTTATCAATTTTATGGATATTATTTTTATGCTTTGGTCTTGTAATTGAGAAAAATTGTTTGATTCTTAGCGTGATAGTATTTTGTATGTTATCATAATAAAAATTATATGTATGTTTTGCTAACATGATTCGTTTAATTTTTGTTGCACTCATTATTAAAGAAAACATTTGGAGTGGCTATAAGATCATTTGGCAATAAAATAAGGCACAAAAACATTGATTATATATATATATATAAATAGTAGCAACACATGACTTGCATATGATAAATCTACATTGAAATGGAATGTAATAACTCAGAAAAATAACATTTCGTTAATATGCTCTTTTCCAAATTTGGTGCAAGTAGGAAGGCATCTCAAAGGTGATTTTTGGATTATCTTATTGTTGGTATACTCCTTCCCCTTACAAGGTAGATTTCATGTACGCATTGAGCCATGGCCCTTCTTTTATGTTGAGTCAAGGCAATTCTCCAATCTCTGCAATCACAATAATGCCAATATCTTTTTTAAAGTGTGTACCACAGGTCATGTTCAATGAAGATGATATCTCCAAAAGGTTACAACCTTCAAAATCACTGTAATTGGTAATGTTCTCTTTCAAGACTCAACATTGAGTTCCTAAGAGTTGAAATCTAAACAAATTGGCTGCTTTGGATCGATTGTGATAAGTAAAGTATATGCTCTAAAGATTTTCACTAGACTTAGATGACATTTATACTGCATTGACAAAGTTTATAAAATTGTAGAGTTTCAAATGACAATCATCAAATGGCTCCTATATTTTTGACTCAAAATTTAACCTATGTGAGCTCTAGTGTAGATCTCTTTGGATTGCCTTCCAATCCACTTTGTCAACAAGTTAGCCCTAATGTCTATTTTGTCAATAGTCAATAACCACTAAATGTAGATGTCATGATAGTTAACTTAACAAGGCCCTATGGTGCTTGAATCAACAATGAGCTTGATCTTTCTAAAGACATTTCTTCACATATTAGGATCCTTAGGATGATTAGCAACAAAAACTGTTTCTAGAAAAATATCAAGCACTAAAAATATTCCAATCTATTATCCAAATTATTATAATAAAGATAATTAGTTGTCCAATGCAATATGGAAAAAAGTTCTAGATTTAAGCAAGAAAGGGTGAAGAAGCTATAATTCCAATTCATCAAGCAATAAGCAATGTGAAACCCCAAACATTGGTAGTCTTTAGTGTAGACACTCAATGGTTGGACAATGAAAGTACATCAGGGAGGGAAAGCAAGGGAATAGAAGCTAATAAAGGTATTATAAGTAGCATTACATGAGACAAATTCTACTCCCCCAACAAGTCAAAAAATAACTTCCTTAATTATATCACAAAACATCAATACTTTGTAAGAGAACCACAATGTACTATGAATCATTTCTTCAATAACTATATTAACAAATTCAATGGGCAACTAATCTTTCTATGAGGTTTTCTCACCTTAAGCTCTCACTAGTATCAAAATAGTCAAATTTGAAGCACAAAAAACGTGAGTAGCTAAGCAATAAAGAGAAGAAGAATAAAGCTTTTATCACAAGAAGATTGAACACAACAAGAAGATCTTCTTCTTTCATCATTCTTGCCTCTTTATATTAGAATAATTTTATTACAAAAGGCATAACATTTTAATTTCCAAAAGACTGATTTGTACTTTGATCAAAAGTTTAGAATCGATAAACTTTTGCATCATTGGCTCAATGCCCACATCTCAAAGACCAAGGTGCACTTGAATTTGATGCAGCACTTAGCACTACATGAGCAAAGACAAGCATAGTAGGTGGTAGTTATTCATCACATTACCTACACAACAACTCACTTAAAGCATGCTCATATATATGTGGGGGTCGCATGATCTCCTATTCATATGTGGTGCACATAAACCAAGTTAGCACTAAACATGGAGTGAAGCACATGTGGTGGTGGAAGCTAAGCATAAATAGGGCAACTACTCATTTAAACATGAGCCATAAAACTTGTATTTTTCTTACACATCTTCACTCTTGTTTAGGCTTATTTTTGTGTTTTATTGAATCAACTTGGCTATTTTCTCTAGTCATCCTCTTTTCATTATTGTTTAAAACAAACATGAGGGAATCATGATTAACCTTTCTCCAAGCTATACATTTTGTAGTAATAAGTCTTTTTCACTTCTTCACATTTTGGTATGAAGTCTAGGCCTTGCTCCTTATCATAATGATCCCTTTGTAAATGTTGTTATCTTCATTTAATATCTTATCATCATTCATTACAGAGTTATCCGTTGGTGGTAAGTGTTTTTGATGTTCTTCATCAAGATAAAAAGGTTCATAGGCCTTCATGTTAACCATAGTCACTATTAAGAACATTTCCATATATCCTACTCACTTAAAAAGATAGGTATTGTCATTAATTAATTATATTTTCTTAAAAAGACTATATGATATAAGATTTATCTTCTTTCCATGTACTTTAAATCTTTCATTCGAATATGAAGCCAAATAAGGTAATCTTTTACGAACATTTTTTCATTTCTATGTTGATCATGTCTTCTTTTATACTTCTATCATTTTAGTAGTTGTCTTTTGGCATTGAAATATATTTCCTGTATTGCATCTAGAAAGCTTTGAGTTTTTTGTTGAATGCCACTTCTAAATTCTTCTATTTCTTTTACCTTGAAATTCAATTGTCGGAAGCTTTGAGGTAGGATTAACAAACAATGTTTGAAAGAGTGCTTTTTTATCAATCCATGCACAAAATGATTGTATGCAAGATATACATATATAATACTCTCATTCCATGTTTTTGGATGATGTACGTTATAAACTCATAGTATGCTTGACTAAAATTGGTATCCATCATTTCCTACATTGCTCAGTACGTTCTAATACTCTCATTCCATGTAAATTCCCTTATTTAAAAAAGTGGTATCGATCATCTCCTACTTGTTTTTCTTCTTCTTCTTCTTTTTCTTCTTCTTCTTCTACTTCTTCGTCTTCTTCTACTTCTTACACTTCTTCTTGTTCTTCTTCTTCATCGTATGCTTCCTCTTCTTCTTCTTCTTCTTCTTCTTCATCTTGTCATTCTACTTCTTCTTCTTCTACTTCTTCATAATTTTCTCCTTGTTATTATCATCCTTATTCTGGTTGTCCTTCATCTCTCTGTCATTCAATAATTTATTTATTTATTTCTTTCTTTCTTTCTATCTTCTTCTTCTTCTTCTTCTTCTTTCCTTCTTTTCTTCTTCTATTCTTCTTCTTGCAACTCCTTTTCTGCTTCTACTTCTTCTTATACTTCTTCTTCCTCTTCTTCTTCTTCTTCTTCCTCCTCTTCTTCTTCTTTTTCTTACTATTTTTCTTTTTTCTTTATTCCTCTTCTTCTTCTTCTTCTTCTGTTACTTCTACTTCACCTACTTCTTGTTCTTCTTTTTCGTCCTCTTCTTCTTCATCTTTTTCTTCTTCTTCTTCTTTCTCTTTCTTCTTCTTCTTCTTTTTCTTTCTTTCTTGCTTTCTTTCTATTAATAAGTCATTCTTTCTTTCTTTTTTCTTCTTCTTCTCTTTCTTATTCTTTTTCATCATCTTTTCTTGTTCATCTTCTTCTCCTTCTATTTCTAGTACTACTTCTTCTCCATATATTTCTTGCTTTCTTTCTTTCTTTCTCATTCATCAATTTCTTCTTCTTCTTCTTCTTTCTTCCCTACCTTCTTTCCTCTTCTTCGTCTTCTCCTTCATCTTCTTCTTCTTTTTTTCTTATTCTAATTTCTTTCTTTCTTCTTCTACTTATTATTCTTCTTCCTTTGCTGCTTTTTATTTCTTTCTTTCTTTTACTCTTTCTCTTCTTCTTCATCGTCTTCATCGTCAACTTCTTCTTCTTCATATTTTTTTTCTTCTTCATTCTTTCTTTCTTTCATTCTTTCTTTCTTCCTTTCTTTCTTCTACTTATTCTAATTCTACTTCTTCCTTTACTTCTTCTTTCAACCTTTTCTTCTTTTAATACTTTCTCTTCTTCTTCTTCTTCCTCTTCTTCTTCGTTTTCTACTTCTACTTCTTCTTCCTCTTCTTCTTCTTCTTTCTTTCTTTCTTTCATTCATTCTTTCTTTCTATCTTCATCTTCCTCTTCTGCTTCTTGTTTGATTCTTCTTCTTTTCTTCTTCTTCTTCTTCATCATCTTCTTGTTCTTCTTCATCATCATCATCTTCTTCTTCTTCTTTGTTACCTTCCTTCGCTACATTCTTTCCTATTCTTCTTTTTCTTCTTCTTCATCATCATTCTTTCTTCTTCTTCTTCTTCTCCTACATGTTCTTCTTGATCTTCTTTTTATTCTTTCTTCTTCTTCTTCTTCTTATTCTTCTTCTTCTTCTTCCTCTCCTTCTTCTTCTTATTTTTTTCCTTCTTTCTTTCTTTCTTCATCCTGTCCTTTGAGTTTTAACTTCAACTGGGTTATTAGTTAGATAATGAAAGTGGTTTCCTATGCAGTTGATTAATGCACTGTGGTGGTTTAGTTTTTTTTGCAAAACTAGTATGGCCACGTATACATCTTTTACTATTGCTTTCTCTCTTTTTCCTAAGTTTTGTGTTTAATTAGGGTTTGTTTATCATTTTAAAGAAATGACCAGTCTTTTTTCAATACATCATGCATTGTAGGGTTCTGTTTGTTTTGAATATTTTGGATGAAAAATTTTTAGGTGTCTGATATTGAAACATGTGATCGAATATGCTTTGATACTTATATGAAATAAAAGTAAAATAGTTGTGTAAAGATTGAGTTTAGTTTTTTTATTTTTTGAGTTATGCATATAAACAAATCTATAATAATTTTTCTATATTAGTTGATTTTTTAATTTTAAGATTGATTGATTATTATTTGATTTTCCATGTTTTTATAAAACAAATATAAAAAAGTGTTGAAACTTTTTTTCAATATTTGATTGAAGGCACACGAACAGTTTTTTTTTCATGATAATATATCGTTATTCATTTCTTGATTTGTTTTCTAACTTAAAAAGCTAAAACAATATCTTGATCGAACCTACAATATGACATTACTCTAACCATGTGGTACACATACTTTTTGGAATAAAATTACAATTACTTGTTTACTCTTAACACTTATTTGTATGACATTACTCTAACCATCATGAAAATTTTATTTGCCAATACAAATAGAAAATGTTTCCTCATGAAGTCATTAATAGACTATTGATAAATTCCCTTAATATATTATTCCAAGGACTTGTCAATATTGGTAGTAGTATATGCAATTTGTATTTATGACCTGATGGTTTTGATGCAACAAAAAGCATTCACTAGTTGATAAATTTCTTAACAACTAAATTTATGTCTGGTCAATAAGCATACCTTTGAAAGTTAAGAGTGCTCTTTGAAACTGAAATGTGTCTCATGGCCTTGGTAATGTGAGCATCACTTGTGCATCTTTTGTTGTCACCATCTTGATGTACAACACTTTATTTTTTATAAAATGCTCTTAAGTATTTACATCATTTTGTCTCTTGATAAATTTTGTAGAAGTTGGGGTGATCTTTATACTTCATAACTAACTCCTTAAATTCTACAAGTTGTATTTGCATAATAATTGCTAAACAATACAAGTTTGTTCAAAGTGCCTTTCTTTTATTTAATAATTAGGCTTAATTATTCTAGGTATGATGACCACTTGAAGTGTCGTACATGTTTTAACTTTGATTGAGTCCACAAATATTGCAGTGGCTAACGATCTGAGTGTACTATGAATTTTTTTCTAAGGGTATATGGCCTTTATTGTTTTATAGATTAATGTAAACAAATTAGCTCTTTATCATTAATTAGATTTTTTTTATTCTCCAAGTAGTAATTTGCTATACTATGCTAGTGGCTTGCCTTATTCCATAAATACTACATCGATAACTTACCCTAATGCATCTACAAAAATATCAAATGGATGTTGTAGATTAGCAAAGCTAGAACTTGTGTTTCAAAAATTACCTCTTTTTAATTTTTAAAATGTCTATTAATGTAGTTTTATCCACTCAAATTTTAGATGTCAGCAAGTGCATGAAAAGTTGTAACTCATTCAAAGAATGCTTTCATGAATTTTCTTAGGTATTCATAAGCTCTATGAAAACCCGTTACATTGGTAACATCATGAGGTTTAGACCATTTCTCAATTGCATTAATCTTCTCCTCATCAATGTTTATTTCATCCTTTCCAACATAAAGATATTTTGTTAAAAGAATTATGTTATTCATTATTTAGTAATTTGTTTAAATTTTAGGATCTAGTCAAATAATATTAAATTAATAGTAAAAATATCTTTTAAACATTTAAAATGTTCAAAACTTATAATAAACATTTATTATTATTTATATTTTATAATTTTTTTAAATTACATATGATAAAGTGGATGTACATAGAGGAGATCTCCACTATCTGTTCATAGGCTGTAAAAGTGGATGAGTTCTAGATGGTTAGCTCAAACTAGATTTGATTGGGTCCATTCGATCAAGTCATATGAGATCTAGTTCTTTCAATTAATTAATGATAAAATAAGGATTTGATCTAGATAATAAGATTCAAATAGAAGAGATGTAGGCCATAAGATAAATGATAGATTTTTTAAAAAATCCAAATAAAAATTTGCATTCAATGAAGTCAAATGAGATCACGATTATTAGATGCATCAATTGATTACAATAAATGATGAAAAATCGTATCATCGATTAAGAACACTATTTTAAGGAAGAGGAGATATCCAAAATGCAAATGCTAAAATTTGCAATCGGATGGTGATAACTAGTGGTGGTTTTGGATGGAGATAGACTTAGGGGAGATAGTCCCACATTGCAAGAAAGAAAACTTATTTGGTCTTTATAAGCATTCCCTCTAGTATGACTTGAGTGCCTAATTTGGGCTGGGTCCATTTTTTTGTGCTCAAGATACAATCATTTGGGTTAACTCATAACATATATTCTTATTTGGACATTACTCAACCCATGCTTATATTTGCATAGAATGCATCCTGGTTTGATCTAATGCCTTAAACCATATGGCTCATAATTTGTCGTGAAGTAGAACGGGTCAACCCAATCTAGATCTGACTTTTATCTTGACCGAAAGCTCAGGCTATTGCTAAGCCTGAGATTTTTGCATTCAAGTGTGGCTTGGGATGTGGCATAATTATTTTTATTTAATTAACCACAAAAATGTAATAGATGTTTTTTGGTGAAACAATGATTTAATAAATAACTTGACATAAAATTTGGAAAAAATATAAAAATAAGTTTTAAAGAGAAAAATGATTCAAAAATATAATTATGGTAAATATATGAATGGTTTGAGTAGGATTTAAGCAAAGAAAAGTGTTTAGGTTTGAGAAATTTAATCTTAATGATTTGCTAAAAAAAAAAAAAGATTAAATAATTTGTGCATAAACTTGTCTTGAAATTGACATGTAAGGATAGTGCCTTAAAATGAATCCTAACTTTCTATTTTGCAGTAAAATAAAACATTATCAAAGCTGATGCTAATGGCTTCAATTTATGAGGTTTATTGAATACTCCAAGGTGCTTTGAAGGCTGTAGATTCACGATGTCCAAAGTGCATTTCTTGTTATTTACATGTAAACCTAAAAGAAGAAAAGGTTAAACATTTAATGCTTGACCAATCAGATACAAGGTAACACATGTTTCATAGTTTAGAATATTTTAGAAATGGTTCATTATCTTAATGACAGTAATCACAAAACTAAAGTCCTTTGTCGTTTGTATGCATGTATGACCATAACAACATTATGGCATAGGATCTCATTATAACTCCAAAGTTAAGCTTGTTTAGTGAGAGTAGTACTATGATAGGTCACCTCTTAAGAAATAATTGTGTTTTACCAAAAATTTTCATAACATTGCTTTTTCTAATGAACAAAAATTCATTTGATCAACATGTTAATTTTTAAAAATTTAATTATTATAAATGATATTGAACTTTAATGTACTTCAATATTTAAAGAATCACTTGTATCAATTATAATAAATTAAAAAATTAATTTATTTTTATAATATTATATGTATATAATATGTGCAAAATTTTTTAAATATAATAATATTATATTATAAAATTTTAGAAAAAAAATTATATAATTAGTGTTAAATATTACTCATATTTTTTATCTATGCATTAGTATATAAAGATAATATATTAAAATATTTATATTATTTATTATCTAATTAAATATTTTAATTTTAAGTATGAATAAAATTATATAATATTAATTATCAAAACATTCCTTAAGTATTTCTAACGTTTAATAATCTTAATAAACCTAAAAATATTTTTATATTTTTTATTATTAAATGTTATATTTTTTATATTCTTTAAGTATTTCTAACAATTAATAATTTTAATAAAACTAAAATATTATATATTTTTATATTCTTTTTTGTCTCTTCATTCTATATTTTCTTATATTTTTCTTAGCTTTAACTCTCCCCTATCATTTTTTACTTTCTCATTTCTCTTTCTCTTTCACTTATTTATTTATTTTTTCTACCTCCTCAATATTCTCCCTTTTTGCTCTCTACATTAAATCATCTCTTATCCATCTCTTTACTACTTTCCTCACTATTTTGCTCTTATGAATTTGTGACTTTCACTCTCTTATAAAATCAATCTCTACCTATTTTATATCTTTTTCTCCAACTAATTTATACTATTTGAGAAATCTCTCATGTTGTATAGTTTAAAATTTAATATTTATGATATATATATGTATTATATTTGTTATATTTATTATGTAATTTAGTTTTTTATTGAAATAAGTGATCACATAATTAAGAAAATATTATGTATTAATATCAATGTTATCAAAAAAATATTTTATGTAATTGGTTTAATTTTATAAACATATAATATCAATATTGGACTACATTAACACATGTAAAAAACATAATTTTTTTAAAACTATATTTGCTTGATAATTTTTCAAATTATAGAAATGGTTTTTTATCTTTAGCATAATCACACAACTACAATTTTTCATCTATTATTTGAATGTTTTACTACATGGGTGTTATGGCACTAGATCTCATTAAAACTCCAAAGACAAGTGCTTTTTCTTGAGAGTGGTACTGTGCTTGGTGACCTTTTAAGAAGTCCTCAGGTTACAAATATTTCTTCATATTTATTTTTTGAATTAATGAAAATTTATTTTAATAACTTATTATGGTTAAGAATTAAATTATTATAAATGATACTTTATAATTACCATTTCGCAATTAATTATAAATAATTACTTTAAAACATTATTATCAACTAAATATAATAATAAAATTAATACATCAAATGAAATAACAAAATTATTACATTAATAATGTTTAATATTAAGAAAAGTAACATATATTAATTATAATAAAAAATAATTTATTCTTATTTATATTATTATTATACATAATGTGTATAGAATTTTTTAAATCAAATATTATTATTTTATAAAATATTACAAATTTTATAATATATGAATAATTTCAAATATTATTTATATTCATTATGTATATTACATCACATAAAGATAAATATTAGAGTAATTATATGTTTTATAATTTAGTAAAATTTTTTAAATTTACATATGAATAAAATAATATTAAATTATTAGCAAAATAGTTTTCATATTTTTGAAATAATTTGCAATAATAATAAACCAAAAATATTATTTTATTTTATTTATTTAATATTATATATTATTTAACTATTATATTTAATAAATATTACAAGTTTAATTAATCAAATTTTTAACTTTATTTAATTAGTTTTTCACTTTTTTCTATTTATCTCAATGTCTGTTATATTTGTTACTTCTCTCTCTCTTATTATCATTCTTTGTCTTTGCAATCTCTATCTCTATATTTTTCTTGGCCTCTCTCTAGTATCTTTCTTTACTTCTTATTTCTTTATATATTTTATTAATTTATTTATTTTCTCTATCTGTTCTACATTTTCTCTTTTTCTTTTCTCTTCATTAAATCTTTACATTTTTATTTCTCTCTATATTTTACTTAATTTTTCTATTCTCTTTATTTCTTTTATATTATATCTCTTCTTTTTCTCTTCATTAAATTTTCTCTTATCTCTATTTACTATTTTTTTATTTTAGAATTACTAATTTGTTTCCTTTTCTCTCTTATAGAATAGTTATCTTTATCATAATTATCAATTTTTCTCTCATCAATTTAGCAAATTTAGAAAATCTCTCATGTTACAATCGTTTAGTATATAATATTTATGATAAATATATATTCAAATTCTTATATTTGTTAAAAAAGTTAATTTTTTTTAAAGAATGATAACATAATGTTTGAAGTCTTATATAATAATGTCTAAGTTATCAAAAATAATAGTTTATGTAATTTTTTAGCTATATATAAATAAAATATTAATATTAAAATATATTTTGAAATATATAATAAGCATAATTTTTTAGAATTATATATGCTTGATAATTTAGAAACTTTTAAAAAATTTTTATTATCTTAAAATAAAAAATTGCATAACAATGATGTTTTTCTTTTATATACTGTGCAACTGCTCCAGTATTATAACATTGGAACTCATTAGAGCTCAAAAGTTAAGCATGCTTAGGTAAATTTAGTATTGGAAATGATGAACTCTAAATAAGTCCTCACTTTACACCAAACTTTCATAACATTCATTTTTATAATGATTGGTAATTAATTTTATTATCATGTTAATGTTAAAAAAATTAAATTATAATAAATGATAATTTATAAATAGTATATTATTAAATTAATATAAATAATAATTTGATAATGTTATTATAAATTGGATATAATAATTTAAGTGGCATATCATATGATATAATAATATAATAATTTTAAAATATTTCAATATTCAGCAAAATAACTTATATAAGGTATGATAAATTACAAATAATTTATGTTTATAGTAGTTTAATTATATTATGTATATAATTTTTTTAAATAAAGTAATATTATATTATAAAGTATTAGAAATTTAAAATTATATCAATAATGTTAAATATAATTTACAATTATTATCTATATTTCATCATATTAAGATAATATATTACAATAATTATATTATTTATTATTTAATTATATTTTTTAGTTATAAGTTTTAATAAAACAATATATTTTTAATATTTTAAATTTTGTTTAAATTTTTATTAATATTCTAAAATAATGATAAATCTCAATAATTTTTTATATTTTAGTATTATAAAAATGATAACATAATGGAAGAAACCTTTATCTATTGATGTTGACAATATAGAACATAATAGTTTATATGACGTTCTTTTTTTGTATTAGTAAAGTATTGATTTTTAAAAATAATATGACAAATACAGTAAGCATAAATTTTTATTTTAAAAGTATATATGCTTTATAATTTTTAAAATTTTATAAATATTTAATTATCTTCAATGCAATATTCACATAAGTATTATATTTCTCTATTGTATGCATGTGCAACTAGACAAGCATTATGGTACAATTTCTCATTAGAACTCAAAAGTTAAGTTTGCTTCACTGAGAGTTGATATCAGGATGGTTGACCTCTTCATAATCCTCATTTTGCAAATATTTGTTCATATTCCTTTTTCTAATGAATGATAATTTATTTTAATAAAATGTTAATGTTAAAAGATTAAATTATTATTAATGATAGTTTATAATTACAACTTTAGCAACTACTTTTTTGAAATAAATTTATAATATTATTGTCAATTTTTTAAAAAAATATGCTACATCATGTGATATAAAAATAATAATTTTAATATAATTTAATATTGAGCAAAAAAATTATATAAATTATAATATATTACAATAAATTAGAATTACTTAACATTTATTATAGTATATAAATGATGTGTAATAGAATTTTTTTTGATATGAAAATATTATATTATAGAATATTAAAATTATGAATTATATCTTTTATCACAATGTCTCTTTTATTCTCACTTTTTTTCTCTTATTATCATTCTTTTATTTGTCTATTCATTCTCTATCCCCTTATATTCTTCTTCATCTCTCTCTCTTTTATTCTTTTCGATTTTATCATTTCTGTCTCTGTTTTACATATTTATTTATTCTTTATCTTCTCTAGGTTCTCTCTTTTCTTTTTCTCTTTATTTAAATATCTCTCATGTCTCTATTACTATTTTCTTCTCTATTTTTTCTCTTATCAATCATTGTCTTTCTTTCTCTCTTACAAACTAGTTATCCCAATCTCTATTATGTCTTTTCAAGTCATTGATTAATAATATTAAAAAATCTCTCTTGCTCCATAATTTAATATATAATAATTATTGTTAAGACATATTTTATTAATTACCTTTGTTATATAATTTTTTTTATAAGAATGATGACATAACTAAAGAAAATTTTATTTATTAATGTCTATATCAAAAAAGATAGTAGGTTACATAATTTATACTAAAATTTATCTTAATAAAACATTAATATTGTAACATATTATGACATATATGTAAGAGTAATGTCTTTTTTAAAAGTTCACATACTCGATTATTTAGAGATGTTTCCAAGATCATATATTATCTTTAAGACAAAAATCACACAACTATAATTTTTTGTCTTTTGTTTCAACATGAGCATTATAGCACACAATGTTGCTAAAACTCCATAAAAAAACATACTTACGTGACAGTAGTATTGGGATGTGTGACCTATAAAGAAGTCCTCATGTTGCCTATATTTTTTCATAGCAATCTTTTTTCAAAAGAACAATAATTGATTTTAGTCACTTATTAGTATTAAAAAATTAAGTTACTATAAATGATAGTTCATAATTACCATTTTAGTATTTAATTATTGAAATTAGCTTTATAATAATATTTTTTTAATTTTATATAATAATAAAGATTGTGCATCAACTAATATAATAAAATAATTATTTCAATAATGTTTAATAATTAGCAAACTAATCTATATCAAATATAACAAATTAGAATAAATTTATGCGTATAATAATAGATATATATATATTATGTATAAAAGTTTCCAAATATATTAATAACATATTATAGAGTATTAGAAATGTAAAAATATATCATTAATGTTTGAAATTATTTATATTTAATATGTATATTAATCATAAAAGATAATATATTAAAATATTAATATTAAATTTATTTAATTAATTTTTTAATTTTTTTAGTATTAATTAAAAAATTAATATTTATTATGAAAATATTCCTTTAATATTTATAATATTCTAAAAAGATAATAATCTTAAAATACATATAAAATTTTAGCATAAAATAATATTTAATATTATTAACTTGTTATGTTTAAATAATATTACATGTTTAATTATTAAGTTTTAACTTATATTTAATTATTTGTTAAACTTTTTTCTTACCTCCACGTCTTTCACGTTTTACTCGCTCCTATTATGATTATCTTATTTATCTATTCATTCTATCTCCTTATATTTCTTTTAGCCTTCAACTTTCATTTATCAGTTTTTAATTTCTCAATTCTAATTCTCATTCACTAATTTATTTATTCTCTCTATCGCTTGAATGTTCACAATTTTCTTTTTGTTAACATTAAATAATCTATCATTAATCTCGATTACTTTTTTTTCCCATTTTTGAGCTCTTATTAATAAATGACTTGTCCCTCACTTCCAAAATAGTTATTGCCATCACCACTAACTTCTTTTCAACAAATCAATTAATATATTTTAAGAAATCCGTCATGTTGCATTTTTTAATATATAATATTTAGGATACATTTCTATTTTTCTATTTATATTTATGATGTAATTTAGTTTTTAATTTGTAAAAATGAAAACATAATGAAACAAAATCTTATGTATTAATGTTTATTCTTTTTTAAAAAAATTAATGTAAAGTTTAAAAAGCGTTTTTATATCAAATGTTGATAGTAAAATATATTATAACATAGATAATAAGCATAATTTATCTTGACGGTGCATATGGTTGATAATTTTAAAAATTTTAGTAATTGTTTATTACCTTAAACACAATAATCATGCAATTCGAATTTCTTATCATTGTATGCATGTATGACAACATGAGCATTATGGCATTAGTTATCATTAGAACTCTAATGTCAACCTCGCTTGGGTAAGAGTGGTATTATGATGAGTGACATCTTTAGAAGGCTTCATGTTGTAAATATATATTCATATTCCTTTTTTCTAATGAATGATAGTTATTTTAATTACATGTTAACAAAAAAATTAAATTATTATAGATCATAATTATTAATTATCATTTTACTTATTAATTATTCATTATAACTTTAAAAAATTATTATCAGTTTCTTATAATAATAAATATTGTTCATCATTTGATATAATAATATAATAACTTTAATATGATTTAATATTTTGTAAAATAACTTATATTAATCATAGTACATTGTAATTAATTTATACTTATAATAGTATATTTACTATTTGTATAAAAATTTTAAATATTATAATATTATATTATAGAATATTATTAATTTATAATTATATTTTCATGATTAATATTATTTATATTAATTTTCTATATTAGATCATGTAAAGGTAATATTTTATAATAATTATCTTATTTACTATTTAATAAATTTTCTTTAATTTTATTTTTCATAAAATAACGTTATATTAATTGTAAAAATATCCATTAATTGTTTTAAATATTCTAATATGTTAATAAGCCTCAAATAGTTTTTATTGTCTATTATTATTAAATATTATAGATGATTAGTTTGTTAAATTTAATAGATATTATACGTTCATTATTATGATTTAATTTTTACTTGATTATTTCTCTAAGTTTCTTCATTTTATCTCAGTGTCTCTCAAATTCACTCACTTTCATCTCTCACTTAATATAACTCTCTATTAATCTCTTAAATATTTATCCCCTTATTTTTTTATTAGCTTCTCTCTCCTTTGTTCTTCTCTACCTTCTCCTTTTGCTTTCTCTATCTTATTAATTTATTCATTCTCTCTATCTCTTATATGATTTCTCTTTTTTTCCTCTTAATTAAACATTCTCTCATCTCTATCTATCATTATTTTTTTTATTCTTATCAATCTATCTTTCACTCTCCTACAAAAATATTATCTTTATCTCTATTTTCTATTTTTCAACCCATCATATAATAATATATACGAAATTACTAATCTTATGTGATTTAATATATAATATTTTTGATAAATATATATTCTATTATTAACAATTGTTACATAATTTAATTTTTTTTACTTATAACAATGATAACAAAATTAAAGAAAATCTTATATATTAATATCAATGTAATATAAAATAAAAGTTTATGTAATCTTTTATTAGTTTTATATAAATGAAATATTGATATTATAATACATTATAAAATATACAATAAGCATAAACTTTTTAAAACTATGTATTGAAGTGAATACAGGAGTGTGAATTCCACAAAATGATTAAATTATTCTTTTTAAATTCTTCTTTAAAATATTTAAAATTTATTTATTTTTAAATTTTGTTTTAACAAAATTAATTATGTATAGAAATAATTTAATAACTATAAAAATTTATAATTTTTATAATAGAAGTAGAAGCATAAGTGGTACTTCAAAATTTCTAAGTGGTTTAGTTCATACTAGAACCAACCTCTACCACCAAACAAGGCCAAAAAAATTCCACTAGTTAAATAATTACAACTCAAGGTGTTTCCATGTGGTTCACTACTAATCTACAAACTTTTGTAGGTTCAACTATAACTCTTGCCTGTACATGCTCAACCCTAATTTGATTATTACAAAATCAATCCAAACTAAGGCTTTTAGAATAATCATGCCACAAAATGTTGAGGAAAACTAAAATACAATAAGAAAAAAATTTATAAAAAATAATAAAAATTTTTCTATGTTGGTTGATGATTGTAAAATGGGATGAAGAGCACATAATTTTGAAATAGATTGAGAAAATGAAAGCTTAGAAGAATTAGGCTTACATGAAAAATTTTGAATTTTATATAGTCCTAATTCGTAGTTTCTTCTAATGAAAATTTACAGCAATAGAATATGATGTAGTCCTTCTTAGAGATGTCAAAATCTTTTTCATGCTCACTAGTCATCTAATTCATAATGCTTAGGTGCTGATAGTAAAAAATTTATCATAACTATTAAAAAGTAAGTAAAAAGCTATTACAAAGGTGGCTTTCAAACAGCTTAAATTGACCTTAACTTATTCTTAAAGGATAATTACTATAAAGGCATAGTAAAAGCTACTTATTTAGCCATTAAGTGGGATTGACTGGAGCCATTTGATTTGCATAGAAGAGATCTCAATTGTCCAATCAAACATTTTAACTCTAGATGACTTCTTAATGGTTTGATTAAGCTAGGTTTGATTAGGGCCACTCAATCAAGTCACATATGGTCTTGATAATTCGATCAATCAATGGTAAAATCAAGAATTGATATAAACCATAGGATTCAAATGGGAGGGATATGGTTCATTAGAAAAAGGATAGATTATTTCAAAAAGCAAGAATAAAAAAAGTTGTCCCAAGAAGTCAAAAGAGATCGTAAGCTTTGGATGGCTCAAACGATTATGATGGATGAAGCAGTAAACATTTGAATGACTGAACAAACGATTTGTTGGATTGAATAAGATCATTATTTAAAGTTAGAGGTCATCACTATCATGTGATCATTAAAATGCATGATCAAGCAGTGCTAAGTGCTACAAGTATTGGTTAGAGATAATCGTGAGAGACATTGTCCTACATTGTAGGGAAGGAAGCTTATTTGGTCTTCTTAAGCATTTGCCTAGCTATGACTTACAAACTTAATATTGGCAAGCTCCACTTTTGTGTGCTCAAGATTTGATCACTTGAGTGGACTTATAACATACTTGCTTATTTAGGTTCAACCTAGCCCATATTTATAATTTGGTCTGAATGCTTCCTACTTCGATTTAAGGCTTTACACCATCTAGTTCAACATTTGACCAAGAACTAAAATAGGTCAACCTAATCTTGATCCAATTATTTTTGCGACCTAACGCTCTCGCTTAAGCTTGACCTAAAATTTTTCATTAGTATATAATGTGGGATGTGGCTAAAATTTTTTTGTTAATTTAAATATGTAATTTTTAATAGAATTTTTTTAATGTAGTTAAGATTTAAGAATAACATAACATGGAATGTGGAAAAAATATTAAATTATAATTTTGCAAAAGAAAGAACGATAAAAAAATAAGATATGTTAAATAAATGCATAGTTCAAGTAGGAATTGAACCAAGAAAAGAATTAATGGATTGAAAAATTTGATCTTATGCTTTTTCCAAATCAAGGGGATGATTAAAAAATTTAGATGACTAAATATCATTTGAAATTGATATGAAAAGATAATGCTCTAAAATCAACAAGTTAGAATTCATTTTTATAGTAAACAAAACCATATCAAAGTCAATCCACATGCCCTCATTCTTTAGAATTTGTAGAAAACTCTAAGGTTCCTTAAAGATTGTTAGGTCACCATGTTCAAAGTGCATAGCTAGTTGTTTGCATGAAACCTATTTCACACTAAACAAAACCATTAGAATAAAAGGCTAAACATTTAATGTTGGACCTAATAGTCACAAGGGTGACCCACTATAGAAATAAATCATTATCTTCAAAACTATAATCAGACAACTAGAATTCTTTGTTGCTTGTATGCTTGTGTGATGACATCAGCATTGAAGTATTGGATCATATAAGAACTCCTATGTTAAGCATGCTTGGTTGAGAGTAATATAAGAATGGGTGACCTCTTGAGAAGTCCTTATGTTCCACTTATTTTTTTTCATAGAATTGTTTTTTCTATTGCATGATAATTTATTTGAAAACCAAGTTAATGTAAAAAAAATAATTCATTATAAGTAATAATTTAAGGTTACAATTTTAGTAAACAATGACTATTAATATCTTTATAATATAATTATTAATTTTATATAAAAATAAACATAACACATTACATGATATAATAAAATAATATAATTAATATAGTTTAATATTAAGGAAAATAATTTATATAAGTTATAGCAAAGTAGAGTTTTTTATTCTTAAACTATTATATATATAATGTGCATAGAATTTTTTTAATATAGTATTGTTATAATATAGGTTATTGAGAAAATTAAATTACACCGTTAATGTTAAATCCTATTTATGTTTATTATATATATTACATTATATAAGATACTATATTAGAATAGTTTTATTATTTATTATTTAATGTTTTCTAAATTTTTAAAAATAAAATAATATTAAATCAATAATTAAAAAAATTTCCTTTAATATTTATACTATTCTAAAACAATGATAAACCTCAAATATCATTTATATCTCTTTTATTTAATATTTAAATATTATAAGATTAATAATCAAGATTTATCTTTTATTTAATTACTTCTCTAAGTTTTTTCTCTTTATCACAATGTCTCTCACAATCTCTTAGTTGTCTCTTTCTACTATTATTATTCTCATATTTGATGCTGCATTCTTTATCATCCTCAATTCTTCTTGGCCGCTCTCTTGTATATCCTTCTCAATTTTCTTATTTCTCTCACTTTTTGTTGTTTATTCATTCACTCTATTTCTTTTATGTTTTCTAATTTTTCCCTCGTTAAATGATCTCTCATCTCACTCTCCTACTATTTTCCTCTCTATTTTATACTAATTGATCCATAACTTTCTCTTTCCTTTGTATAATAGGTATCTCAATTTCTATTATATATTTTTCAACCAATTAAATAATTTTATTTAAGAAATATCTTTTGTTGCATACATTAATATATAATATTAATGGTAAATATATATTTTTTTATTTATATATTTTAAAAAATTTATTTTATAATTTATAATAATTATAGCAAAATGTAAGTAAATCTTATGTTTCAAAGTCTACTTTACAAAAAATAATAGTTTATGTTATTTTTTTATTAATTTTATATGAATAAAATATTGATATAAGAATATATTATAATATATATTATATAATGTTAGAAATAGTTTATTATCTTCAAGATATTAAACACATTACTATGATATTTTTTTCTCTTATATGCATGGGCAAACACAATAGTTATAATATTGGATCTAATTGTATTTTCAAAGCTAAGCATCCTCGGGTGACAATAGTATTGGAATGGGTGAGCTCTTAAAAAGTTCAAGTGTTGCACCTATTTTTCACAATAATACTTTTTCTAATGAACGACAATTGGTTTAACATGATGTAAATGTTAAAAAATTAAATTATTCTAAATGATTATTTATAATTAGTGTTTCAGTAATTAATTTTTAATAATAAATTTGTAACATTATTGTTAATTTTACATAATAACAAATATGATACATTATATGAAATAATAAAATAATAAATTTAAAATAGTTTAATAGTAAATAAAAAAATTACATTAATTATAATAAATTAGAATAAATTTTATGTATAATATATATGTTTTATATAGTATTTTCTATATATAGTAATACTATATTATAGAATTTTTGAAATCCATAATTACATCATTGACCTTAAATATTATTTATATTTATTATTTATATTATATCATATAAAGATGATATATTAGAAAAACTAACTAATTACTCATTATTTATTTAACCTTTTACTTTTTACTAAGAATAAGATAACATTATATTAATAATCAAAAAAAATTTTAAATTTTTTTAAATATTCTAAAATAATATTACACATCAAATAGTTTTTATGCTTTGTTATTATTAAAAAATTATATATGATTAACTTATTATATTTGATAAATGTTATGAGTTAAAATTTTAAGATTTAAATCTAATTTAATTATTTCAAAAACTATTTTCTCTTTATCTCAACCGCCCTAAAATTTTCTGACAATCTTGTTTCTCTTATTATCATTCTTTTATGTCTTCACTCTCCTTATATTATTCTGTCTCTTCCTCTCCTCTATCATTCTTTACTTTCTCATTTTCTTTCACTTATTTATTTATGCTCTCTTTTCTTTTCTTTTTCATTAAAAGATCTCTCATCTCTCTCTATTACTATTTTCTTATATATTCTTCTCATATGAATGTATCTTTCTCTCCTTCATAGAATAATTATCTACATCTCCATTATCTCTTTTTCAACTCATCAATTAAAAATATTAAAGAAATCTTTAAATTTATATTTTTTTAATATATGATATTTTTAATAAAATATATATTTTATTATTTTTATTTCTTTGATAATTTAATTTTTTATTTATAAGAGCTATAACATGATGGAAGAAAGTCTTATGGATTAATGTCTATGTTATAAAAAATGTTACTTTGTGTAATTATTTCTTAATTTTACATTAGTAAAAAATTAATATGAGGATATATTATGTCATATATATGCATTAATTTTTTTAAAAGTCTATATGCTTGATAATTTAAAAAATTTTAGAAAATGCTAATTATTCTTAAGACAATAAACATATAATTATGATTTTTTCTTGTTTGTATGCTTGTCTAATCACACCAAAATTATTGTATTGGATCTTATTAGAACTCCAAACCTAAACATGCTTACACAAGAATAGCCTTCTGAATGTTGACTTCTTGAGCTGCCTCATGTTGCACATAATTTTTAATATCAATCCTTTTTCAAATGTAATAATTTTGATATTAGTAACATGTTAATACTGAAGTAAACAATTGTTTATAATTCCAATTTTTATTTTTAATTGTTAAAAAATAGTGTAATAATATTATTATCAATATTGAATAATAATAAACATGACACATAATATGGTATAATAAAATAATAGATTTAATATAATTTAATATGAACCTAAATGACTCATATCAATTAATATAATTTTTAATTAATTTATTTTTATTGTAATATATAACCACTATGAATGTAGTTATTAAACATAATAATATAATAATATAGAATTTTAAAAATCTAAAATTTTATCATTAATGTTAGATATTATTTATACTTATTATATATATTACATCATACAAATAAAATATATTAGAATAACCTTGTTTTTAATTATTAATTTAATTATTTTATAATTTTATGTATGAATAAAATAATATAACATCAATATTTAAAATATTCTTTAAATATTTGAAATATTCTAAAAAATAAATAAACTTGAAATTATTTTTTTTTATTTTATGATATAAAATATTATATTTGATTAACTTATTACATTTAATTAAATATTATAAGTTTAATTATAAAGATTTGTCATTATTTAATTATCTCTCTCAAGTTTCTCTCCGTGTCTTTATCTCTATCATATTGTCTCAGTTTGTGCTCTCTCTAACTATCATTTTCATATTTTTTTTCTTCATTCTCTATCTTTCTTTAAATATTGGTTGGCATTCAACTCTCCTTTATTATGCTTTACTTATTTATTTCTCTTTCTTTTCTAATTTTTCTTTTTTGTCTTTATCTTCTATATATTATCTCCTTTCTTTTCCTCTTCAATAAATATTCTCTCATCAATCTCTATTACTATTTTCCTATCATTTTTTCTTTTATCAATACATGACTTTCTCTCCATTATAGCTTGTTAATTTAAAATGTTTAAAACATCTCTTATGTTTCATAGTTTAATATATAATATTTATGACAAATATATATTTTATATCACAATAGAAGAAACTCTTAGGTATTAATATGTATCTTATTAAAAATAATAGTTTATGAAAATTTTCAATAATTTTTTATAAAAAAATATTGATATAAAAATAAATTATAACATATATAATATGGATAAAGTTTTTTTTAGATATATACATCCTTGTTAATTTTAAAAATTTTAGAAATTGTTCATAATCTTAAATGAAATAATCACATAACTATGATTTTTATATATTGTATGCAGTGTGACCATAATGGCATTGTGACACTAGATCTCGTTAGAACTACAAAGTTAAGCTTACATGGATGAGAGTGGTATTGAGATAGGTGACCTCTTGAGAATTCCTTATGTTGCAAGTATTTTGTGACATTCTATTTTTTAATGATTGATAATTTATTTTTGAAACATGTTAATGTTAAAATGTTCAATTATTAGTAATGATAGTTTATAATGACTATTTTTATCATTAATTATCAATAATTACTTTATAACATTATTAATAATTACATATAATTGTAAATGTGGCATATCAAATTATATAATAAAATCATACCTTTAATTTAGTTTAATTTTGAACACTATGACTTGTAACAATTATATGAAACTAGAATTGACCTCTATTTAAAATTGTATATTTATATAATGTGTATGGAGTCTTTTAGATATAGTGACGTTATATTATAGAATATATGAAATTTGAAATTATATCATTAATATCAAATATTATTAACATTTATTATCATTATTACATCATTTAAAGGTAATATATTTTAATAATTCTATCATTTATGATCTAATAATGTTTTTAATTTTATGTATGAACATAATAATGTTAATTAAATAGACAAAACATTTGTTAAGTATTTGAAATATTCCAAAATGATAATAAAACTAAAATAATTTTTATTTTTCATTATAATTAAATATTATAACATATTAATTAGTTATATTTAATAAATATTATAACTTAAATTTTTTAAGTTTAATTTTATCTAAATACTTTTGTTACTTTTTCTCTTCAGTATATCTAATATTCTCTTACTTTCTTTAATCTCTTTTTATCATTGTTTACATGTTCATTTGTTCTTCATCTCATTGTTATTTTCTCGACTTCTCTCTCTCCTTTATCCTTCTTTACTTTCTTATTTTGTTCTACTTTATTTTTTTATTTATTATGTTAATCTCCTCCTTTTTTCCCTTTTCCATACTTCTTCAATAAATCTTCTCTCAACATTATCGACTATTATTTCCCTCTCTTTTTTGCTATAATTGATCTATGTTCTCTCTCTTTCTTATAGAATATTTATCTTCATCTCCATTAACACTTTTATAATCCATTAATTGATAATATTTAAAAGGTATCTTATCTTATGTAGTTTAACATATAATATTTATGTTAAACATATATTTTATAATTTCTATTTTTTATAAAATTTAACTTTTTATTTATATGAATGATATAATAATGGAAGAGAATCATATATATTAACATCTATGTTATCAAAATAAATAATTTAGGAAATTTTTTAAAAAATCTATATAGTCTAATTTTTATATCAGGATATATTATGAGATATGTAATAAGCATAAAGTTTTTAAAGTGAATATCAAAGTATAAATGAGTGTAAATCGCACAAAGGCAGGTGAATTATAATTTTAAACTATTTTTATTGTATTTAATTTCAAAACTTCATTATCAAAAATATTTTATGCTTATAACAAAGTTTTATTTACAAATATAATAATTTAAAAATTTTCATAAAAAAATAAGAAGTTGAGATGGTGTAATTCTAAGTTGTTCATCTCAAATTAAAACCTATGTCCACCCTTAACTGAGGTATAAAAATGTTTTAATAAAATAATTATAACATGAGATTTTTCCTGTGGTTCACCTCTGACCTACTATCTTTTGTTGGTTCAATTATAATGTAGGATTTTATGAGCTCAACTCTAACTTAGTTTTTTACAAGATCAGATTCAACTCTTTCTTCACAAATGTTGGGACACCTAACCTTAAAGATAATACCAAAATATGATAAGAAATAGATTTTTAATAAAACATAAAAATTTTTCTATGCTTTTTTATGAATGGAAACAGGCATAATGAGCTTCAAAGTTTTAAAAGAATTGAGAAAATTAAAGCTTAGAAGAATTTAGCTTAGTTGGAAGATTTTAGAATTTCAAATAGTTGTCAGCCTTTTGTGATGTCATTCGATATTTATGCCAGCACAAAATGATACAACTTTTCTTTACGATGTCAAAATCTTGCTCATGATTAGTAGTCAATTCATTCACACAGATTAGGCATTTATTGAAAAAGTTTTTGTCATAATTGATATAAAGCGCATTAAAGGTTTTTATAAAAGAACTTTTGAGTAACTTAAAAAGATATTAAAATATTCTTCAAAAATGGTTACTATAGTGGATAATAACTTCAAGTTATTTTGACAATAGGTGGGATTGACTAGAGCAATTAGATTGGTGTAGAGTTGATCTCAATTGTCCAATTAAACGATTTTAAGACAGATGATTCTAAATGGTTGGATTAAGTTAGATTTTATTAGGGTCATTAAATCAAGTTAGAAGAGATCTGGATCATTCGATTAATCAACATTAAAATCAAGATTAGATATGGAATGTAGGATTCAAATAGGAGAGGTCTGGGTCATTAGATCAAAGATAGATTATTTCATAAAGTAGAAATAAAAGTATTCACTCTATGAAGTTGAACGAGATAACAATTATTAGATGGATGAATATGTTATAGTCAATGAAGCAACAACCATTCTAGCAACCTATAAAATAGATGGTTGGATTGTCTATTATCACTCTTTAAAGACAGAGGTGATCTCATCGATACGATCATGAAAATACATGATCAAATGATGTTGAGCATTCAGGTTATGGGATGGACCTATGACAAGGTACATAGTCCCACTTTGTGAGATAGGAAACTTATTTGTTCTTCATAGGAATTCACTTAGGAGTAATTTGCAAACCTAATTTTTGGTGGCTTCTCACTTCTTTGTTCCAGATTTAATCACCAAAGTGAACTCGTATCTTACAGGTTTATCAATTTGAAATGACCCATACTTATGTTTGGTTTGAAAGCTTTCTTCCATCCAATGCCTTGCCCATTCCCATACAGGAATTTTCCACAAATTAGAATGGGTTGACTTCATTTTGATTAGGCTTTTTCCTAACCTTATGCTTGGCCTTAAGCTCTACCCATGACTTTGATAATATGGTATAGCTTGAATATGGAAAAACAAATTTATTTATTTTATTATGAAAATTCCAAATGAATAAATTTTTTGATTTAATAAAGATTATGTTATCTACCTAACACAGGATTTTTCAAAAATACAAAAGTCCTTCTCTCTTACTTAAGGATGGCCCATGACCTTTGCATTCAAACATGACTTAAGATTTAACAATCAACCTAATGTAGAATTTTGCTAAAATAAAAAATTATGATTTAATCAATGGAAAAATTATTCAAAATCTTAATTATGTTAAATTGATGAGTGGCTTGAATAAGATTTGAACTACAAAAAGAATTAAGATTTCAAAAATTTGAATCATATTCATTTGCTAAATCAAGGAGATGAATAAACAATTTAAAATCCTAAATATGATTTAAAATTGATACAAAAAGAGAGTGCTTTAAAATTAAAACCTGACATTCTATTTCATAGTAAAAAAACATATTCAAAGCTCATGTGTAAGTCTTCAATATTTGAAACTTGCTAAACACTCCAAAGTGCTTTAATGATCACAAGTTCTCCACGTTAGGAATGTATAGCTTATTTTTTACATGTAAACTTATTTCATAAGAAACAAATCCAGTAAGATAAAAGACAAAACATTTAAGAATTCACTCATCAAGCAAAACATTTGTTTTAGAATTTTAAAAATTTTAAAACCATTTAGTATCTTCAAGACAAAAATCACACTCCTTTTATTCTTTATGATTTGTATGTCTCTTGGACAACACTAGTATTATAGCATTGGATCTCATTAAAATTAAAAATTTAAGCTTGCTAGGGTGAGAGTAATATTAGGATGAGTGACCACTTAACAAGTCCTTGTGTTCTACAAATTCCCATACATTCCTCTTTCTAATAAATGTCAATTGATTTTAACATGTTAACAATTACAAATTAAACTGTTATAAATGATACTTTATACTTACAATTTTAGTAATTAGTTATTGCTAATAAATTTAAAAAATTATTATTAATTTAATATAATAATAAATATGACACATCGTATCATATAATAAAGTGATAATTTTAGTATAGTTTAATGTTGAGGGAAAAACTTATGTTATTTAAAATAAACTAGAATTAATTTGTGTCTATAATTATATCTATATAACGTGTGAAAAGTTTTTAAAATATAGAAATATTATAATATAGAATATTAAAAATCTTAAATTATATTATTAATTTTAAATTTTATTTATATTTATTACCTGTATTACTTTATATAAAGATAATATATTAGAATAGTTATATTTTTTATTCTTCATCTAACATTTTTAATTTTAAGTATGAATAAAAAAATATCAAATTAAAACTTAAGAATATTATTTATAAATTTTATATATTATAAAAAAATTAATAAACCTAAAATATTTAGTTTATTTTATTGTTATTAAGTGTTATATATGATTAACTTGTCATATTTAATAAATATTATTAGATAATTATTAAGATTTAAATTTTATTTAATTATTTTTCTTACTTTGTTTTCTTTATCTTAATATCTCTCATATTCTCGCACTTCATTTTCACTTTTTTTTATTCTCTTATTTGTCTCTTCCTTTTATATCTTCTTATGTTCTTTTTCGCCTCCTCTCTTTTGTTCTTCTCTTTTGCCTTATTTCATTCCTTTTAACTTACTTATTTATTGTCTCCATCTCCTCTATTCTCTCTCTTTCTTCCACTTCAATAGATCATCTCTCATCTCTATTATTATTATTTTTTTATTTTACTTTTATCAATCCATTACTTTCTCTTTCTCTAATAGAATAGTTATCTCTATTTTTATTATCTTTTTTTAGCCTATCAATAAACAATATTAAAAAAATCTTTAATTCTATATACTTTAGTGTATAATATTTATGATAAATATATATTTAATAATTTTTTATTTTTTATGAAATTTAAGTTTTTTTAATTAGAATGTTAACATAATAGTAGAAAACCTTAGGTATTAATGTCTAAAATATGTGTTTGATAACTCAAAAACTTTTAGTAATGATTCATTACCTTCAAGACAATAATCACATAACTATAATTGTTTTTCTTCTTTATACATGTGTGGCCAAAATAGTATTATAACATTGGATCTAATTAAAGCTCCAATGGTAAGCATGCTTTGATGACAATAGCTTTGGGATGGTTTACTTCTTGAGAAGTCCTCTAGTTGCACTCAATTTCCATAGCGTTTCTCTTTACAATGAAGGAAAATTTATTTTAATTACAAGTTTATGTTAGAAAAATAAATTATTATAAATAACAATTCATAGTACTACATTACAGGAGAGGAAACTTATTTGGACTTTATAAGCATTTTCTTTGGGGTAACCTATGAACCTAATAATGGCTGGCTCCTCATTTGTGAGAACAGGGTTTAATAACCTCGTAGAATCACGTCATATGTGTTTATCTTGGTTTTACATTTTCTTTACTAATATTATGTTCGAATGCTTCCCAACTTGATGCAATGCATTTTCTCATTCAATTTGATACAATATTTTCCCTATATAGTTTATGAATTCATCAAGAACTGGAATGGGCTGGCTTGATCTAGAGTCAACTATTTTCTAGACCTTATGCGAGCCCATAAGCTAAGCTTGAGACGATTGCATTCTGGCATAGCTTTGGATGTGGCATAAAGCTTTTTTTATAGATTTAATTTTGAAGGTTTTGATAGAATTTTTTTTGATGAAATCAGGACTTAATAATCAACTTAACAATGAATTTCGCAAAAATACAAAAGTTCGGTGTTTGGGCTTAGGCTCAGTTTGAGACTTTTTCATTCTCGTACAGCTTGTTACATCACCTAAATGTTTTTTCTAATTTAATTATTTAAATTTTAATAAAACAATTATTTTAGTGTAATATTTAATTAACTATCAACTTAAGACAAGATTTGACAAAAATACAATTGTATGATTTAACAATAAAAGACTGATGAATGAAAAGAATTGAGTTAAATCAACACATAGTTTAAGTATGGTTTGAAATAAGAAATAGATTAAGAGATTAAAAAATCAAATCTTTTTCATTTTCTAAATCTACAAGATGATTAAATAATTTAAATGCCAAAATATTATTTCAAATTGATATGAGTGGAGAGTGCCTTAAATAAAAAAAATTTGATGCAACCCTTTAAGATGTTAAATTCTTACTCACATTCATTAGCCATTTAATTTAAAGTAGTTAGGAATATATAAAAAACATTTTGTCATATCCTTTAGAAAGTGAGTGGCTGTTAATTGTTGAAAGGTGGCATCTTTGATGGTATAACAACTGTTAATTATTGAGCCATTAGGCTAAATTGACTAGCTATTGGATCAACATAGAGGAGATCTCAATCATCAGATAAAATGCTATAAGTTGGATGAGTTATGGATGGTTGGATTAAGCAATATTTGATTAGGGCCATTTGAATAGTTTAGATGAGATCTTGATCTTTTGATTAATCAATGGTAAAAGTTCTATTAGATCTAGGCCATAAATTGAAAAAAGTGAGATCTGGGCCATAAGATAGATGATTGATTATTTTAAAAAGCTAAATTAAAAATATCCAATAAATGAAGTTGAATGAGAGAATGATAGTGAAATGGATCAATAGGTTATAGCATATGTTTTAGTAATCGTTCGATCAGATTATCAAATTTATGGTTGGATCAATTAAGATCACTGCTTTAAGTTAGAGCTGATCTCCACCGTGCAATCTAAAAAAACACCATTAAATGGTGCTGAGTGTTACTAATTTTTGATAGAGAACATCACAGGGGACATAATCCCACATTATATAAGGGGAAAGTGTTCTGATTCTTATCAGCATTCACCATTGTGTAATCAATAAACACAACATCAGTTGGCTCCCTATTTATGCCCTTGTGAACTCGCATCATAAGGATTTATCAAGGATCGACCCTTCTCATATATATATTTGGTTCAAATGGTTCTTGGTTTAATGTAATGTCTTTTCCCATATTGATCAGGAATTTGTTGTGAACTAGAATGGGTCGACCTGATCTCAATTTGACTGCTTTTCCTAACCCTGTGCTTGGGCATAATAATGGCATTAGAGTTTTCCAATGAGGAAAGGCATGTGATGTGGCACAAAATGTTTTTATTTATTTAATAACGAAAATTTAATAGAATAATTGTTTTTGATGTAATAAAGTCTATGACCAGCTTTAAGTTTGGTAATAGACTATTGTATTAAAGGACATTTTTTTGTTTAGGAATTAATTTTTTTATTTATTTAATAATTGAAATTTTAATAGAATTATTTTGTTGATAGAATCAAGATTTAACAATAAATTTAACATAGAATTTGGGAAAACTAAAATAGAACTATGCTCCAGTTTAAGCTCGATGACAAACTTTTTCACTCGATCAATGTTTTAGATTTGGCATTAAATTTTTTGTTTATTTTATTTTGAAAAATTGAATATAACAATTTTTTAATGTAGTCAAGATTAAACAAACTACCTAACATAGAAGTTGGCATGAATACAAATGTGTGATTTAATAAAAAAAATAATGATTCAAAAGTTGAATTATCTTAAATCAATTAATGTTTTAAGTAAGATTTGAACAAAGAAAAGGATTGAGAAATTAAAAAATTCAACCTTATTGGTTTGCCGAATCAATGAGATGATTAGGTAATTTAGATGCCTAAATAAACTTTGAAATTTATCTAAAAAGAGAATGCCATAAAATGAACAAGTTTATAATCAATTTCATAGTAAAGTAAAACCTTATCAAATCAAATGCACATGTCTTCAATCTTTGAAGCTTACTAAACACTCCCAGTTGTGTTGAACACAACTAGCTCACCATGTTCAAAATGCATAGGTTTTCTTTATATTGAAAGGTATTTCAAACTAAACAGGCCTATTAGAATAAAAAACTAAATATTTGAGGCTAGACTAGTCAAACATAAGGGGTGACCCAACACATATATTTCATAATTTAAAAAAGTTTAGAAATGGTTCATTTTTTCAAGACAATAAACATACAACAATGGTTCTCTATCATCTATATGAATGTGTGATCACACCGGTATTATAGACACCGGTATTAAAGCATTGAATCTCATTAGAACCTTGAAGTTAAACATGTTTGGGTGAGAGTAATATTTGGATGGGTGACCTTTATTTCCTTATTATTTCTCTCATATTTTTCTCTTTATCTAATTGACTATCACATTCCTTCACATACTTCTCAATTATCATTCTCTAATTTTTCTTTTCATTTTCTATCTTAATATATTTTTCTTTTGTCCAACTCTCTTCAATCATTATTTACTTTCTAATTTCTCTTTCTTTTTCTCTTTCACTTATTTATTTATTCTCTATTTCTTCTCTATGTTGTCTCTTTTCTTTTTCACTTCATTAAATTCTCTCATTAATCTCTATTACTATTTTCCTCTTTGTTGTGCTCTTATAAATCAGGGACTTTCTCACTCCTACATAATAGTTGTCTTCATCTCAATTATCTTCTTTTTAGCCCATTAATTCATAATATTTTAAAAATCTCTTGTGTTGGTTAGTTTTATATATAATATTTATGATAATTATATATATTATTATTTATATGCAATAAATAATTTGTTATTTTTTCATAAAAATGACAACATAATTAAAGAGTAGCTATTGTATTAATGCCTACGTTAAAATAAAATGTAGTTTATGCAATCTTTTATGAATTTTAAATAAATAAAATATTAATATTATCATATGTTATGACAAATAATAATCATAATTTTCTTCAAAGTGCATACTCTTGTTAATTTTTATACTTTCTCAAATAAGTCAATATCTTCAATGCAATTATCACAAAACTATAATATTTAATAATAATACAATACAAAAAATATTTAAGTTTACTTTTGAATATTATTTTTTTAAAGAATATTTTTACTATTATTTTAATATTATTTTATTATTACTTAAAAAATAAAAATTTTAATTATATAAAAAATAATTTATATATTTTATTATGTTATTTTTAATGATGTAATATAAATAATAAATATAAATAATATTTAAAACTAATTTTATAATTTTAATTTTCTAATATTCGATAATGTAATATAATCATATTAAAAAAATGCTAAACATAACATATTTATATTACTTTAATGATAAATATATTAATTATTATTACAACTGATATAAGTTATCATGCTTAATATTAATTAAAAAATATTATTTTATTATATGCATTATGTGTCGTGTTTATTATAATATGATATTAACCATAATGTTATAAAGTTATTGTTACTAATTAATGAATAAAATGGTAATTTTTAATAGTAACTTGTTATTAAAATAAAAATTTATTCATTAGAAAAAAATTATTCTAAAATAAATAGATGCAACATAGGAGCTGGTAAAGTGGTCAGCCATCTCTATATTACTCTGACCTAAACAAGCTTAAGTTTTGAGTTAAAATAAGATCTAATACTATGATATTGGTGTGATTACATATGCATTAAAATTAAATAAAATCATAGTGTGATTATTGTCTTTAAGATAATGAATAATTTTTAAAATTTTTTAAATTATTAGGAAAAGATATTTTAAAAAAGATTGAGCATGTTATATTTATAATAATATATTCTCATGTTAATTAGTTATTTCTACAAATTTAGTAAAAAATTAAATAAACTATTATTAATTGGTTATTTCTACACATAATTTTTTATTTTATTATGTTATGATTCAAATAAAAAAATTTAATTGTTTAACTAATAAAAATAACAAAATATATATATGTATCAAAAATATTGTATATTAAATGATGCAACATGAGAAAATTTTTTAAATACTATTAATTAATGTGCTAAAAAAAGAAATAATAGAAATGGAGATAACTATTTTATAAGCAAAAGTGAAAGTCATGAATTAATAAGAGCAAAATAGAGAAGAAAATAGTAATAGAGAAAAATGAGAAATGATTTAATGAAGAGCAAAAGAAAAGAGAGAATAGAGAGGAGGTAGAGAAAGTAAATAAATAAGTGAAAGTTAGATAAATGAAAAATTTTAGAAGGTTGAAGGAAAGAATAGCTAAGAAGAATATAAAAAGATTGGTACTAAAGAGAAAAATAAGTTAATGATAATGGGAGAGTGAAGAAAGTGAGAGAATCTAATAAATATCAAGATATAGAAAAAAAGTGAAGCAAGTAATTCAATAAAAGTTACATTTAAATAATCAAACTTATAACATATTTAAATATCATAAGTCAATCATGCATACTACTTAATAATACTAAAATTTAAAAAATTATTAAAGATTTATTATTATTTTAGAATATTATTAAAATTTATTAAATTTTTTTGCTATTAATGTATTATTATTTTATTCATACTTAAAATTTTAAAAGTTAATTAAATAATAAATAATATAATTATTCTAATACATTATCTTTATATGATTTAATTTTTATATTAAATAGAAATATTTTGAAACATTAACGACATGATATTTTGATTTTAACATTATGATATATAATTTTACTATATCTCAAACATTACATAGACAACATATATATCTTATTATACACATAATTTTACTATATTTCCAATTTATAAGAGTAAAATTGATTGGAAAATAAAGATAGATAGGGATTGAATAAGATTTAATGTAGAGGGAAAGAAGGGAGGGAACATAGAGAAGATAAAAAGAATAATTAAGAAAATGAAAGGAAAATAAGAAAGTGAAGAAGAATAGTAGAGAGAGAGAGGATAAGAAGAATATAAAATAAAGATGAGGAATGAAGAGTGGAATAAGAAAACAATAATTCGAGATGGAAGGAAGCAAGAGAACACGAGATACATTGAGATAAAGAGGAAAAAGTGACAAATAATTAAATAAAGAAAAATCTTGATAACTAAAGTATAATATTTTTAAATTAAACAATGTAATTATATATAAAATTTAACAAAAGTAACATATAAAATATAATTAAAATTTATTTTTCTTTTAGAAATTAAAAAATATTCAAAGAATATTTTGAATTTTAGTTTCACTTTTTATTCATTCTTAGAATTAAAATAATTAAGTAAATAACAAATAATATAATTACTCTAATATATTATTTTTATATGATATAACATAGATAATAAATATAAATATAATAAATAATATATTATCTCTATAGTACTTAGGTTGCTCATAATGCATAAAAAAATTAAAAAACATAGTTTTGTTGTTATTATCTTTAATGTCATTTACCATTTCATAATTTTCGAAATGGTTAAGAATATGCATGGTTAAAAAATTATGCTTATTAGGTTTATTGTGTTATCAATATTTTTTATGATATAATCGAGAAAATATATATACTATTGTTTTTGATAACATAGACATTAGTACATAAGAGTTTCTTCAATTATGTTATCATTGTTATAAAAAACTTTAATCACTTCGCAAAAAAAAGTATGAAAATATTTATTTATGGTAAAGGTTATTTATTAAACAATATACTATATGAGATTTTTAAAATATTACTAATTTATTAAATAAAAAATAAATACATAATACAGAAGGAGATAACAATTCTACAAGAAAGAGAAAGTCATCGATTGATAAGAGAAAAATTATGAAAAAATAGTGAGAGAGATAGAGAAAAAAGATAATTTAATGTAGAGGAAAAGAAAAAAGAGAAAATAGAGAAGGTAGAGAAAATAAATCATTCAAAGATAGAGAAATCATAAAGTTTAGAATGATAGATGAGGGAGTGAGAAAGCAAGTAGAATATAAGGAGATAATGAATGAAGAGAAAGTAAGAAACTGATTATAAGAGAGAAGGATTGGAGAGAATGTAAGACATTGAGATAATGAGTAAAACTGTGATAAATAATCAAATAAAATTTGAATCTTAATAATTAGACTTATTATATATACTAAATATAATCATTTAATCATATTAAAAATTTAATAATAATAAAAGATTTTTTTTCTTTTGTTATCATTTTAGAATATTACAAAATATTTAAAGAATATTAAGACTATTAATTTAATATTATTTATTTATATTTAAAAATAAGAAATTTAAATAAATAATTAATAATATAATTATTTTAAGATATCATTTTTATATGATGTAATATAGTCAATAAATATAAATAATACTTAACATTAATATATAATTTTAGATTTATAATATTCTATAATATAATATTACTATGTTTAAAAAATTTTATACACAACATATACATACTATTAAAAATAAAAATTTATTGTAATTTGTAATAATTTATATTAGTCATTTTGCTAAATACTAATCCACATCAATATTATTATTTTACTATGCCGAGAATATGTCATATTTATTATTATATAAAATTTATGTTAGTTTTACAAAGTTATTGTTAATAATTAATTATAAATGCTAATTATGAATAATTGTCTATTTTACATGATAATGCCATATTTATTATTATATAAACTTGATAATAAAATTATTATGTTAATAATAATAATTAATTTATAAAATGCTAACTATGAATTATATTTTATAACAAGTTAAGTTTTTTATATTAGAATGCTATTAAAACTAATTACCATTAATTAAAAAAGAAATACTATAAAAACATATATGTAACACTAGAACTTCTATGGAGGTCACTAGTCCCAATACTACTCCTAACCATGAATGCTTAACTTTGTAATTCTAATAAGACGTAGTTCTAAAATGTTGATGTGGCAAGACATCCAGACAAAAGACAATATTATAGTTGTGTCATTAGTTTTGAAAATAATGAATCATTTAAAATATTTTCTAAATTATGATGCTTAAGCTCTTTTTAAAAAAATTATACATATTATATATGTCATAATATAATTTAATATCAATATTTATATTTAAAAAATTAATAAAAAAAATTATTTAATATATTTTTTTAAGAAAATATATTTAAAACATACTATTTTTTTTTATTTATCATTCTTTTAAATAAAAAATTAAATTTTTAAGAAAATATATATAATATACTATATATTTATCACAAATATTATTTGTTAAGTAATGGAATTTTAGAGATTGCTTAAATGTTGTTAATTGATGAGATGAAAAAGAGATCATGAGGATGGAGATAACTATTATGAAAGAGAAAGAGAAAACCATGTACTAATAAGATCAAAATTAAGCGAAAAAATTATTGGAGAGACATCGTGGAAGATTTAATGTAAGGGACAATAGAAGTGATAACTTAAATGAGATTTGAAGAAGAAATAAGTGGATGAGAGGAAAGTAGAAATTAAAGAAAGATGATGGACTAAGAGAGAGGACAATAAAAATATAAAGCAGATATTAAGATAGAATATTCAAATTAGTAAATAACAATAAGAGAGGGAAGGAAGTGAGACAATTTGAAAGACATTGGGACAAAATAAAAAATTGAGTGCAATAGTTAAATATAATAATTTATTCACATATAATATTTAATAATTATAAAAATAAAAAATTATTTTTATTATTTTTTAGAGTTTCAAAATTTTTTATAAATTATCATTTATAAAAATTTAATTTTTAATTGCTAATATTTTATTAAAATCAATTATCATTCAATAGAAATATATTAAAATATTTAAAATTGATTATTATTTTAAATAATACAAATATTTGAAAAATAATTTTTGTATTCATATAATAATATTTATTCATAATTAAGATTAAAAAAGTAAAGAATAAATAAATTATATAATTATTTAACTTTACTATCTTAATATGATATAATATAAATAATAAATAGAAATAATATTTAATTTTAATTGTATAATTTTAGATTTCTAATATTCTGGAATATAATATTATTATATCTAAAAAATTCTATGCACATCATATATATGATATTTTAAATATAAATTAATTATAATAAATATAAGTCATTTTACTCAATATTAAACTACTTTAAAGTTATTAATCTGTTGTACATATTAGGTGCCATATTTTTTATTTTATAAAATAGTCAATAATTTCTTGAATTAATTATGAAACACTAATTGCTATAATTTTATTTATAAAATATGATTTATAATAATCAAACATTTTGATAAGGACATGTTATTTAAATTTTTTGTGACTAATTAGAAAAAATCATTTTATGAAAAAATAGATGCAACATAAAAACTTCTCAAAAGGTCTTAATACTATTCTTGCCTGAGCAAGCTTCACTTTGAGTTTAATTAAGTTCTAGTGCTATAGCATTTGTTTTGTTACAAATGAATAATAAATAAAAAAAATCATAGTATGATTATTTTCTGGAGGATAATTAACAATTTTTAAATTTTTCTAAATTATCAATCACAAATACTTATAAAAAAATATACATATTATGTTTTTCATAATTTATTCTTACATTAACTATTTTGTTTTATAAAATAAATAAAATAATTACATAACATATTACTTTTTTAACATTAATATTAATAGGCAATATTTTCTTATATTATTTTATTGTTCATACACAAACCATTAAATTATGTAAGAAATATAAATAAGAAAAATAATATATTTTTACAAATATTATATTTAAAAAACTGTGCAGCATAAGATATTTGTTAAATATTATTAATAGATGGGCTAAAAAAGATATAATAGAAATTGACATAATTACTATACAAAAGAGGAAGTCACATATTAATAATAGCAAAATAGAGAAAAAATTCTATTATGTAGAGATTAGAGATGATTTAATGGACAAGAAAAGAAAAAAGTGAACATGCAAGAGATCCAAAGAATAAATAAATAAGTGAAAATGAGTGAAAAAAGAGAAAGTTGATAAATATAAAAGAAAGCAAGGCCAAGAAGAGTATAATGAGTTAGGGAATGTAAGGATAATGAGTAAAAGAAAATAAAGGAGAAATGAATGTAATAGAATGTGAGAGGCATTGAGGACAAGAGAAAAATAGGAGAAAATTATTAAATAAAATTTAAATCTTAATAGATAAACTTATAATATTCATATAACATAAAAAGTTAATATTACCTAATATTTAGTAATAATAATAAAAAAAAAGATTTGAGGTTTTTTTTTAAAATATCATAAATATTTAAAGCTTATTTTAATAATTTATTTAACATTATCATTTTCATACTTAAAATTAAAAAAAATTAATAAAATAATAAATATTACCATTATTCTAATATATTACCTTTTTATTATGTAATTTAAATTATAAAAATAAATAAAATTTACAATTAATCATATAACTTTAGATTTTTAATATTTTTTAATACAATATTACAACGTTTACAACATTGTGCAAAAAAAGCATTTTCCCCATTAATTTTAATTTATCTAAATTAATAAACATTTTTGCTCAATATTAAACTATATTAAAGTTATCTTTTTATTATATCACATGATCTATCATATTTATCATTATAAGGAATTAATAATAATATTATTAATTATCATTAAAAATTAATGACAAAAAATACAAATTATAAATAACTATTTATACCAATTTATTTTTTTAACATTAACAAGTTATTAAAATCAATTATCATTTATTAGAACAAGAAATGCTATAAAAAAATATATAAAACATGACAACAACTCAAGAGATCTCCTACCAAATGCTACACACACTTGACCATGCTTTACTTTAGAGTTCTAATGATAAAATCTAGCACAATAATGCTAGTGCTCACACAAGCATACAAAAGAAAAACATAATCATGTCATTACTATCTTAATGACAACAAAACAATTCTAAAATTTTTAAAGTTATCAAACATATCCACTTTTAAAAATATTTGATTTATGTTAAATTAACAAAAAATTATATAAACAATTATTTTTTATATCGTAGGCAATAATAAATAATTTTTCTTTAATTAATTAAAAATTATTGTAAATTTTTAAAAAATACCTTAATAACAAATAAAAATAATAAAATAATTTTATAAAAAATATTATTATATTTAAATATATAATATTTGTGATTTCTTAAATTTTTCTAATTGATGAGCTAAAAAAGAGATAATAGAGATGGAGATAATTATTTTGAGGGAGAGAAGGGATCTCAAAATTTTATAAGAGCAAAAATGGGACAAAAATAAAAATAGAAATAGCTATAAGACAATTTAATGAAGAGAAAAGAAAAAATATAGAGGAGATAGAGAGAATAAATAAATAGGTGAAAGTCAAATAGAAAGAATTAAGAAACTAGAGAAGGATAAAGGAGAGATAAGCTAAGTAGAATATAAAAGATAGAGAATGAAGAGACAAAAAAGCGAAGGATTATAGGAGAGGGAAGAGAGTTAAAGAATGTGAGAGACATTGAGATTAGGAGAAAAAGTAAGAGAAGTAATTAAATGAACGATAAATTATAATAATTCAACTTGTAATATTTATTAAATAGAATTAGTTAATCAAATATTATATTTAATAATATCAAAATATTAATTTTTTTAGGATTATTATGAATTTAGAACATTACAAGATTTGAAGAAACTTTTAATGATTCCTTTAAAATAATTTTATTCATATTTTAAATTATAAAAGTTAATAAAATTATAAAAAATATAGTTATCCTAATATATTATGTTTATAAAAAATTATATAGATAATAAATTAAAATATTTTTTATGATTATTTATATAATTCTAGATTTCTAAGATTTTATATTATGATGTTATTATAGCTAAAAAATTCTATACATAATATATATAATATTAAGAAGATAAATTAAATTTTATTACGTTTGATATATCTTTTTTTTGCTTAATATTAAACTCCATTAAGGTATTTATTTTTTTATATAATTTGATGTACTAAATTTATTATTACATAAAATTAAAAACAATGTTATAACATTATTATAATTAATTAATTACTACCAATCTAATTATAAACTATTATTTATATTAATTTAATTTTTTTATATTAAAGTCTTACTAAAATCAATTATCATTCATTAAAGAAAAAAAGGATATAAAAAATAACTATGACAATAAAACTTCTCAAGCATGCCTAACTTTGGAGTTCTAAATTGATCTAGTACTATAATAGGGTTGTGGTTGCAAATGCATATAAAAGACAAAGGATTGTAGTTATGTTATAATTGTCTTGAAGCTAATGAGCCACTTGGAAAATTTTTGAATTTATCAAGCATAAGTATTTTAAAAAAAGATTTGTACATATTGCATATATCGTAATATATTCTAATAAAAATATTTATTTTTATCAAAATTAAAAACAAATTACATAAATTTTTATCTTTAAAAGTAAAAACATTAAAATAAATTATTTTCTTTAATTATGTTATAATTCTTATCCATAAAAAATTAAATTATTTAATGACTATAAAAATTAAATGTATGTATTTTTTATAAATATTACTTATAAAATAAAACAATATAAAAGATTTTTTAAATATTTTTAATTTGTTGGAAAAAAAAGAGATAATGGAGATGGAGATAATAATTTTATAAGAGAAAGGGAAAGTAATAGATAGATAATAGCAAAATGATGAGAAAAATAGTAATTTAGAGAGCTAAGAGATAATTCAATAAAGAGGAAAAGAAAAGAGAGAATACATTAGAGAAAGAGAAAATAAATATGTAAAAGAGATATGAAAATATGAAAGTAAAGATGGATAGAGGAGAGAGAGGCCAAAAAGAAAATAAGAAGATAAATAATGAAGTTCAAATAATAGAATGATAATATGAGAAACAAGGATATGAAAGAATTTGAAAGACATGAAGATAAAGAGAAAATAGAGACAAATGATTAAATAAAGTTAAATCATCATAATTGATTTAATATATTTTTTTAATAACTATTTAATAAATATTTTATATAATTAAAATAAAATTAAAAATATTTTTAGTTTTATTACAATTAAAAATTATTAGAAATATTAAAATAATATTTTGACTATTAATTCATTTTTTATTGATTCTTAAAATTAATAAGTTTAATTATATAATAAACAATATAATTACTCTATTAAATTATCTTTAGATGACGTAATATATAGATAAAAAATATAAATAAAATTTTACATTATAAATATTGTTTATATAAAAAATTTAAATTATGTAAGAAATATAAATAATAAACTATATATTTATAATTATCAAAAGTTGTTTTACTTAATATTAAACTAAACTAAAGTTAGTATTTTATTATACCATTTGATGTCTCATATATATTATTATATATAATTAATAATTATATTGCAAAGTTATTTTTTGAAAAATAATTATTAAAATATAATAAAAAATTATTGTTTATAGTAATTTTTTATATATTATATAATAACTACTATGTAAAAGAGTAAAGTCATGAATTAATAAAAGAAAAATAAGTAGAAAAATAGTAATTGAGAGAGATGATAAATAAGAAAAATTAAAGAAAGAGAAATGATAAAGAAGAGATGGATACTAAAGAGAGGTCAAAAAGAATATAATGAGATAAAAAATTAAAAGATAAATTATAAAATGATAAAGTTAAGAGAAGAAAGTGATAAAATTAAATAACAAATAATATAAAAATACTAAATTATTATCTTTATTTTACATAATATAGGTCATAAATACAAAGGATATTTAAGATTAAAGAAATAATTTTAGATTTCTTCTTTTTATTAAGGTAATGTTAAATTATTTAAAAATTCTATATACAAAATATATACACAATTATAAACTTAAATAAATTCTAATTTTTTTTAATTGATATAATTAATTTTTATCAATATTAAACAAATTTAAAAATTTATTTTGTTATATTATATGATGTATCATATTCGTTATTACGTGAAAATAACAAGATATTAAAGTTATTATTTAATATTAATTACTAAAATGGTAATTATAAATAATCCCTTTTAATAATTTAATTTTTTAACATCAACATATTATTAAAATTAATTATCACTGATAAAGTGAAAAAAATGAGATAAATAATTAAATAGAAGTTAATTATTAGTAATTAAAATTTTTAATATTTATCAGTTATAATAAGTTAGTCATATATAATATTTAATAATAATAATGATAAATAAAGACTATTTGAAATTTATTATTATTTTTTTATTATTTCAAATTTTTTTAATATTTTAGCTATTAAGTTAATATTATTTTTTCATAATTAATATGAAAAAACATATTAAACAATAAATAATATAATTAATCTTATATGTTGTCTTTATATTATACAATATAGATAATAAATATAAATAATAAATAAAATTAATGACATAAATTTAGATTTTTATTGTTTTATCATATAATATCATTATATCTAAAGACTTCTATACATAGCATATATATATATATATTATTATAAATATAAATTAAATTTTAATTTATTATAATTAAAATATATTATTTTTCTTTATATTAAACTATATTTAAGTTATTATTTTATTATATCATATGACTTGCTATATTTATTGTCATTTGGAGTTAATATTTATTTTATGAATTGTTGATAACTAATTAATAAAATTTTTAATCATAAATTATCATTCATAATAAATTAATTATTTTAACATTAACATGCCATTAACTTTAGTTGTCGTTCATTAGAGAATGGAATATCAAAAAATATTTGAAACATAAGAACTTCTTAAGAGGTCAGTTATCTTAATACCACTCTTACAAAAGCATTCTTATCTTTACAATTGTAATAAGATGTTATCATGCATGAATATAACAGAAAAACAATCATACTTGTGTGATTGTTGTCTTGAAGATATTGAGCAATTTCAATTTTTTTTTAAATTATCGAACATATGTGTCGATTCACCCCTATGTTTAACATGTCTAGGCTTAAATAAGTAGCTTTTTATTTTAATGGATATCTTTCAAGTAAAATATGTTTACATGTAAAGTATAAGTTGTGTTCTTTAAACATGGTCAAGGAGTGGTCATCAAAATTTTTTGGAGTGTTTAAGAAGCATTAATGATAGAAGACATGTGCATTAATTTTTAGAAAGTTTTGTAAATATGAAATATAATGTTAGCTTCTTGATTTTGGTACACTCTCCTTTCATATTAATTTTAAATCCAATTCAAGAATCTAAATTATTCAATCATCTCCTTGATCTAGAAAATGAATATGATCCAATTTTGAATCATTAAATTCTTTTCTTTCCTCAAATCTTACTAAAATTCTTCATTAATTTAAGAAACATAATTCTATATTCCAATCGTTCTTTTCTTTGATAAATCAAACTTTTGTATCTTTTCTAGATTCTTTGTAGGCTGATTATTAATCCTTGATTACATAAAAAATAATTCTTTTCAATTTTTTATAATAAAATAAATATAAAACTTTTATGCCACACACCACATGTGCCTAAATGCAAAGGTCTCAGGTAAAGCCTTAATCTCAAGTATTTGGTTAGAAAAAATAGTTGAAAGAAGATTTGGTTCATCTGTCTTATTCATGACATTTTTCTCAACTGGATAAGGTAATGCATTCAATCGAACTGGGCAACTTTCGCACCAAATTAAAATATTATTCGGGTAAGTCCCTCATAAAAATGAATGCTATGACTTTGCCTAGGTGATTAAATCTCAAGCACATAAAGGGGGAGCCTCCTTCAATTACACTAGAAAGTCATACTTGCATTAATGCTGATAAAGAAAAAAATAAGCTTCTCTTTCTGCAATGTGGGATTATGTCCCTTGTGATAGTCTCCATCTAAAAGCAATGGTCTGATAGTGGAGATCACCTCTACCTTTAAATTGTGATCTTGATCGATCCAACCATTCACTTGAGAAGTCAATAGGATGATTACTACTTCATTTGATGTAACTGATTATCCATCTTATGATCATGATCTTGATCGACTTCATCGAAATGAGCATTTTTATTTTTGCTTTTTTAAATAATTTATGCTTGTTAAAGTGGCGATGATCTAATCCAACTTGATCCAACCATCAAGAACTCATCCCCTACTTTGATCCAACTGCTCTAGTTAATCCTACATAATAGCTAAATACCTAGTGATTATTATGCCATTATAATAGTCATTTTGAAAGAATATTTTAATATCTTTTTAAGTTAATTGGAAGTTACTTTTGTAAAAACTTTGTCATTTTTTAACATAAATGGCAAACAGTTTTTTCAAAAAATAACCAATGTCTAATAAAATAACTAATGAACATGATTAATCCTTCAACATCTTAAAGAAAGGTTTTATTATATTGTGCTAGATTAAATTTCCCCTAGCTAGACTTATTAATTATGACTTAGCCTAACTCTTCTAAGTTTTCATTTTGTCATTTCCCTTCATAATTCTTATCTCTTTGTGCCTTTTCACATCATCAATAACTATAGAAAACTTTTTACATTTTTATAAAAAATTTCCTTTTTGTTGTATTTTTTTTTCTTTTGGGTTAGGTAGCCCAACATTTATGAAAGTCTGAGTTCACTTTATTCTTGTAAAAAAATTTTTATGGTAGAGCTCATGAAAGCATGTGTTATAGTTGAACCTATAAAAGCTAGTAGGACAAACATAAATCATAAAAAATAGCTCAAGTTGTAATTATTTTTCCTGTGGAGTTTTGTCGACCTAAGTAGGGGGTGGACATAGGTTCTAGTATAAACAAAACCACCTAAAGTTTTATATGAAACATTTAAACTTTAATTTTTATTATAAAATTTATATATTAATATATTTGTAAAATCATAATTTTATATAAACATTAAATTTTCTTATAATTAATTTTTGATAAATAAATACAAAAAAATTTGGCAAAACTAGTATAAACACATAATTCACCCCCCGTTTGTGAGATTTGAATATTTTTTTCTTCATTATACACTTTTAATAAAACATTTATGTTTATTATATATGTATTTTATAATCTAATATCAATATTTTTGTTCATATAAAATTAATTCAAAACATTATATAAACTATTTTTTTATAAAATAGATATTAATATATAAAATTTCTTCCAATATGTTACCATTTTTATAAATAAAAAAATTAAATTATTTAATAAATTTAAATAATTAAAAAAATATTTAGAAGGAATATTATATATTAAACAAGAATCACGATAGATTTTTTAAATAATTTTAATTGATGAGCTAAAAAAAAGATAATGGAGATGAAGATTACTATACTATAAGAGAATGATATAGAAACATATTGACAAAAGAAAAATAAAGAAGAAAAATATAATAGAGATAGATAAAGAAAGATTTAACAAAATGGTAAATAAAAGATTGAACATAGAGGTGATAGAGACAATAAATAAATAAGTAAAAGAGTGGTAGAAATGAGAAAGTGAAGATGGATAGAAGAGAGCGAGCTACCAAAAATAATATGACGAGATCGAGAATGAAAATAGGGGAGATAAGAAAGTGAGAGAATATGACAAACTTTCAGATAAAGAGAAGAAAGTGAAAAAAGTAATTAAATAAAAGTTAAATTCTAAAAATGAAATTTATAATATTTATTAAACTTCAAATGTTAATAAAATATAATATTTAATAATATTATTATATAAAAAAATACTTATTGTTTATTATTATTTTACGATATTTTAAAAATTTAAAAAATATTTTGATTAAAAATTTAATATTTCATTTTCGTTCTCAGAAAAAGTTATTGAAATAATAAATAATATAATTGTTATAATACGTGATCATTATATAATCTGTATAAATAGTAAATATGAATAATATTGAATAATATGATATAATTTTAGATATCTTTTATTTAATAATAAAATATTACAAAATTTGAAAACTTATGTATGAACTACATGTATAGTGTTAAAAATATAAGTTAATTTTAAGTTGTTATGATTAATATAAGTTATTTTGTTTAATATTAAAATATATTAAATTTATAATTTTATCAAATCATATGATATGTCATATTTATTATTATATGAAATTAATAATGATGATGTTAATTTATTATTAATAATTAGTTATTGAAATATTTATTATAAATTATTTTTGTAATAATTTAATTTTTTAATATTAACATATTATTGAAATTAATTATGGCTCTTTAGAAAGTAGAATATGAAAAAAAATTTGCAACAAGACTTTCCAAAATAGCACCCATCCTAATACAACTATCACCAACGCAAGCTTAATTGCCATGTTCTAATGAGATCAAGTGCCATAATATTGATGTACTCGCACATGCATATAGTAGAAAAAATATCATCGTTATGTAATTTTTGTCTTCAAGATAATAAACTATTTCAAAATATTTAAAAATTATCAAATATTTACACTATTAAAAAAACCATTATGCTTTCTATATATGTCATATTATAATCTTGTTTTAGTATTTTATTTATATTGAATTAATAAAAAATTATAAAAACTATTACTTTATATAACATTGAATTTATCACAAAATATTTTCCTTCATTATGTTAACATTCTTATAAAAAATAAAATTTACGTAATAAATATAAATAATGAAATATATATTATTCATAAATATTATATAATAAATTTTTCGATATGAGGGATAGAGTCTTTTCTTAAATATTATTAATTAATTATGTGAAAAAGAAAATAGAGATGGAAATAAACTATTTTGAATAAGACAAAAATGTCACGAATTAGTTATAGAAAAATACAAAAACATAACAATAATGAGTGATGAGGAATAATTTAATGAAGTGGAAAAGAAATGAGACAACATAAAGGAGATAGAGATAAAAAACAAAAAGTGGAGAAAAGAGAAAGCACTAAGATAGTAAATGAAGAATGAAAGAGAGTTGAAGGCTAAGACTAATATAAGGAGATAGAAAATTATTAGACAAATAAGTGATTAATAATAAGAGAGATAAACAACTGAGAGAATTTTGGAGATTTTGAGATAAAGAGGAAAAAGTGTTAGAAAAATTAAAATAAAATTCAATATTAACAACTATACATATAATACTTATTAAAGATAACAAATTAGTAATATAAGATTTTTAAATAAAAAAATATAATTTTTTTTTGTTTATTATAATTTTATAATATTAAAAAATATTTAAAGAAAAATTTACTCTTAATATTATAAATTTTTCGTACATGAATTTTAAAAAATTAATAAAATAATGAATACTAAAAGTTTTCTTCTATATTATCCATATGTGATGCAACATAGATAAAAAAATATTAAATATTTAATATTAATGACATAGTTTTAAATTTCTAAGATTCTATACTATGATACTAAGATATTTAAAATATGTTATACATTGTATATATATATATCTACTATTAGAAAGATAACTTAATTCTAATTATTAAACTATAATTATAAACAATGACATATAATAATTTCATTTTTTTAACATTAATATGTTAGTAAAATTAATTGTTGTCATTAGAAAAAGAGACGCTTCTAAAAGATTGGTGCAACCAATGGCATCTCAAAAGATCACTTATTCCAGCACTAGTACAGCCCAAGCATGCCTAATTTATGTGTTCAAATAAGTTCTAATGTTATAATATTATTGTGATTGCACTTGCACACAAAGATAAAAGCTCATGATTGTGTGATTATAGTGCTAAAGAGAATGAGCTATTTTTAAAATTTTTTGAACTATCAAGCATGTACAAAATAAAAACTTTTTCCTATTGTATAGGCAGTAATATATTCAAATATAAATATATTATTTAAAAAAATAATGATTAATTGCATAAACTATTATTTTTAATAATATTGACATAAATATGTAAGATTTGTTTTATTATGTTATCAGTTTATAAATAAAAAATTTAATTTTGTAACATATATAAATAATTAAATATATATCTATAATAAATATTACATAATAAATTTTTCAACATGAGGCATTTCTTAAATTTTATTTATTGATGGGTTCACGAAGAGGCAATGGAGATGGAGACAATATCAGTGATATAATTTTAGATTTTTAATATTCTACTATATAATATTATTTAGACTTCTAAAGTCAAAATCAGAGCTATCAGACTTCTAACATTGAAATCATGAGTAGAACAATAAGTTAGCTATATTAACGACCTAATACCAATGTCAAATCGCATTACAAGTGCACAAAATTTTAAGTTCATTAATTAGAAGTATTTCTTGGTAATATGAGAGATAATTACAAATATGTCATGTTCCAATCATTGTTTCAAAGCTTCTTCCTTTAAAAAAAGCATAAAACCATTGTATTCGTTATTCTTTTTGTGGATGAATTAATTTATCAAAGTCATGACATCCATGCCAACATAATATTTATAATATTTTCTTTTGAGATTTATTCCTATCAGTGAGTTTGAATTTTAAGAAAAGTAAAATCAAAGCATTAATAAGTTAAATATGTAATTAATCAGGACATAATTTAGAACCTAACCTAAGAACACAATTAAGCAATCTAAATGAGATTATTATGTCTTAATTATGACAGCAATTTTTAACTTCTATAGCTCTAAATTCAATTCTCAAATAGAGAAAATAAATAACATGTTCTAAGCATCATTTCTATTCATAATGTTTCATAACTGCCAACATAAAATTGTTGAACACATGGATCATTGTTTGGTATGAAAGGAGCTCAATATAACTCATCATAATCATATCCAACTATTATCACATGAAATAATGATAAATTATTGTTATCTAGTATATAGCTAGATTTATTTCCACCATAGGGATATAATTGAGTGGAACATTAACATGGCTATAGTTATATAAGCATAATTTTTCTAAAAATAGTACATTTACTTATTATTTTAGACTATTTTAGAAATGATTCATTATCATCAAAAACACATTCTTATAACTACGATAACGTCTTTTATATGCATGTACAACTACACAAACATTATAGCATTGAATCTAATTAGAACTCTAAAGTTAAGATTGATAGGCAAAAGTACTATTGCGATAGGTGGCCTCTTGAGAAGTCCTTATGTGCTACATATTTTTTTAATGAGTGTCATCTAATTTTAATAATATATTGATGTTAAATAATAAAATTATTAAATTTTTTTTATAATTACTATTTTATCAATTAATATTTAATAATAACTTTATAATGTTATTACCAATTTCTTGTAATAATGAATATAACACATCAAAGATATAATATAATAATAACTTTAACTTTGTTTAATTTTAAGCAAAATAGCTTTTCTTAATTATAATAAAGGAAAATTAATTTAAGTTTATAATAGTATATATATTATGTATCATTATGTTGTTAAACATAAGAAATTTAAAATTATTTCTTTAAAATTAAATCTTCCTTATATTTATGATCTATATTGTGTATAACAAAGATAATATATTAGAATTATTATATTATTTATTAATTAGTTAATTCCTTTTAAATATGAAAAAAATTAAATAAAATTAATGGTTAAAATATTTTTTAAAATATTTCTATTATAATAAAATAGTAATAAACATGAAATTTCTTATATTCTAAAATAAATAAATATATATATATATTTATTTTCATAAATTTAAAAGTTTAATTAGTTAAAAATAACTTTTATTAAATCATTTTTATCACTTTTTTCGATTGATCTTATGGTCTAATAAATTCACTCACATACTTCTCTGATTTATTATCATTCTCGTATTTGTCTTTTAATTTTTTTGTATCTATATTCTTTTTGGCCACTTTGTTCTTTATCAATGTCTACTTTCTCATTTCTCACTCCTCCATTTATTTATTTATTCTCTCTATATCTTTTATATTACCTCCTTTCTTTTTCTCTTCATTAAATTATCTCTCATCACATTATTATTATTTTTCTCTTTATCTTGCACTTGTGAATCTATAACTTTCTCTCTTTTAAAGTAATTATCGCGACCAATATTAGCACTTTTTGAGAACATTAATTGACAAAATTTAAGAAATCTCTCATATATCACTGTTGAATACATAATATGTTTTAAAATTATATATTTTTTATTTATAAATTTATAAAATTTAGTTGTTAAATTATAAGAATGATAAATTAATAAAAGAAAATCTCATATATTAATATCTATGTTATAAAAGTAAGAAATTTTATAAATTTTTATTAATTTTATATAAAAGAATATTGTTATTATAATATATAATGATTTGTTATTTTCACAACAATAGTCACACAACTATGGCTATTTTTCATTTTTTTACATATGAGACAGCACTAGCATTATAGTAGTAGATCTAATTAGTACCTCCAATGTTAAGCTTGCTTATATGAAAGTAGTTTTTGAATAAGCGACCTTTTGAGAGTATTGTTACACATTTTTCCATTGAATTCATTTTTTATGGACTAATAATTTATTTTAAAAACATTTTAATTATAAAACAAAATTAAATTATTATGAATTATAGTTTATAAATATTATATTTATAATTAATTTTTAATAACAACTTTATGAAATTTTATCAATTTCATGTAATAATAAGTGTGACACATATTGTGATATAATAAAACAATAATTTTAATAAAATTTAATATTCAGAAAAATAACTTATATAAATTATCATAAATTAGAATTATTTATATTTATAATAGTATATATTTGTTGTGTTTAAAGGTTTTTAAATATATTAATACTACTTTATAAAATAAAATAAATGTAAATTTAAATAACTTATATTAAATATAATTCATTTTTAGTATCTATATTATATGATATAAAGATAACATACCAATATAATTATAATTTTTATTATTAAAATAAATTAATTTATTTCTATGTATGAAAAAAATAAAAATAAATAGTCAAAATATTTTTTAATTATTTTTATTATTCCATAATAATAATATACCTAAAAAGTTTTTATATTTCTTTATTTTTAAATATTATGTATGATTAATTTACAAAATTTAATAAAGATTATAATTTCAGATATTAAGGTTTTATCTTTATATAATTTTTTATCCAAAGTTTTTCTCATTATTTCAGTGTCTCCTAAATTCTCTCACCTATTATCATTCAATTATTCATCTTTTAATTTTTTTTATCTCATTACACTTCTGTTGGCCTCATTCTCTCTCTACTATCCATCTCTTCTTTGTCTTTTCTATTTCTTTAATTTTTTAATTTATTTCTCTATCTCTTCTATGTTCTCTATTTTTTTATTCTCTTCAATAAATCATCTCTCATCTCCCTCCATTATTTTTCTATTTATGCTTCTCTTATTAATTTATGTTGTTCTATGCTTTAGAAAATTATTATCTCCATTGTAATCTTTCAACACATCAATTAAAAATATTTAAGAGATCTCTTATGTGACATAATATAATATATAATATTTTTCATAAATATATATATTATTTTTATATTTATTATGTGATTTAATTTTAAGTTTGTAAGAATGATAACATAATAGAAGAAATATTATGTATCAGTGCCATTGTTATTAAAAATGGTAGTTCATGTAATTTTTTATTTATTTCATATAAATAAAATATTATCATCACATATATATTATAGTTTATACAAAAAGCACAAATTTATTTAGATGTTTGTATGCTTAATAATTTAAAAACTTTTAGAAATGTTGTAATAGCTTAATAAAAATAATCACACAACTTTAATGTCTTATCCTTTGCATGTATGTGCAATCACACAAGCTATCTGGCACATGATATTATTAGAACTCCAACACTATGCATGTTTAGACAAGCGTTAGTGTTGGGATATATGACCTCTTGAAAAGTCAGATTATTGCTCATATTTTTTCTTAATGTTTAATTCTTAATGAATGAAAAAAAGTTTTCATAACATTATTATTTAAAAAAATTAATTATTATAAATAATAGTTTAAAATTATTTTTTTGTAATTAATTTTTGGAATATAATTTGTAATATTATTGTTAATTTAATATAATAAAAACATGACATCTTTTGATATAATAAAATATTAACTTTAGTTTAGTTTATTGTTAAACAAAGAAGCATTTGTTAATTATTATAAATTAGAATTAATTAAATATTATAATAGTATATATGGTATATGATGTATTTTTAAATATAAAAATATTATATTATATAATGTTAAATATTAAAGTATATTTTATTAAAATATTAAAAAAAATAAATATTTGTAATTTTTTGAAATAATTATAAAACTAAAATTGTTTTTCATAATTTAATTTTTTTATATATTATATATGATTCACTTATTATATTTTATAAATATAATAAGTTTAGTAATTTAATTTTAACTTTTATTTAACTTCTTCTCTCGTATTTTTCTCTTTAACTCAATATGTCTCAAATTTTTTTAATGCTTTTTCATCATTATTTATATATTTATTAAATTTAATATTTAAATTATAAGGATGATAAGCTAAGAAGTAAAAATCATGTTAATTATTATCTATATTTTAAAAAAACTTTTAAAATATTTTATTACTATAGTTATTTTTTACAAGTAAATTTTAAAAATTATTATTAATTTTATATAATTAATAATATAACACATAAGTTGGTATAGTAAAATAATAACTTTAATTTTATTTAATAATTAGCAGAATAACTTATATCGATTATAATGTCCTAGAATTAATCTATGTTTATAATAGAATATAAATGTTGTGTATTTAAATTTTTAAATATATAAATATATAAATATTATATTATAAAATACTAGAGATAAAAATAACACTAAATTAATAGTCAAAATATTTTTTAATATTTTTAATATTTAAATGAAATAATAAATCTTTTATGTGTTTTATATTTTATTATTATTAAGTATTATATACCAATAATTTGTTAAATTTTTGTAATCATTACAAGTTTTATTCTTAAGATTTAGCTTTCATTTAATTATTTCTATCATTTTTTCTCAATCTCTCTCACTTTGTCTCACGAATTTTTCTCTTTTATTATGATCCCCTTTTTTATCCCTTCAAGATGTATCTCTTAATATTCTTCTTGGAATCTCTCTCTCCTTTACACTTAATTTTTTGTTTATCTCTCTTGCACTTTTTTATTTGTTCTCTCAATCTCCTCTATGTTTTTTCTTTTCTTTTTTATTACATAATCTCCTATCATTTTGTATTTTTATTTTTCTCATTATTTCACTTTTATTAATTAGTAACTTTCTCTCTTTTATGGGATAATATTTGTTTCTCTATTGTGTTTTTTATATAAATAAATTAATAATATATATGAATTGTCTAATATTACTTTGTTTGACATATACAATTAATAATTATTATATATTTTAATCTTTGTATTTTTTACATAATTTAATTTTTTTATAAGAATGGTAACAAATTGAATAGAAATCTTAGGCATTAATATCATCAATTTTATAGGTAACAATTTATGTAATCAATTTTTATTTATTTTAGATAATAAAATACTGAAATTAAAATATAATATAAGATACATGACAAGAATAATTTTTTTAAAATATTACATATAATTGATAATTTAGATTATTTTTTAAAATATTCATTATTTTGAAGAAAATGATCACATAACTAAGATAAAATTTTTCTCATGCATGTGCAATAGCACAAACATTATAGTAATGGATCTAATTAGAAAACGAAAGTTAGGCTTTCTAAGCAAGAGTACTATTAGGATAGGTGGCCTCTAAAGTAAGCCTCATGATGCACAAATTTTTTCAAAGCATATATTTTTTCAATGAATGAAAATTAATTTTAATAATATTTTGATGTTAAAAATAAAATTATTAAAAAAGATTGTTTATAATTACTATTTTAGTAGTTAATATTTAATAATAACTTTATAACATTATTTTAAATTTAATAAAATATTTAATATGACACATAACATGATATAATAAAAAAATAACTTTAAATTTGTTTAATATTTAGAAAAAAAGCTTATATTAATTATAAAAAATTAGAAATATTTTATGTTTATAATAATATATATATTATGTACATAGAGATTTTAAATAAAGAATTATTACGTTAATAAAAATAAGAAATCTAAAATTATTCCACTAATCTTAAACATGTTTCACATTTATGATCTATATTTGGTAAAATAAAGATAATATATTAGAATAATTATGTTATTTAATATTTTATTAATTGTTTTAATTATTAATAGTCAAAAAGTTATTTAAATATTTTAATATAATTAAATAATAATATACTTAAAATAATATCATTTCTTAGAATAAATAAATGTTATATATAATTCAAATTTTTTTATAAATATTATATTTTTAGTTATTTAAATTTAACTTTTATTAAATAAATTTTATCACTTTTTTCTTCTCATCTTAATGTCTACTATATTGTCTCACTCATATTTTTTATTATCATTATGATGTTTGTTTCTTTATTTTCTATCTTTTTATATTCCTTTTAGCCTGTCTCTCCTATATCACTCTCTACATTCTCGTTTCTTATTCTTTCATTTATTTATTTATTCTCTCATTATCATTTATGTTCCCTCTTTTTTTCTTCTTCATTAAATTATCTCTCATCTCTATTATTTTTCTCTTTGTCTTCCTCTTATCAATTTATAACTTTTCTCTATTCTAAAATAATTATCCCTATCTAAATTATTTTTTTAAGAACATTAATTAACAAATTCTAAGAAATCACATAGATATTGTAATTTAATATAAAATATATTTGAAATATATATATATATATATATATATATATATATATATATATTGTTATTTATATATTTATCAAATTTAATCTCTTAATTATAAGAATGGTAACAAAACAAAACAAAATCATTTGTATTAATATCTATGCTATTAAAAAACAAATTTTTCAATTGCTTATTATTTTTATATAAACAAAATATTATTATTATAATGAATCATGATTCATTATTTTCTAGATAATAATTACACAACAAAAATTCTTTTTTTAATACATATGAAACAATATTAGTATTATAATACTAGATCTAATTAGTACTTCAATTGTTAAACTTATTAGGATTAGAGTAGTTTTGGGATTGTGACCTCTTGTGAGTATTGTTACATATTTTTTAATAACATTTGTTTTTCAAAGTATTGATAATTGATTTTAAATTATTATTAATTATAGTTTATAAATACTATTTTTGAATCTAATTATTAATAACAACTTTTTTAAATTTTTATTAATTTCATATAATAATAAGTATGATACATCATTTGATATAATAAAATAATAATTTTAATATAGTTTAATATCAAGAAACTTAACTTATATAATATTTAAAAAATCAGGATGAATTTATATTTGTAATAATATACATGTTTTGTATAAACGATTTTAAATATTTTAACATTACTTTATAAAATTAAACAAATATAAATTTAAATAATTAGTGTTAAATATTATATATTTTTGATATTTGTATTACATAAAATAAAAATATATATATTAAAAGAATTATAATACTTAGTTTTTAATTAATCATTTTTACTCAAATTATTAAAAATTAAAAATTAAATAAATCGTAAAAATATTCTTTAAATATTTGTAATATTCCATAATAATAGGCCTAAATTATTTTTTATTTTTAAACTTCAATATTATATATGATTAATTTGTAATATTTAATAAATATTATAATTTAAATTATTAATGTTTTAGTTTTATTTAAATATTTTTCTAAATAGTTTCTCTTTATTTCATTGTCTCTAAAATTCTCCTTTTTTCTCACATATTGTCATTCTATTATTTGTCAGTCCACTTTTTATCTTGTTACACTCTTATAGGTCATTCTCTCTCTACTATTAATCTCTTCTATGTCCATTCTCTTTCTTTATTTTTTTTTAATTTTTTAACTCTATAAATTTTATGTTCTCCTATTTATATTTCTCTTTTAATGTAGAAATATTATGATATAGAAAACTAGATATTAAAATAATATTTTATTAACAATAATATTTTTTAAAATATTTGTACTTTTCTAAAATAATAATAATTCTAAAATTATTTTTAATAATTTAAAAATATTAAGTGTCATAATATGATTCACTTATTATGTTCTATAAATATTATAGGTTTAATTATTTAGATTTAACTTTTATTAAACTATTTCTATCAGTTTTTACACTTTATCTCAATGTGTTTAAAATTCTCTTTCTTTTTTTCTCTCCTATTATATTTCTCTTTTTTTCTCTTTATTCTCTATATCTGAATACTTTTTGGCCTCCCCCACACCACAATTTTTCTTTAATTTATTATTTCTTTCTTTCTCATTTTTTGCTCTTTATTCGATCATCTTTCATCTCCATTTATTATTATTTTTTTCTTTATTTGGCTATTATCAATTTCTGACTTTCACCCTCTCTAAGAGAATAATTATCTTCATTTTCATTATCTCTTTTTTTGCCAATCAATTATCAATAATTTATAAGTGTTTTATGTTTCATAATTTAATAAATTATATTTATGATAAATATATATTTTATTTTTTATATTTGTTAAGTAATTTAAATTTTTTAATTTGTAAGAAGGGAAACATATTGGAAGAAATTTATTTGTATCAATGGAAAATTTTTAAAACATAACAGTTTATCTAAAATATTTATTTATTTTAAATAAATAATATATTAATATTACAATATAGTGTGATTGACAAATAAGCATATAAAAAATTTTAGTAGTGCATTTACTTGTTAATTTAGAAACATTTTAAAATGGTTCACTATTTTTCAAAGCAATAATCACTCAACTACAATTTTTTATCTTTTGCATATATTTGTGACCACACAAGTATTACAGCACTTGATCTAGTTAAAACTCAAAACTTAAGCATGCTTGAGTTAGAGTACTATTTGAATGGCTCGCCATTCAGAAGTCTTCATGTTACACATATTTTTTTATAACACTCTATTTTCTTATGAAAGATAATTAATTTTAATAATACTTTTGAGGTGACATTCACTAAGAGTTAGGTGAATTGCTATGAATCAAAGGTTTATTTCTTAAACAATATTTCAATAAAATATTTATAGCAATTTTTAATACAGTTTAATAAATTTTAAAAAGTTATTTTCTATAAATTTTCATTTTAATTTAAAAATATAATAATTGTTATAAAGTTACTGTAATTGAAAATGTAAACAATTTATTTTTAGGTCGTTAGACTTGTAAAATAAGACTACATACACCACAAGAGAAAACTATGCAAACACAACAAAATATAAGCCTTTCGTAATAGATGGGTTGGTTAAGCTCTCACAAGAAGAGAGACAAATGAGATAGACTGCTATGGTCTTATAATGAAATAAATGAGACTGGCTAGTACATTCATAAGAAAAAGAAAATTGGAAAAAAAGAAAAATATTTAGCGACATAAAATCTATATCAATACAAAAAAAATCTTATGCTTCTTGAAACCATTAAAGAGGAACAAGTATCATAATTAAATGAATTAAATATAAAGAAAAATAATAACCTAGTTGATTTGAGAATGTAAGGATATTCAGTAGTTTGACAAGTGAATGGCACAGTAAGGTATAAAAATGACTAGGGAAACGAACCACTAATTGCTTTAATATTTTTTTCTTAGAATCATATAAATTTTTTTCTAGTTTTTGTACAAAACTCCTCTTTGTATATGCAATTTATTAAGGGTAAAACTACTTGCCAAACATCCAGTTTAAGTGTTAGAATTTTCATTATTTTGTAACAATTCTATTATTTGTTATCTCATTTTTTATCTCATTACACTCTTATTGGCCACTCTCTCTACTAACAATGTCTTTTTTGTCATTTCCCTTTCTTTAATTTTTTTATTTATTATCTCTATCTCTTATGTGTTCTCTCTTTTTTCTCTTCAATAAATTATCTCTCATCTCTCTCTGTTTTTATTTTTCAATTTATGTTTCTTTTGTAATTCGTCACTTTCTCTTTATTAGAAAATAGTTATCTCCATCTCTGTTATCATATTTTTAGCTCATTAATTTATAATATTTAAGAGATATCTTGTGCGACATAATATATATATATTATTTTTAATATTTATTACATAACTTAGTTTTCTATTTATAAGAATGATAACATAATGGAAGAAGTTGTTAGGTATTAGCATCAATGTTATAAAAAATAATAGTTCATGTAATTTTTTGTTTATTTACTATAAATAAAAGAAACATAATGAACTATTAATATATATATAAAATGCATAAACTTTATTTAAAAGTTTATGTGCTTAATAATTTAAAAACTTGTAGAAATGGTGTAATGCCTTAAGAAAAATAATCACACAAATTTGAAATATTATCTTTTGAAAAGTCCTATTAGGAGACATCTTGAAAAGTCCTATTGTTACTCATATTTTCCATAACAATTATTTTTTTAACAAATGATAATTAATTTTTATTACATTATTATTTAAAAAAATAATAAATTATTATAAATGATAGTTTATAATTATATTTTTGTAATTAATTTTTAAAAATCACTTTTTAATATTTTTATAAATTTAATATAATAATAAATATTACTCATTATATTATATTAATAAAATATTAAATTCAATTCAATTTATTATTAAGTAGAAAAAATTTTGTTAATTATAATAAATTAGAATTAATTTATGTTTACAATAGAATATATATGCTATAGGATGAATTTTTAAATATAAATATATTATATTATAGAATATTTTATATTAAAATAATATTTTGTTAATAGCAAAAAAGTTTTTTAAATATTAGTAATTTTTTAAAAAATAAATAAACCTAAAATTTTTTAATAATTTAATGTTATTAAGTATTACATTTGATTTGCTTATTATTTTCTATAAATATTATAGGCTTAATTGTTTAGATTTAACTTTTATTTAACTGTTTTTGTTATTTTTTTCTCCTTATCTCAATATGTCTCAAATTCCCTTTCCTTTTTCTCTCTTTTATGATCAAGCTCTTATTTGCCCTTTTATTCTCTATATCTAAATAATTTTTAACCTCTCTTTCACCACTATCCTTCTTTACTTTCTCATTTCTTTTTTTTCATTTTTTTATTATTTTTCTTTCAATATTTTCTATATTCTCTCTTTTCTTCTCCTCTTTATTTAACCATCTCTCATCTCCTTTTATTATTATTTTTTTTCTATTTTTCTCTTATCAATGCATGACTTTCTCTCTCTTTAAGGGAATAATTGTATTCATCTTCATTATCTCTTTTTCTACTCATCAATTATTAATATTGAAAAAATACCTTATGTTTCATAATCTAATATGTAATATTTAAGATAATATATATTTTATTTTTAGATTTATTAAGTAATTTAATATTTTATTTGTAAGATTGATTTTATAACGGAAAAAATTCATATGTACAAAAGTTAACATTATAAAAAATAATATTTTATTTAAAGTTTTATTTATTTTTTAATAAACAATATATTAATATTACAATATAGAATGATAGACATAATAGGAAAATCAAAAAATTGTAGAAGTACGTTTTCTTGTTAATTTAGAAAATTTCTAAAATGTTTCATTATTTTTCAAAAAATAATAACACAATTACGATTTTTTATCTTTTGCATGTATTTGTGAAGACTCCAAGATAATGGCATTTGATCCCATAAAAACTCAAAAGTTAAATGTGCTTGGGTTAGAGTCTTATTTGGATGGGTCACCTCTTTACAAGTCTCATGTTTAACATATGTTTCCAAAGCACTCATTTTTCTCATGAAAGATAATTATATTTAATAAAATGTTTGAGGTGAGGTTTAGTAAGAGAGATGAATTATTACGAATAAAAGTTTTTTTTATTACATAATATTTGCATAAAATATTTATAATAATTTTTAATAGTGTTTAACAAATATATAAAAGCGATTTTCTAAAAGTTTTTATTTTAATTTAAAAGCATATTAAGTTTTATAAAAGCATGTAATTGAAAAATCAATAGTAATTAAAAATGTAAAATATTTATTTTTTAGTCGTTTGGCTTATAAAACAAGGCTACGTCCACTCCAAGAAAAAACCAGACGAAATAGGCTCCTACATCCCAGCAACAAAATAAAATGGAAAAATGAAAACATTTAGCAACATCAAACCAATACAAAAAAATCTTATGCTTCTTGCAATAATAAAAGAGGCACAAGTATCTTATTTAATTGAATTAAATGTAAAGAAAATTAATAACTTAGTTGATTTGAGAATGAAAGGAATTTCAAGAGTATGAAGAGTGGATGACGCAATAGTGTACGAAAATGAGGAGAGAAATGAGCTACTAAGGGCTTTAATATTTTTTTCTTAAGATCACATAAAAATTTGTATTTTTGTTTTAGTAAAAAATCTTTTATTTATATGCATTTTTTAAAGGAAAAATGCACTTACAAAAAGAAAAATTTAGCTGTTAGAATTTTTGCAATTTTTATATAATTTAAATTAAGAAATTAAAAAATAAATTACTCATTAACGATTCAGAAAAATGGATAAAAAGCCATTGCACAACTGCCTTTCAATAGGAACACTTTGAGTCTGTTAGTTTGCTAAAATTGGGAGATCTGAAATATGCAATCAAATTTGTGCCTTTACAAAAATAAAATTTGCCTCATCTGTTAGATCAGAATCATGATCTAATGGCAGGATTTAGCTTCACCTACGAAAGAAATAGGAACCATGCAATAGCAATAATGCACGTTCAGACGGTTGAAAGAATTAGCGATATGATCACAAAAATTTGCCATCAGATGATGCATCGTATTCCCACAATTAAGAAATTCTCAGAGTAGAAAAGTGTGAGTGTTGTGTCCCACATTGCTCACCAGCATTGTTCGTCCCTCATTATAGGTATTCTTGTAAACCTGGCACACTCCTTGTTTTTGTATGCTAGTCATTGCCAAGATGCTCTTGGCGGTCACACTGTTGAAATAATTTGTAGATTGCAATATGGTGTGCGGCATTGATCTTTCAATCATGATTTTTCACAACCGAATGATGCTTCTTAATACCATAATTTCAAAATTGTCATGCAAATATTTAAGCATTTTTCATTTCTCCTTAAAGGTATTTTCATAATCACTCTGATTAGTTCAGTCAGCTAGCTACCTCTATAACATTAGATTAAATTAGTTGGCTTGCATTTGTTGTGTTGGAGAATTAATTGCCTGAGTAACTAAGGGGCGATTTTATTTTGTTTTGTTTGATTTATGGAGGTGTTATCGATTGCACGATTAAAAATTTGAATGTTTGGATATCATTATGTACGCAACTATTTTGAGAAGTAATTTCCAATGAACCTTCAAAGCTTACTCTAGTAAAGGGTTTTGATTGGTAAATTTTTATTAAATTTTGTTTCTGACTTATTTCTCTTTAACACATTCTGTCACTTTGCTCTCTCTCTTATTATTACTTTTTTCCTATCTTCATTCTCGATCTCCATATACGGTACATGGTGTCTCTCACTTCTCTATTATTCTCTACATTCTCTTTTGTTTCACTCATTTATTTATTTTTTTTATCTTATTTATGATCACTCTTTTCTTTTCTTCTTTATTAAATAATCTCTCGTCCATCTCAATGGTTATTTTCCTCTCTATTTTGATTTTATCAATTCAAGACTTTCTCTCACTTATGTAACAATCATCTTCGACTCTATTTTCTCCTTTTCAGCACCTAAATTAAAATATTTAGGAAATATCTTACTTTGTATAGTTTAATATATGATGTATTTGGCAAATATATATTTTATTATAAATATTTAATACATTAATTTTTAATGTATAAAAAGATATCATAATAGAATAAACTTTCACTTAGTGTTGTGTACTTTTTAAAAAATTATAGTTTATGTAATTATATATTAATTTTATTTTAAATAAAATAACTATGTTATAATATGTTATGGCTTGTAACATGGACAAATTTTATTAAAAGTGTATAAACTTGATAATTTAGGAAATTTTTAATTGTTCATTACCATCAAAAAAATAATAAAAAAACTAAGATATTTTTTCTATTGATTTTATGCTCGACCGCACGAGCATTCAAGCATTGGATCTCACTAGAACTCACAAGTTAAGCATGCTTGAGTGAGGGTAGCATTGTGATGAGTGACCATTTGAAAGGTCCAAGTGTTGCACATATTTTTTGTAGGATTCTTTTTTTTTAACAATTGACGATTAATTTTTATAACATTAAAATATAAAAAATACTATAAATGATATTTCATAATTACAATTATAATAATTAATTTTTTAGAAATAACTCTATTAAATTATTATTTATTTTATATAATAATAAATATTACACATATTTGATTTAATAAAATAATAACTTTAACTTTATTAAATATTTAGCAAAACAAATTATATCGAATATAATAAATTAGAAATTATTTATGTTTATAATATCATACATTTTTTGTGTATTTAATTTTTTATATATAGAAATAGTTATTATTGAATATTAGAGACAAATTATAATTTTAAAATAACAGTCAAAATATTTTTTCAAAATTTTCAATATTCTAAAAAAATGATGAATCTCAAATATTTTTTATATTTTATTATTATTGAATATTGTATTAGATTAAATAATTCTAATTTTACAGATATTATAAGTTTTATTATTAAGATTTGACTTTTATTCAATATTTCTGACATTCTCTCGCTTTTTTCTCTCTCCTATTACCATTCCTTTTTTGGTCTCCTCATGATTTATATATTATTATTCTTCTTAGCCTCTCACTCTCTCCATTATTCTTCTTTAACTTCTTATTTCTCTTCCTATCACTTTTTTATTTTTTCTCTCCATCTTTGTTATTATTTTTATCTTTAATTCACTTTTATTAATCCATAATTTTGCCTGTTTTGGAATTACTATTTCTTTCTCTTTTATCATTTTTTTGTCCATAAATTAATAATATATATGAATTATAGCTCTCGATCCCATTAAACAAAAAAATTTATCCTTCGCTTGTATTTGTGACCATACCAGTATTATAGCACTCGATCCCATTAAAACCCAAAAGTTAAGCATGTTCGAGTTAGTGTACTATTGGGATGGGTCACTTCCTAAAATGTTCTTGTGTTGTATATATTTTTTCATATTACTCTTTTTTTCATGAAAGAAAATTTATTTTAGTTATATGTTTCAGTTGAGGTTTAGTAAGACTGAGGTCAATTGCAATGAATCGAAGTTTGATTTATTAAAAAATGCTTCTATAAAATATTTATAGCAATTTTAAATAAAGTTTAACAACTATATTAAAGTGATTTTCCATAAAGTTTCAATTTAATTTAAAATCATATTAAGTTTTATAAAAGCATTGTAATTGAAAAATTAAATGAAATTAAAAATGTAAATAATTAATTTTTAGGTGGTTTGGCATATAAAACAGTTCTACATGCACCTCAAGAAAAAATTAAAAAAAACACAACACAATATAAGCTTTCTCCCAATAGATAAGTTAGCTAAGCACTCATAATAAAGAGACAAATGAGACAGATTACTATAGACTTATAATGGGATAAATGAAATTAGCTGTAATGTCATTAAAACAAAATAGAATTGAAAAAAGAAGAAAAGCATTAAGTAATATAAAATCTAAATCAATACAACAAAAACATTATGCTTCTTGAAACCATTAAAGAGGGAAAAGTATTTAATAAAATTAATTAATTATCAAGAAAATTAATAACTTAGGAGATTTGAGAATGAAAATAATTTTAGGAGTTTGACGACTGAATGACGTAGCACCATATGAAAAACACAAAGGAAACAATCAGCTAACGACTTCAATATTTTTCTTAGGATCACATAAAATTTTTTATTCTTATTTTTGTCGAAAAATTTCTATTTATAAGTAATTTGCAACGGGTAAAAGAACTTAACAAACACCCAATTGCGCCATTAAAATATTCATACTTTTTGTAATATTTTAATTACAAGATAAAAAAATAAATAACTTAGCAACAGCTAGAAAAATGGCTTAAAAAATAGTTGCACGGTCACCGTTCAATGAAAACGTTCCAGGACCACTAAATCTTGAAAATAGAGTGAAATTGATTTGGTCCATTATATTAGAATCATAAGCTTACTACATGATTTAGCTTGGCTTGAGGAAGAAATATAGTCCATGCAATCGCAATAAGGTGCGATAAAATGGCTGAAAGAATTATCGATTTTAAATGTAAAAGGCTATAGTGGAAATTTGATTGCAAAAAAGTGCTATCGGATTGTGCGCCTCATTTCCACAATTCCAAAATCTACCGTGTAAACAAGTTTTAGTATTTTGTCCTACATTGCTCACTGACATTGTTTGTCCTTCCGAATAGCTTTTTACATAACCTTGGACTGGTACGATTGATTTAATTTGCTTCTTATGGTCATGTTGTCTTTGGCAATCGTACGACTATAACAATTTGCAGATTGGAAGATGGTTTCTGGCATTCATCATTGGATCGAGAATTTTCGTGATTGCATTGTGCTTCTTACTCCCACAATTTTGAAATTTGCAATGCAGATATTTTGGAATTTTTTTTGCTTGTTGCTCCTTGGCATTGCTCATTTCTCCTTATAGGTATTTTCAAAACTGCTCTGATTAATTTAGTCTGTTGGTTGCAGGTTTAAGTGTCTGATTAATTTAGTTTGCTAGCATTTGCTATGTTGGAGAATTAATCACTAGAGTAACTAACAGACAATTTGCTTTTCTTTTGTTGGATTTACGAAGCCATTATGGATTACTCGATCAAAAATTCAAATGTTTGGATTTGATTGTCTACACAATTATATTTAGATGTAATTTCAAAATTAACCGTCATAGTTCCCTTGGAAATAGGTTTCTGGTTGGTAAATTTTTATTAAATTTTTTTTTGCACCTACTCCTCTTTAACAAATTCTTTCACTTCCTTCTCTCTTATTATTACTTTTTTATTTTTATCTTCATTTTTGATTTCTTATATTATTCATTGTCTTCTCACTTCTCAATCCTTCACTATTTTCTCTTTTTTTCTCAATTTCACCCATTTATTTATTTTCTTTATCATATTTATGTTTTCTCTTTTCCTTTTTTCCTTACTAAATCATCTCTCATCTATCTCAATAATTTTTTCACCTCTATTTTAATTTTATCAATACATGATTTTCTCTCTCACGAAATAATCATCTTTGATTCTATTATCTCTTTTTTAAGTCCATCAATTAAAAATATTTAACAAACATCTTTTGCAGTATAGTTCAATATGTGATATATTTGAAAAAAATTATATTTTATTATAAATATTTATTATGTAATTTAATTTTTTATTTATAAGAAATGTAACATAGTATAAGAAACTTTCATTTGGAGTATATCATGAGATGTAACATGGACAAATTTTATTAAATGCGCATAGGTTTAATAATTTAGGAAATTTTATTAACGGCTCATTACCATCAAAAACAAAATTAGAGATTTACAATATTTTTTAGTTTAAATGCATGTTCGACCACACGAGCATTTTAGCATTGGATCTTATTATAACTCGCAAGTTAAGAAATCTTGGGGTAGAGTATTATTATGACGGTTGACCTTTTTAAAGGTCCTAGGGCTACACATATTTTCATGGCATTTTTTAAAAAACAATGGTTAATTTTTATAATATCATAATCTAAAAAATTACTATAAATGATAGTTCATAATTACAATTATAATAATTTTCAAAAAATTAATTATAAAATTATTATCAATTTTATATAATAATAAATATAACACATCATTATATATAATTAATAATAACTTTAATTTTGCTAAATATTTAGCCAAATAACTTATATTTATTATAACAAATTAGAATAAATTTATGTTTACAATAGCATATATATGTTGTGCATTTAATTTTTCTAATATAAGAAATATTATATTATAGAATATTAAAGATTAAAAATACTATTAAATTAATAGTCAAAATATATTTTTAATATTTTTAATATTATGAAGAAATAATAAATCTCAAATACTTTTATACTTTAATATTATTAAATATTATATAAGTTTAACATGTTATATTTTTATAAATATTATAAGTTTTAACTTTGAAATTTAACTTTTATATAATTATTTCTCTTATATTTTTCTTATTATCTCTATTATTCTCGTACATTTTTCTCTCTCTTATTATCATTATCTTTTTGGTCTCTTCAAGATCAATATCCTAATATTTTTCTCGACATCTCCCTCCCCCATTCTTAATTTAACGTTTCTCTCCCTTCCACTTTTTTATTTTTTCTTTGTATCTCTACTATTTTTTTCTTCTCTTTTTTATTAAATAATCTCTTATCTATCTCTATTATTATTTTTCTCGTTATTTCACCTTTATTAATTCATAAATTTTTCTCTTATGGAATAATTATTTCTTTCTCCATTATCCATTTTTATGTCTGGAAAGTAATGATAATTATCAAATATCTCATAATAAATTATTTATTATATAAAATAAATAATAATTATATATTTTACAATTTATATTTTTTAAGTAATTCAATTTTTTTTATAAGAATTATAATGTATTGAAAGAAAATCTTATGTATTAATATCATCAATTTTAAAAGTAATAGTTTATGTAATTATTTTTAATAACTTTACACAATTAAGTATTGATATTAGAATATATTATCATATATATAATAAGAATAAATTTTTTTAAATAGTACATGTACTTGATAATTTTGGGTCATTTAGAAATGATTTATTATCAACCAGACAACAATCATTTAACTACGATAACATTTTTTATGTGCATGTTCAACCAAAAAAATATTATATTAGCGGATCTAGTTAGAACTCCAAAGCGAAGCATTCTTTGGCAAGAGTAATATTGTGATAGGTGGCCTCTTAAGAATTCATAATGTTGCATATATTTTTTCAAAGCATTAATTTTTTTAGTGGATGACAGTTAGGTTTAATAATATGATGATGTAAATGAATTAAATTATTCAAAAAGATTTTTTATAATTACTTTTTTAGTAATAAATATTTAATAATAATTTTACAATTTTAATGTTAATTTCATTTAATAATGATCATGATACATCACATGATATAATAAAATAATAACTTTAAATTTTGTTAATAAAAATAACTTATAGCAATTGTAATAAATTAGAATTAATTTAAGTTTATAATAGTATAATTATTAACCATATAGTGTTTTTAAATAAAGTAACATTATTTTAATAAAAATAAGAAATCTCAAATTATTTTTTTAATCTTCAATATTAAATATATTTATGATCTATATAATATAAAAAAATATAATATATTAGAATAATAATATTATTTATTATTTAATTAATTTATTTTAGTATTATGAAATTAATATTAAATTAAAGTTAAAAATATTCTTTAAATATTTTTAATATTATAAAATATTAATAAACTTGAAATAGTTTAACATTTAAAAATAAATAAATATTATATAAATTTTTTTTTTAATAAATATTATATGTTTAGTTATTTAAGTTGAACTTTTATTAAATCATTTTTATCACTTTTTAATCTTTGTCTTAATGTCTAACATATTCCCTCACTTACTTCCCTCTTTCATTATCATTCTCTTAATTATCATTTTATTCCTTATGACTTTATATCCTTTTTTGCCTCTCTTCTCTTTCACTCTTTATTTTCTCATTCTTCATTCTTTCATTTACTTATTTATTCCCTCTATATCTTTTTTATTCTCTCTTTTCTTCTCTTCTTTGTTTAATCATCTCCCATCTCTCTTGTATTATTTTTCTTTTTATCTTCCTCTTGTCAATCTATAACTTTTCTCTCTTGTAAAATAATTATTTTTATCTACACTTTCTATTTTTAAGAACATTAGTTAACAAAAATTAAGAGATCTCTCATATATTACTATTTAATAAATAATATATTTTAAAAATATATATTTTATTATTTCTATATTTGTTAAAGATAATATAAAAATTATAAGAATGATAACTTAACAAAAGAAAATCATATATGCTAATATCTATGATATAAAAAATAACAAATTTTCTTATTTTTTATCAAATTTATATAAATAAAATATTATTATTATAACACATCATCATTTACTATTTTTAAGACAATAATCATACAACTACTATTCTTTTTCTTTTTTGTACAAATGCAACAATATTAGCTTTATAAGACAAGATCTAATTAGTACTTCCATTGAAGCTTTCCTTGGGAGTAATTTTCAAATGGGTCACTTCTTGAGTGTATTGTTACACATTTTTTCACATCATTCATTTTTAAGGATTGATAATTTATTTTAAAACATATTAATGTTACAAGATAAAATGAAAATAAATTATAGTTTATAAATACTATATTTTTAATTAATTATTAAAAAGAACTTTATAAAATTTTTATTAATTTCATGAAATAATAAGTATGACAAATCATATGATAAAATTTTTTTTGATTAATTTAAATTTGAGAAAAATATATTATATAAAATATTATAAATTAGAATTAATTTATATTTATATTAGTATGTATTTAGTTTGTATAAATTTTTTAAAATATACTAATATTATATTATAAAATTTGGGAAATATATAATTAAATAATTAGTGCTAAATAGTATTTTTCTATATTTATATTACATCATATAAAAATTATTTAGTAAACGAATTATAACATTTATTATTTAAATAATGTTTTCATTTTAGGTATAAAAAATAAAAAATTCAATAAATTTTCAATATATTTTTAAAATATTAGTCATATTCTATAATAATAATAGACATAAAAAAGTTTTCATTATTTTTTTTTAAATATTATATATGAATAACTTGTAATATTTAATAAATATTATAATTATAATTTTTAAGGTTTTAGTTTTATTTAATTTTTTTCTAAATTATCTCTTTTTATTTCAATATCTCTCAAATTCTTGCACTTTCTTCTCCACCAATTATCATTCTATTATTTCTCTTTTCAATGTTTATCTTGTTACACTCTTATTTGCCCCTCTCTTTACTATCCATCTTTACTTTGTCATTTTTCTTTCTTTAATTTTTTTATATATTATATCTATCTCTTCTGTTTTCTCTATTTTATTTTTCTCTTCAAATAAATAATCCCTCATCTTGCTCCATTATTATTTTTTTATTTTTTATCAATTTGTAACTTTTTTCTTTAAAAAATAGTGATCTCCATCTCAATTATAACCTTTTTAGCTGATCACTTAATAATATTAAAGAGATCTCTTGTGTGATATAGTATAATATACAAGAGTTTTTATTGAGAATTAATGTTTATTACATTTTTACTTAAAAAATAATTTTTAAAAAGATAATTTATTATTATATTTTTAATAATGATTAACAAATAGGTAAAAATGATTTTTTATAATTTTGTATTTTAATTCAAAAACATGTTAAGCTTTATAAATGTAGTGTAAGTTAAAAATCAACTATAATTTAAAATGTAAACAATTTATTTTTAGGTGGTCCGACTTATGAATCAGGCTTATGTCTACTCCATGAATAAGGGAAAGGAGTGGCTAAAGGGTTTAATATTTTTCCTAGGGTCACATAATATTTTTTTCTTATTTTAGTACAAAAATCTTCAATTTATATGCAATTTGTAACAGCTAAATGCACTTACAAAACCCCAATTTAGTGATTAGAAATTTCATAATTTTTGTAATTTTTTAATTGTGAAATAAATAAATAAATAACTAAAAAAATTTTAAAAAAATCGGCTAAAAACTTGTTGCGTAGTTGTCATTCGATCGGAATTCGTCGGGATAGTTAGATCCCAAAAATTGAGCTTTCACGATATGTAGTCAAATCTATGCTTTTTAAAAATGAAATTGGCCTTGTCTGTTAGATCAAAATCATGATTTTTTGGCAAGATTTTGCTTGGCCTGTGAAGAAATACAGACCATGCGATTGCGACAAAACATGATCGGACGACTGAAGGAATTAGCGGTTTGAATGACAAAATATTGCGGTAATGGTTCGATTGCAAAAATGTGCCATCAAATATTGCGCCTTTTTTCCACAATTTAGAAATTCATCGTGTGGAAAAGTTTGAGTGTTTTCTACCATATTGCACACTGGCATTGTTTGTCTCCTCATATGTATTTTTTTAATATTTATACCCATCTGATTTATTTATTTTGCTTGTTGTTGTGTTGCCTTTAGTGATCGCACAGCTGAAAGAAATTGCAAATTGAATGAGTGTGTATTTTGCTTTAATTGTTTGATAGTGAATTCTCACGATCATACTGTGCTTCTTAATCCTATAATTCAAAAATTCTTTGTGCAATTCCAAGGAACCATCATTGTTCACCGTGCCAATCGGTTTCTGTTTGGTAAATTTTTGTAAATTTGTTTTTTCACTAATTTCTTTTTTTCAAATTCTCTCTCATCTTTCTCTCTCTTATAATTTTTTTCCCAGTTTTTTCTTTATTCTCGATGTTCTTATATTATTCTTGGCCGCTCTCAATTTATTATCCTCTATCTCAATGGCTATTTTCTTCTTTATTTTAATATATAAATTCCATTATTTTCTCTATAATGGAATAATCATCTCTGACTCAATTATCATTGTTTCAACCCCTCAATTAAAAATATTTAAGAAATATCTCAGGTTGCATAGTTTAATATGTGTTATATTTAACAAATATATTGATTTTATTATAAATATTTATTATGTAATTCAATTTTTAATTTATATGAAAGGTAACATAGCAGAAGAAATTTTCATTTAGAGTTGTCTACTTTTTCAAAATTATAATTTATATAATTATTTATTAATTTTATTGTGATAAAATAATTATATTATAATAAGTTATGACATGTAGCGTGCATAAAGTATTTTAAAAGTGCAAAGTCTTGATAATTTATTTAATTTTTGAAATTATTCTTTACCAAAAAAATAGTCACACAACTACGATATTCTTTCATTTGAATGTATGTTTGACCGCATGAGCATTTTAGCATTGCATCTCATTAAAACTTAGAAGTTAAGCAGGATTGGGTAAGAGTAGTATTGTGATAGCTGACCTTTTTAAAGGTCTTAGTGTTGCACATATTTTTAATGATATACTTTTTTAACAAACGTTTTTTAATTTTTATAGCGATTTAATTTAACAAAGCACAAGAAATGATAGTTCATAGTTACAACTGTAAAAATGAATTTTTTAAAGATAACTTTATAAAATTATTATCATTTTTATATAATAATAAATATTTCACATCATTTGATGTAATAAAATATTCACTTAATTTTGTTAAATATTTATCAAAAAAACTTATATCGAGTAAAATAAATTAAAGTTAATTTATGTTTATGATAGCATGTATATGTTTTTTATTTTTTTTTAAATATAGAATTATTATGTTATAAGAAATTTGGGATAAAAAAAATATTAAATTAATAGTCAAAATATCATTTGAAAATTCTTAATATTCTAAAGAAATAATAAATCTCTTAAATTTTTATATTTTATTGTTATTAAATATTTTTTAAGATTAACTTGTTATATTTTTAAAAATATTATATGTTTTATTATTATTATTTAACTTTCATATAATTATTTCTCTCTTTTTATTTCTTAATATCTATAATATTCTCTCACCTTTTTTCTCTCCTATTATCATTCCATCTATCTTTTCAAGATCTATATCTTAATATTCTTCTTAGCCTCTCTCTCTCTATTATTCTTTCTTTATGTCTCATTTCTCTTCCTTCAACATTTCTACTTTTCTGTCAGTATTTACCATGTTTTTTCTTTCCTTCTATATTAAATAATCTCTCACATATCACTATTATCATTTTTCTTTTTATTTCAAGCTTATTAATCCTTAACTTTCTCTCTCTTATAGAAATATTATTTTATTCTCCATTATCTTTTTAATGTCCATAAATTAATAATATATATGAAATATCTCATATTACATATCTTAATATATAACATTAATAATAATTACATATTTTAGTTTTTATATTTTTATATAAATGAGTTTTTTTAAGAACGATAACGTATTGATATGAAATCTTTGCTACTAATATCATCAGTTTCGAAAGTAATAGTTTATGAAATTAAAATTTATTAATTTTATATAATAAAATATTAATATGAGAATATAGTATCATATATATGATAAGCATAATTTTTTTAAAAATATTACATATACTTTATAATATAGACTATTTTACAAATGATTCATTATAGTCAAGACAATAATCACATAACTATGATAATTTCTTTTGCATTCATGTGCAACCACACAAACATTATAGTAGTGGATCTAATTAGAACTCCAAAGTAAAGCATTCTTAGACAAAAGTACTATTGGAATTGGTGGTCTGTTAGAAGGTCCTAATGGAGAATATATTTTTTAATGGCATTCATTTTTTTAGTAAGTGACAATTAGTTTTAATAATATGTTGATGTTAAAAAATTAAATTATTAAAGAAGATTCTTTATAACTAATAATTTAGTGATTAATATTTAGTAATAATTTTATAACATTATTGCTAATTTCATTTAATAGTTTGTGTGGCACATCACATGAAATAATAAAATAATATGTTTAAATTTTTTTATATTAAGCAAAATAACTATATAAATTATAATAAATTAGAATTAATTTAAGTTTAAAATAGAATATATATTATGTGTTTGGAGTTCTTAGATAAACATTTCTTTATAAAAACAATAAATCTTAAATTATTTCTCTAATATGAAATATTTTTTATATTTATAATCTATATTATGTAAAATAAAAAAATATTGAAATAACTATATTACTAATTATTTGGTTAATTTTTTTAAGTATGAATAAATTTATACTAAATTAATAGTCAAAATATTCCTTAAATGTTTGTAATATTATAAAATAATAATAAAACTAAAACAACTTTATATTTTAAAATAAATAATGTTATATATAATTTAATTTTTTAACAAATATTATAATTTTTAGTTATCTAAAATTACTTATCTTTTTTAGTATCATTCTGTTATTTGTCTCTTTATTCTCTGTGTTTATATTCATTTTGGCCTCTCTCCCCTCTATCTCTCTCTACATTCTCATTTCTAAAACTTTCATTTATTTTTTATTCTCTCATTTTATATCTTTTATGTTCCCACTTTTCCTTTTCTTTTTGTTAAATCATTTCGCATCTCTCTATTATTATTTTTCTCTATTTCTTCCTCTTATCAATATGTAATTCTTTCTCACTTTTAATATAATTATCTTTATCTATATTTTCTTTTTAAAGAACATTATTCAATAAAGTTTAAGAAATCTATCATATACATAGTTGAATATATAATATATCTGAAAAATATAAAGTTATATATTTAGATATTTATTAAGTTTAATTTTCAAATTATAAGAATGATAACATAACAAAAGAAAATCATATATATTAATATCTATGCTATAAAAAATAATAGTTTTCATAATATTTTTTAATTTTATATAAAAATAATTTTTAATATAATACATCATGATTAATTTTTTTCAAGACAATAATCATACAACTATGATTTTTTTCTTTTTTATATTTATGCAACAATATTGGCATTGTAGCACTTGATCGAATTGTACTTCCATTGTTAAGCTTGATCAAATAAGAGTAATTATCTTGATGGGGGATCTCTTGAGAGTTTTGTAACACAATTTTTCATATCGTTCATTTTCTTAGGATTTATAATTTATTTTAAAAACATGTTAATTTTAAAAAATTAAGTGATTAGAAATTATTGTTTATAAATGCTATTTTGTAATTGATTATTAATAACAACTTTATGAAATTTTTATTAATTTCATGAAATAATAAATATGATACATCATAAGATATATTAAAAAAATATTTTTAACATAGTTTAATATAGAGAAGAAAAACCTATATAACATATAATAAACTAGAATTAATTTATTTTTATAATAGTGTATATATGTTGTATATGAATGTCTTTAAATATATTAATATTACATTATAAACTAAGAGAAATATGAAATAAAAATTAGAGTTAAATAATATTTATTTTCAACATCTACATTAAATCATATAAACATAAATATTGAATTATTATAATATTTATTTTTAAAATACCTTTTCACTTTATGTATGGAAAAAATTTAGTAAATTCTAAAAATGTTATTTAAATATTGGTAATATTCCATAATATTAATAGACATAAAAAAGTTTTTTAATTTTTTATTTTTAATTATTATATATGATTATATTTTATTATCTAATAAATATTATAATTTTAATTATTAAGGATTTATTTTTATTTATTTATTTCTAAATTTTGTCTTTATGTCAAAGTGTCTCAAATTCTCCCACGTTCTTCTCCCAACTATTATCGTTATACTATTTGTCATTTCATTCTTTTATCTCATTACACTCTTATTGGCCTCTCTCTACTATTCATCACTTCTTTGTCATTTCTCTTTCTTTAATTTTTTATTTATTCTCTTTATTTCTACTATGTTCTTTTTTACTTTTTCTCTTAAAGAAATCATATCTCATCTCCCTCCATTTTTATTTCTAATTATTTTTCTTTTATTAATTCATGGCTTTCTTTCTTTGAGAAAATAGTTACCTCCATCTCCATGGTCACCTTTTTAGCTCGTCAATTAATAATATTTACCATGTGTCTTGTGTGACATAGTATAATATATAATAGTTTTTATAAATATATATTTTATTCTTTTAATATTTATTACATAATTTAATTTTTTTAATAAGCATGATAACTTAAAAAAAGAAATTATTATGTATTAGTGTCAAAGTTATAAAAGATGTTAATTCTTATAATTTATTTATTTATTTAATATAAATAAAATATTCACATCAAAATATGTAACAATATATATAAAAAACATAAAGTTTATTTAAAATTTTATATCCTTAATGATTTAAAAAATTTCAAAAATGTTGTAATTACTTCAAAAAAATAATCACAGAACTTTGATATTCTATCATTTGCATGTATGTGGAACTAAACTAGTATTATAGCACAAGGTATCATTACAACTCCAAAGTTAAGAATGTTTAGACAAGTGTAGCGTGGGGACGATTACCTTTTGAAAAGTCTTATTGTTGCACATATATTTTCATAAGATTTATTTTTTAACAAATGATAATTAATTTTTATAACATTATTACTTAAAAAAATAATTATAATAAATGATTGTTCCTTATTTTGTTTTAGTAATTAATTTTTAAAAAATTACTTTATAATATTATTATTAATTTTATGTAATAATCACTATGACACACCATATTATATAATAAAATTTTAACTTTAATTTAGTTTATTGTTAAACAAAAGAAATTTCATAATAATAATAAGTAAGGCTTAATTTAAATATATAATAGTATATATATGATGTTTGAAGAATTTTTAAATATTGCGATAATATATTATAAAAAATTAGACATTAAAATAATATTTTATTAATTGTAAAAAATTTTTTAAAAATTTTTATTTTTTCAAAGTTATAATAAACCAAAAATTATTTTTTATAATTTACTATTATTACTTATTATATATGTTTCACTTATCTTATTTAATAAATATTAAAAATTTGATTATTTAGTTTTACTTTTTATTTAACTATTTCTTTCACTTTTTCTCTATATGTTAATATCTCTAAAATTCTCTCCCACTTTCTATCTTCTGTTATCATTCTGCAAAATATAAACTTTATTATTTATCTTTATTAAGCTATTGAATTTTTAAGTTCAATAATGATTTTATAATAGAGGAAATTTATATGTATTAATGTGAATGGAATAAAATAATAGTTTATTTAAATTTTTTATTTATCATATATAAATAACATATTAGTGTTACAATATAGCATGATAGACACAATAACCATATAAAAAGTTTTAGAAGTATATTTACTTGTTAAATTGGAAACTTTTTAAATGGTCTAGTATTTTCAAAAGAATGATCATGCAACAATGATTTTCTATCTTTTGCATGTATTTGTCACCACATCAGCATTTTAATAATCGATCCCTTTGAAACTCAAAAGTTAATCATAGTTGGGTTATAGTTTTTTTAGGATTGGTCTCCTCATGCGAAGTCTTCGTGTTGCCCATATGTTTTCATAGCACTACTTTTCTCTAGAAAGATAATTAATTTTAATAAGATTTTTGATGTGAGGTTTAGCAAGAGTGTGATGAATTACTATGAATAAAGGTTTAATTTATCACAAAAAATTTCCATAAAATATTTATAGATAATTTTAATAATGTTTAACTAATATATAAATTTATTTTATGTAAAATATAATTTTTATTTAAATACATGTTAGGTTTTATAAAAGTTATGAAATTGAAAAATCAACAATAATTAAATTTTTTTTTAATTAGCTTAGCTTATAAAACAAACCATATCCACTTTAAAAAACAACCAGGAAAACACAACACAATATATACTTTTCACCAATAAATAGGTTGGCTAAGCACTCACAACAAAGACCCAAAAGAGATAGACTACTATGGTCTTACAATGAAATAAATGAAATAGGTTACTACAATGTCACAATAAAATAAAATTGAAAGAAAAGATAAAAATTCAGAGACATAAAATCTAATTCAATAATACAAAAATCTTATGCTTCATGAAACCACTAAAGAGGTACAAATATCTTAATTAAATGAATTAAATATTAAAAAAAATTATAACTTAGTTGATTTGAGGATGAAAGGAATTTGAGGAGTTTGACAAGTGAATAGTGCAACAGCATATAAAAATGATGAGGAAAAAGGTGACTAATGGCTTTAATATTTTTCTTTGAATCACATAAAAATTTTTCTTACTATTTTTTGTAAAAAAATCATCTATTTATATGCAATTTATAAAGGCTAAACGCACTTATGAAACACAAAGTTTAGCTATTAGAATTTTAATAGTTTTTTAAATATTTTAATTAGAAAATAAAGAAATAAATAACTCAGTAATGGCTTGAAAAGTTGGCAAAAATACCTATTCCGTAATCACCGTTTGATAAAAACTCTCCTAGACCGTTAGATTGCAAAAACTGATTGATCAGACTTATGCAATCGAATATGTGCAATTATAAAAAAGAAATTGGTCTTGTCTGTTAGATAAGAATCATGATATGACGACAAAAATTTTGCTTGACCCGTAGAAGAAATACTAACCATACGATTGTAACAAAACATGATCGAATGGCTAAAAGAACTAGTGCTTTGAAAGAAAAATACTGCAGCGATTGTTTGATCACAAAAATATTCCATCGAACGGCGCACCTTATTTCAACAATTTAGTTATTCATCATGTAGAAAAACTTAATTGTTTTGTCCCATATTGCTCACTAGCATTTTTTGTCTCCATATATGTATTTCTGAAACTATGTTGTCGATCTGATTGATTTAATTTGCTAGTCGTTCTCGTGTTGCCTTTGGCAATCGCACAACTGAAAGAAATTGCAATGCTGTTGATCATGTGATATACAATTTTTGCAATCATACTGTTCTTCTTAATCCCATAATTTTGAAATTTGTTGTACATACATTTTAGCATTTTTTGTCCCTCATTCCTCCTAGACATTGTTCATTTCTCCATATTGGTATTTTCGTAACCACTCTGATTAATTTAGTGGGCCCTCTATAAACGTCTGATTACTATAGTTCGCTAGCATTTGTTGTGTTGGCAAATTAATCACCAGAGCAACGAATCGATGATTTGCTTTAGTTTTGTTTGATTTATGGATCTATTATCGATGACTCAATTAAGAATTCGAATGTTTGAATATGATTATGTATGAAACTATAATCTAAAGTAATTTCCAATGAATCGTCACGGTTCACCGTGACAACGTGTTTCTAGCTGGTAAATTTTTATTAAATTTTTTTCTCACTTATTTCCATTTAATATATTCACTCACTTTCTTCTCTCTCCTATTATCACTTTTTTATTTTTTTATTCTTTCTCGAACTTCATATATTATTCTGGCCCTCTCTCACTTCTCCATCGTTCGTTACTTTCTTTTTTTCCTCTATGTCACACATTTATTTTTTTGCATTATCATATTTGTGTTTTCTCTTTTCTATTCTTCTACATTAAATATTCTCATCTATCTCTTTGGTTATTTTCTTCTCGATTTTTGTTTTATCAATTCGTGATTTTCTCTCTTATATGGAATAATTATCTCCAGCTTAATTGCCTTTGTTACAACCAAACAATTAAAAGTATTTAGGAAATATCTCATGTAGTATAGTTTAAAATTTGATATATTTGACAAATAAATATTTTATTATAAATATTTATTACATAATTTAATTCTTAATTTACGAGAAAGGTAACATAACAGAAGATGCTTTCATTTAAAGTTATCTTCTTTTTCAAAATTATAGTTTATGTAATTGTTTATTTATATTATTTAAATAAAATAAATTTAACATAGTATATTATGACATGAAAAAAACATAAAGTTTTTAAAAATGCATTTGCTTATGAATTAATTAAATTTTAGAAATTGTTCATTACCTTCAAAAAAATCACACAATTATGATATTTTTCTTTTGCATGGATATTCTAATGCACAAGCATTTCAGCATTAGATCTCATTCGAACTCACAAGTTAAGCAAGCTTGGGTGAAAGTAGTACAATGATAGTGACCTTTTTAAAGGTCCTACTTTTGCACATATTATTCATAGAATTATTTTTTGTAACAAATGATGATTAATTTTTAATATATTATAATGTAAAAAATTACTATAAATGATAGTTCATCTTTACAATTATAATAATTAATTTTTTAAAAATAACATTATAAAATTATTATTAATTTTGAATTTTTATAAATATTAACCATTATTTCATATAACAAAACAATAACTTTAATTTTATTAAATATTTAGCAAAATAACTTATATCGATTTACTAAAATAAAATTAATTTACGTTTATAATATTATATATATGTTGTGTATTTAATTTTTAAGTATAGAACTATTACAATATGGAATGTTAAAGATAGAAAATATTATTAAATTAATTGTAAATGTTGTTTTTCAATAATTTAAAATTTTAAAGAAATAATAAATAACAAATATTTTAATATTTTCCTATTATTAAACATTATATAAGATTAACTTTTTTATAAATATTATAAGTTTTATTGTTAGGATTTAACTTTTATTTAATTATTTTTCTCAATATTTATGATACACATTCAACTTTTTCTCTCTCCTATTATTACTCTTTTTTGGTCTCTTTAATATCTATGTCCTAATATTTTTTTGGTTTCTCTCTCTCCTTTGTTCTTTCTCAATTTCTCATTTCTCTCCCTTTCACTTTTTTATTTTTTTCTCTCTATCCCATTTATGTGTTTTATCTTCTCTTCATTGTTAAATAATCTCTTATCTATTACTATTATTATTTTTTCCTTATTCCACTCTTATTAATTTGTAACTTTCTCTTTATCATGGAATAATTATAGCTTTCTTTATTTTTCTTTGTTGATAAATTAACTATATATATGAAATATCTCATATTACATAGTTTAATATATAACATTAATAATAATTTTATATTTTATTATTTATAATTTTTTACATAATTTAATTCTTTGTTGGAATGATAATGTATTGAAAAAAATCTTATGTATTAATATTATCAATTCAAAACTAATAATTTATGTAATTATTTTTGTATAACAAGATATTAATATTATAACATATAATGACATATATGGTAAACATTATTTTTTTTAAAATAATACATGTACTAGATCAAAATATGTTACTTTAGAAATGATCAATTCTCGTTAAGACAACAATCACATAACTATGGTAACATCTTTTGCATGCATTTGCAACCTCAAAAAAAATTATAATAGCTAATCTAATTAGAACTCTAAAGTTAAGCATTATTAGATAAGAGTACTATTAGGATAGGTGATCTCTAAAGAAGTCCTCATGTTGCATATATTTGTTCATAGCATGCCTTTTTTTATTGACTAAAAATTAATTTAAATAATATGATAATGTGAAAAAATTAAATTATTAAAAAAGAATTTTTATAATTAGAATTTAGTAATTAATATTTAAAAATAATTTTATAACATTATTGTCAATTTCCTATAATAATGAATGTGACACATCACATGTTATAATAAAACAATAACTTTAAATTTATTTAATATTAAGCAAATCAAATTATATCAATTATAATAAATTAGAATTAATTTTAGTTTACAATAGTACATACATATTGTGTAGATAGAGTTTTTAAAAAAAGTAACATTATATTATTAAAAATAGGAAATCTAAAATTGTTTCTTTAATCTTAAAGATTCTTCATATTTATGATCTATATTAGGAAAAATTAAGATAATATATAAGAGTAATTATATTATTTATTATTTAGTTTATTTTTTTTAAGTATGTATATATTTATATTAAATTAACAATATAAAATTTCTTTAAATGTTTTTTATATTATTAAATAATAATAATCTTAAAATAGTTTTATATATTAAAATAATTAAATGATATATATATAATTTAATTCTTTTATTTTTAATAAATATTATATGTTTTTTTTTAAATTGAACATTTATTGAATCAAATTTATTATTTTTTTTATCTTAATGTCTAAGATATTCTATCTCTTCTCTCTTTTATTATCATTCTCTTATCTGTCTCTTTATTCTCTGTCTTTATAATTTCTTACTCTTTCATTTATTTATTTATTTTCTCTATATCTTTTATGTTTCCACTTTCCTTTTCCACTTTGTTCGTTTATTTCTTATTTTTCTATTGTTATTTTTTCTTTATCTTCCTTTTATTAATCAGTAACTCTTTCAATATTTTAAAATAGTTTTTCATACCTATATTTTCTCTTTTTAAGAATATTAATTAACCAAATTTAAGAACACTCTTGTTTATCACTATTTAATATATATTATATAATAAATATATATATAATTATTTATATTTATTAAATTTTTTTTTTAAATTTTAAGAATGATAACCTAACAAAGGAAAATCATATATATTAATATCTATATTATAAAAATAAGGTTTTTTTAAATATTTTATTAATTTTGTATAAATAAAATATTATAATTATAATATATCATGGTTAATTATTTTCAAGGCAAAAATCACAAACCCATGATTCTTTTTTATACAAATACAATAATATTACAATTTTAGGATTAGATCTAATTAGTGCTTCATTGTTAAGCTTGTGTAGATGAGCATAGTTTTGGGATGGGTGACCTCTTGAGTGTATTGCTACACTTCTTTTCATATCATTCATTTTTCGAAGGATTGAGAATTGATTTTAAAAACATATTGATTATAAAAATTTAAATTGTTATGAATTGTAGTTTATAAATACTATTTTTTTAATTACTTATTAATAGTAACTTTGTAAAAGTTTTATTAATTTTATGTAACAATAAGTATAACACACCGTATGATATAATAAAGCAATAAATTTAATATAATTTAACTTTGAAAAAATATATTTTATAAAATATAATAAATAAAAATTAATTTATATTGATAATATTATATATATGTTATGTATAAAATATTTTAAATATATTAACATTGCATTACGAAATAAAAGTAAAATTAAATTAAATAATTACTATCAAATATTATTTATTTTTAAAATCTATATCAAATAATGAAAATATTATATATTAAAAAAAATTACAATATTTATTATTTAAATAACTTTTTTGTTTTTAAGTATTAAAAAAATATAAAATCAAATAAATTTTAAAAATATTTTTCTAATATTTGTAATATTTCATAAGAATAATAGACCTAAAAATGTTTTATTATTTTTAAATTTTTATATTTTTAAATATTATATATTTTTAACATGTAATATTTCATAAATATTATAATTTTAATTGCTAAGGTTTTTTTTTACTTGATATTTTTTCTAACTTGTTTCTCTTTTTTTCAATGTCTCTCAAACTCTCTCACATTCTTCTCTCACATGTTATCCTTCTGTTATTTATGTTTTCATTTTTTTATCTCGTTCCACTCTTATTAGCTTCACTCTATTACACATCTCTTTTTTGCCATTTCTCTTTGTTTATTTTTTTATTTTTTATCTCTATCTCCTACATGGTTTCTCTTTTTTGTTTCTTTTAAATAAATCATCTCATCTCACTCTCTATTATTATTTTTCTATCTATTTCCCTTTAATTAATTCCTGGCTTTCCGTTGTTTAGAAAATAGGTATGTCCATCTCCATTAAAACCTTTTGAGCTCATTAATTAATAATATTTAAGAGATCTTTTTTGTGATATAGTATAATGTATAACTGTTTTTATAAATATAAATTTTATTTTTCATATTTATTGCATAATTTAATTATGTATTTATAAGCATGACAATATAATGAAAGAAATTATAACGTATTAGGGTCAATGTTATCAAAAGTGATTGTTTATATAATTTTTTATATAAAAATCATAAACTTTATTTAAAAGTATATTTGCTTAATAGTTTAAAAAAGGTTATAAATGTTGTAATACCTTAAGAAAAATAATCACACAACTTTGATATTTTATCTTTTTCATGTATGTGCGAGAATACTAGTATTATAGCACACTATATCATAAGAACTCCAAAGTTAGGTATGTTTAGAAAATGTAGTATTGGGATGGGCGACCTCTTGAAAAGTACTATTGTTGTTCATATTTTTTCAAAATATTTATTTCTTTAATGAATGTAAATTAATTTTTACTTCATTATTACTTTAAATATGTTAGTATTATAAATTATACTTTATAATAATATTTTAAGAATTATTTTTGAATAATAACCTGGTAATAGTATTGTCCATTTAATATAATAATAAATATGACACATCATATGATATAACAAAATATTAACCTTAATTTGTTTTATTATTAATAAAAAAATTCATTTACTAAAATAAATTAGAATTAATAGTATATATATTTTGTATGATGAATTTTTGAAAATAAAATATTTTATTATTAACTATTTAAAAATAAAATAATATTTTTTAATAATCAATATAAGTTAAAATATTAGTAATTTTTTTATAGAAATAGTAAATGTAAAATTATTTTTTATAATCTACTATTATTTAGTGTCACATATGTTTCATTTATTATATTTTATAAATATTATAAATTTAATTACTTAGATTTAACTATTATTTAATTATTCCTCTGACGCTTTTCTATTTATAAAAATATCTCTAAAATTATCTCCTTTTGTTCTCTCTTCTATTATCATTTTCTTATTTTTCTCATCATTCTCTACATCTTAATATTTTCTTAGCCTCTCTCGCTCACCAGTATCCTAATTTACTTTCTCTTTTCTTTCTCCTTCACTTATTTGTTTATTGTTTCAATGTTTTTTATGTTTTCTCTTTCCTTTTCCTTTTCATTTAACAATCTCATCTCGCTTTATTGTTAGTTTTTTCTCTATTTTGCTCTTGTTAATTTGTGACTTTCCTTCTCCCTAATAGAATAATTTTCTTCATCTTCATTATCCTTTTTTCTTCTCTTCAATTATATATATTAAAAAAACGCATTATATTTCATAATATAATTTATAATACTAAAGATAAAGATATATTTTATATTTTATATTTATTAAGTAATTTAATTTTTTATTTTTAAGAATGATAATATAATTGAAAAAATAGTTTATTTAAATTTTTTTAATTATTTTTATATAAATAATATATGGATATTACAATATAGTATGATAGATGTAAAAAGTATAAAAAAATTTAGAAGTACATTTATTTGTTTATTTACAAACTTTTTAAAATGGTTTTTCTATTTTGAAAACAATAATCACACAAGTACAATTTTTTATCTTTTGCATGCATTTACGACCAAACCAACGTTGTAGCACTCGATCCCATTAAAACTCAAAAGTTAAGCATGCTTGGGATAGAGTACAATTAGGATGGGTCATCTTTTTAGAAGTATTCCTGCTGCACATATTTTTTCATAACACATCTTTTTCATATAGATTATACTTTAGGTAATTATTTATTAATTTTATTTAAATAAAATAATTATATTATAATATAATTTGACAGGTAACATGCATAACTTTTATTAAAAGTATATACACTCGATAGTTAAGGAAATTTTAGAAATTGTTGATTTCCATCAAAAAAATGATCACACAACTATGATATTTTTTCTTTTGAATGCATGTTCGACCACATGAGCATTTTAGCGATTGAATCTTGCTAGAATACACAAGTTAAGCTTGCTTGGGCGAGAGTGGTATTGTGATGAGTGGCTTGTTTAAATTCAAAGTGTTGCACAAATTATTCAAAGCATTCTCTTTTCTAACAAACGACGATTAATTTTTAAAACATTATTAAGTAAACAAATTACTGCAAATAAAAGTTTATAATTTCAATTATGATTATTTATTTTTAAAAATAACTTTATAAAATTATTATAATTTTTATATAATAATAAATATTGTGCATCATTTGATATAAAAAATAAATAACTTTAATTTTATTAAATATTTACCAAAATAACTTATATTAGTTATAATAAATTACAATTAATTTATGTTCATAATAGCATATATTTGTTGTGTATTTTATTTTTTAAACACAGAAATATTATGTTATAGAGTATTTGAGATAAAAAAATACATTAAATTAATAGTCAAGTTATTATATGAATATTTTTAACATTCTAGAGAAATAATAAATCTCTAAGGCTTTTATATTTTATATTAATAAATCTCTGATATTCTCTCGCCTTTTCTCTCTCTCCTATTATCATTCAGTTTTTGGTCTCTCCAAGATCTATATCTTAATATTATTCTTGTCCTCTCTATTTCCTCTATTCTTTCTCAATTTCTCATTTCTCTCCCTTCAACTTTTTTATTTTTCTCCTTATCTCCTCTTGTTTTTTCTTCTCTTCTTTAATAAATAATATCTCATCCAAACTATTACAATTTTTCTCTTTATTTTGCTCTTATAAATTTGTAACTTTTCTCCCTTATGGAATAATTATTTGTTTCCTCATTATCTTTTTTATGCCTATAAATAAAAAATTTACGAAATATTTCGTATTACATAGTTTAATATATAACATTAATAATAACTATATATTTTATTATTTAAATGTTTTACATAATTTATTTTTTTATAAGAATGATAGTCTATTCAAAGAAAATCTTTAATATTAACATCATCAATTTCAAAGGTAATTATTTATGTAATTATTTTGTATTTATTTTATATAATAAAATAATAACATTAGAAGATATTATCACATATATGATAACAATATATTTTTTTAAAGTAGTACATATTCTTGATAATATAGGCTATTTTAGAAATGATTCATTATCATCAAGACAATAATCACATAACTACGATAACATCTTTTGCATGCATATGAATCCACATAAATAATTTAGAAGCGCATGTAATTAAAAATATCAAGTTAAGCATTCTTGGGCAAGAGTACTATTGGGATACGTGGTCTCTCAAGAAGACCTCATCCATAATATATTTTTTCACAGCATTCATTATTTAATGAGTGACAATTAATGTTTTTAATATATTGATGTTAAAAAATTAAATTATTAAAAAAGATTATTTATAATTAAAATTTTAGTAATTAATATTTCATAATAACTTTATAACATTATTTTCAACTTCATGTAACAATGAAAAAGACAGATCACATGATATAATAAAATAATAACTTCAAATTTCTTTAATATTTAACAAAATAACATATATCAATCATAATAAATTAGAATTAATTTAAGTTTATAATAGTATATATATTATGTATATAAAGTTTTCAAATAAATCTACTTGACATTATTAAAAATAAGAAGTCTAAAATTATTTCTATAATCTTAAATATTCTTAATATTTATGATCTATATTGTGCAAAATAAAGATAATATATTGAAATAATTATATTATTTATTATTTATACAATTATTTAATTATTAATATATTTACATTAAGTTAATAATGTTAATATTTTTTAAATTTTTTTCAATTTTATAAAAAATAAATAAACCTAAAAGAGTTTTACTTCTTAAAATAATTAAATGGTATATATAATTTATTTTTTTAATAAAAACTATAATTTTTATTAATTAAATTCAACTTTTATTAAATCATTTCTATCACTTTTTTCTCTTTATCTTAATGTCTAACATATTCTGTCATTTAATTCTCTCTTTCATTATCATTCCATTATTTGTCTCGTTTTGTCTTTATATTCTTTTTTGCCTCTCGTGTATCACTCACTACTTTCTAATTTCTCACTCTTTCATTTATTTATTTATTCTCTTTAGATCTTTTACGTTCCTTCTTTTCTTTTCCTCTTCATTTAATCAACTCTCATTTCTTTATTATTATTTCTCTCTTTATCTCTCTTATCAACCTAAAACTTTTTCCTCTTTTAAAATAATTATCTCTAGATATATTTTCTATTTTTAAGAACATTATTTAACAAAATTTAAGAAATCCCTCATATATCACGATTTGTTATATAATATTTTTGAAATATATAAAATTTTTTATTTATATATTCATTAAATTTAATTTTGAAATTATAAGAATGATAACCTAACAAAAGAAAATCATATATATTAATATCTATGTTATAAAAATTTTTTTTTGTTAATGCTTTATTTATTTAAATAAAGAAAATATAATTATTATAATACGTCAAGATTGATTATTTTCAAGAAAATAATCAGAGAACTAAGATTCTTTTTCTTTTTATACATTTGCAATAACATTACCATTGTAGCACTAGATCTAATTAATAGTTGCATTGTTAAGCATGGTCAGATGAGAGTAGAATAAAATATTAACTTTAATTTTATTTATTATTAGGCAAAATTTTTTTTTATATTATAATATATTATAATTAACTTATGTTTATAATAGTATATATATGTTGTGTTTTGTAATTTAAATATAAAAATATTATATTACAAAATATTAGATATTAAAATAATATTTTATTAATAGCTAAAAATAATTTTTTAAATATTTGTAATTTTATAAAATAAAAAATACTAACATTAATTTTTATAATTTAATATTATTAAATAATATATTATTAACTTATTTTATTTAACTATTTCTCCCACTTTTTTCTCTTTATCTCATCGTCTCTCTATTTCTCTCCGATTTGTCTCTTGCTTATTATCATTCTCCAATTTCTCTCTTTATTTTCTATATCATCATATTTTTTAGCCTCTCTCCCTCACCATTAACTCTCTTTACTTACTCATTTCTTTCTCTATCATTTTCTTATTTATGCTTTTAATTTTTTCAATGTTCTGTCATTTCTTTTCCTCTTTATTCAATCACCTCACATGTCTCTTTGTTATTATTTTTTCCTTTATTCTACTCACATCAATCGATGACTTTCTGTCTCTAAAAGAATAATTATTTTCATTTTCATTATCGATTGTTTGCTCATTAATTATCAATATTTAAAAAATAACTTGTATTTCATAACCTAATATGTAATATTTATGATGAAGATATATTTTATTATTTATATTTATTAAAAAATTTATTTTATATTTGTAAAATGATAATATAATTTATTTCATATAAATATTCTATTAATATGACAAATAATATAGTAAACCTAATAAATATATAAAAAAGATTAGAAGTACATTTAATTCTCAATTTAGAAACTTTATAAAATGGTTCACTATATTAAAAATAATAATCACTCAATTATAATTTTATTATCTTTGCATATCTGTGACCATGCCAACACTATAGGAATTGATCCTATTAAAACTCAAAAGTTAAGCATGCTTGGGTTATAGTACTATTAAGATGGGTCACATCTTGAGAAGTCTTCATGCTTCACATATTTTTTCATAACAATCCTTTTTTCATGAAAGACAATTAATTTTAATGAGTTGTTTGAGGTGAGGTTCAATATGAGTGAGGTGAATTACTATGAAAGGAAATTTGATTTAGAGCTATTTTTAATATAGTTTAGCAACTATATGAAGAGATTTTCTATAAATTTTTGCTTTATTTGAAAAACATATTAAGTTTTATAACGGTCATGTAATTAAAAAATAAAATGTAATTAAAATGTAAACAATTACTTTTTAGGTGTTTTGGCATATGAAATAAGCCTACCTCCACCACAAAAAAAACCAGGCAAATACAATATAATATCATCCTTTTACCAATAGACATGTTGGCCAAACACTCACAACAAAGAGACAAACGATACGGACTATTACAATGTCACAATGAAATAAATAGAATAGGTTGCTACATCATTATGACAAAATAAAATGAAAAAAAAACAAAAGAATTCAGAGAAAAAAAATCTAAATCAATAAAACTAAAACCTTATGCTTCATGAAACCATTAAAAACACACAATTATGTTAATCAAAAAAATTAAATACTAAGAAAATTAATAACTAAGTTGACTTGAGAATGAAAAGAAGTTCACGAGTTTGACGCATGAATGGTGAACCGTCGTGTGAAAACGACGAGGGAAACAAACTACTAACGGCTTTAATATTTTTTGTTAGAATTACATAAAAAGTCTTTCTTATTTTCTTACAGAAATCTTCTATTTATATTGAATTTGTAAAAGCTAAAAACACTTACCAAATACCCTATTTAGTTGTTAAAATGTTTGTAATTTTCATAATATTTTACTTAGGAAATAAACAAATAAATAACTCACCAACAGCTCGAGAAAAGGCTAAGAAAGCAATAGCATAGTCGCCATTCCACCAGAATGCTCTGAGACCATTAAATTGCGAAAATTGAGTAATTGGATGTATGCAATTTAATTTATGCCTTAATAAAAATGAATATGTCTGGTCCATTACATCAGAATCACTATCTAACAGTTGGTTTAGCCTTGCCTATGGATCATATATGGATCATCCACGAGCAACAAGGCTCAATGAGTAGGATGATGTAATTAGCTGGTTAAAAGATAAAATACTGAGGCGATCGTCTGATCGTGAAAATGAGCCATCAAATTGTGCACTTTATTCCTATATTTAAGAAATTCAATGAGCAGAAAGTTTGAGTATTTTCTTCTACACTACTCATCGGCATTGTTCGTCCCTCCTTGTAGGTGCTTTTGTAACCTAGATACATGTCTGATTGATTTAATTTGCTTGTTGTTATCATTTTTTCTTTGAAGATCGCACAACTGCAAGATTTTATGGATTGAAAGGCATTCTATAGCAATGATTATTTGATCGCTAATATAAAAATCGAAAGGGGCTTCTTAATCCTGTGATTTCAAAATTACACTTATAGAAATTTTCGCATTTTTTGTCCCTCTTTTGGCATTGTTTGTTCCTCCTTGTAGGTATTTTTGTAATGGCTCCAATTAATTTAGTCGAAAAGCAACCACTGTAAACATCTGATTAATTTTGTTGTCTAACATTTGCTATTTGGCGAATTAATCATTTGAGTAATGATTTGGCAATTTGCTTTTGTTTTATTGGATTTAAGGAGCAATTATCAATTTTTCAATAAAAATTGGAATGTTTGATTTGATTATGTATGCAATGATTTTCAGAAGTAATTTCGAATGAACCATCATGATTCAATGTTGCATTGGGTTTCTAGTTGGTCAATTTTTATTAAATTGTTTTTTATTGTTTATTTCTCTTTAACACATTCTTTTAGTTTCTTCTCTCTCATTATTTTTTTATGTTTGTCTTCATTCTTGATTTCCTTATGTGATTATTAGCCTCTCTAACTTCACTATCATTTTCTACTTTCTCTTTTTTTTTCTATTTCACTCATTTATTTATTCTCTTTATCATGTTTATGCACTCTCTTTTCTTTTTTCTTTATAAAGTTGTCTCTCATCTATTTCAATTGATATTTTCCTCTCTAGTTGATCATTAATCAAAGATTTCTCTCTCATATCGAATAATCATCTCTAACTCTATTATCTTTATTTCTACTCATTAATTAATAATATTCAAGAAATATCTCCTATGGTATAGTTTAATACGTAATATATTTAAGAAATATATATTTTATTTTAAATATTTATTGCATAATTTTATTTTTAATTTATATGATCGATAACATAGTAGAAGAAACATTCAATTAAAGTTTTCTACTCTTTCCAAAATTATAGTTTATTTAATTATTAATTAATTTAATTTAAATAAAATAATTATATTATGACATAACATGCTTAATTTTACTAAAAGTGTATAGGCTCCTTAATTTAAGAATTTTTTGAAATGATTCATTACCATAAATTAATAATCACACAACTACTATATTTTTTCTTTTGATTGCATGTTCGACTATGCTAGCATTTTAGCAGTGGATCTCAATAGAACTCACAAGTTAAGCACGCTTGGGAAAGAGCAGTATTGTGATGGGTGACACTTTTAAAGGTACCAGTGTTGCAAATATTTTTCACAACATTCCTCTTTTACCAAACGATGAATAAAGTTTATAACATTATAATGTAAAAAATTATCATAAATGATAGTTTGTAATTTGATCATAATAGTTTATTTTGAAAAATAATTTTAAAAAATTATTATAAATTTTTAATGATAATAAATAAATATAACTTAAATTAGAATTAATTTATGTTTATAATAGCATATAACTTAAATCGATTATAATAAATTAGAATTAATTTATGTTTATAATAGCATATCTAAGTTCTGTACCTAATTTTTTAAAATTTGAGATATTATATTATAAAATAATACATATGGAAAATAATTATTAAAATAATTATCAAAATATTTTTTAATATTTTTAATATTCTTAAAAAATAATAAATCTTAATATTTTATATTTTTCTACTACTAAAAATTATATAAGTTTTACTTGTTATTTTTTTATAAATATTTAAAGTTTTATTATTAAGATTTAACTTTCATTTTATAATTTCCCTTATTTTATTTTCTTAATATCTTACATATTCTCTCACCTTTTTCTCTCTATTATTATCATTCCCTTTGTTGGTCTCTTCAAGATCTCTATCTTAATATTCTTCTTAGCCTCTCTCTCTCCTCTATTCTCCATTATCATTTTTTCTATCATAAATTAAAAATATTTGCGAATTATCTCATATTTCATTGTTTAATATATAAAATTAAATAATAAAAATATATTTTTTTATCTATATTTTTTACATAATTTAATTTTTTTAAAAGAATGAAAACATATTAAAAGAAAATCTTACATATTACTATCATAAATTTTGAAAGTAAAAGTTTACTTAATAATTCTTTGTTAATTTAATATAACAAAATACAAACATTAAAATATATTGTCACAAATATGATAAGTATAATTTTTTTTAAAATAGTACATATACTTGATAATTTACACTATTATAGAAATTATTCATTATCATCAAGGGAACAATCACATAACTACGATAATGCCATTTGCATGCACGTGTGACCGCATAAACATTATAGTAGTGGATCTAATATGAACTCCAATGTTAGGTATTCCTAGTCTAAAGTAATAATGAGATATTTGGCCTCTTGAGAAGTCCTCATGTTGCATATATTTTTAACAGCTTTAATTTTCTTAATGATTGATAACTAATATTAATAATATGTTGATGTTAAAAGATTAAATTAGAAAAAAGGTAGGTTATAAACACAATTTAATTAATTATTATTTAACTATAACATTATAACATTTTAACATTATTATAATTTTCATGTAATAATGAATACAACACAAGACAAGATATAATAAAAAATATCTTTAAATTTGCTTGAAATTGAGCAAAATAAGTTTTGTCAAACATAATAAAGTAGAATTAATTTAAGTTGATAATCTTATTATATTATGTATACAGAGTTTATAAATAAAGTAAACTTATGTTATTAAAAATAAAAAATTTAAAATTATTTCTTTTGATATAAACATCTTTTATATTTATGATGTATACTCTATAAAATAAATATAATATTTTAGAATAATTAGATTATTTATTATTTAATTAATTTATTTTATGTATGATTAAAATAATATTCAATTAATATAAAATTTATTTATTAAATATTTATAATATTATAAAATAATCATTTGAAATTATTTTATATTTTAAAACAAAGAAATATTATATAAAATTTAATTTTTTATTTTCAATAAATATTCGTTTTTTAATTATTTAAATTTAACTTTTATTAAATTATTTTTATCAAATATTTCTCTTTATCTTAATATCTAACATATTCTTTCACTAACTTCTTTATTTTATTATCATCCTCTTATTTGTCTCTTTAATTTTTGGTTCTTTATATTGTTTGTTGTCACTCTCCTCTAGAATTCTCTACTTTCTCATTTCTCACTCTTTCGTTTATTTATTTATTCTCTCTATGTCTTTTATGTTCTCACTTTTCTTTTTTCTTTGGTAAATTATCTCTCATCTTTCTATTATTATCTTCCTCTTTATCTTTCTCTTATCAGTTTGTAATTTTTTTCTCTCTTTTGAAATAATTATGTTTGTCAATATTACCTTTTTTAAAAAATTTTAATTATAAAAAATTAATAAATTTCTAGTACATCACTATTTAATATATAATATGTTTTAAAATAATATTTTTTATTATTTATTATTTTATTAAATTTCGTATCATATATATTAAATTTTTTATTATTTTTTTAAAATAATATATATTAATATTTATGACATAAAAAATGCAAATTTTTATGATTTTTAATTAACTTTATATAAATATAAACTTATTATTATAATGCATCATGATTTGTTATTTTCACAATAATAATCACACAACTACGATTATTTTTCTTTTTTTTATAAATATGAGACCCCATTAGCATTATAGTAGTAGATCTAATTAGCACTTCTAATTTAACCTTGCTTGGATGAGAGTAGCTTTGGGATGAGTAACCTCTTAAGAGTATTATCATACAGTTTTTTCATAGCGTTCATTTTTCTAAGGATAGATAATTGATTTTTAAAAAATGTTAATTGTAAAAAATTCAATGATTATAAATTGTTGTTTATGAATACTTTTTTTGTACTTAATTATTAATAACAACTTTATAAAATTTTTATCAATTTCATGTAATAATATGTATGACACATAGCGAGAAATAACAAAAGAATAATTTTTATATAATTTAAATTTTAAAAAAGTAACTTATACATAATATTTTAAATTAGAATTAATTTATAATTATAATAATATATTTATATTGTACTTTAAAGATTTTAAATATACTAATATTAAATTATAAAAAAATAGTAATATTAAAAAAGAAATAATTTGTATTAAATATTATTTATTTTTAATATCTATATTACATACTATAAAGATAACACTTTAAAATAATTATAATATTTATTATTTAGCAATTTTCTTCATTTTAAGTATGAAAAAGTGAAAATTAAATAAATTTTCAAAATATTCTTTAAATATTTGTAGTATTTTATAATAATAATAGACCTAAAAAGTAAAAATTTTTATATTTAAGCTCATCAATTAAGAATATTGAAGAGATCTCTTGTGTGATATGGTGTAACGTATAATATTTTTTATAAATATACATATTATTTTTTATATTTGTTCATTAGAGAAGAAATTATTATTTATTATTAATAATCTTATCCAATACTATAGTTCATAAAATTTCTTATTTATTTCATAAAAATAAAATATTAACATCATAATATATTATAATATATATAAAAGCATAAACTTTATTTAAAAGTTTATATGCTTAGTAATTAAAAAATGTAGAAATCATGTAATGCCATAAGAAAAATAGTCACACAACATTTATATTTTATCTGTTATGTATATGTCCAACCAATCTAGCTTTATAGCACACGATATCATTAGAACTCAAAAGTTCGGTATGTTTGACAAGCATAGTGTTGGGATATGTGGCCTCTTGAAATGACTTACTGTTACTCATTTTTTATAACATTTATTCCTTAAAAAATTATAACAAATGTTTATAAATTTATTATTTTAAAAAATAAATTATTATAAATGATAATTTATAATTAACTTTTTGTAATTAATTTTTTAAAAATAACTTTGCAATTTTATTATTTATTTAATATAATAATAAATATGACACATCATGTGTTACAATGAGATATTAAATTTAATTTTTCTTATTATTAATCAAAAAAACTTTTTTTTAACTTTAAATGAATGATAAATTAGAAGAAAATATTAATTATAATAATTCAACTTGTAATATTTATTAAATAGAATTAGTTAATCATATATTATATTTAATAATATCAAAATATTAATTTTTTTAGGTTTATTATGAATTTAGAACATTACAAGATTCGAAGAAACTTTTAATGCTTCCTTTAAAATAATTTAACTCATATTTTAAATTATAAAAGTTAATAAAATTATAAAAAATATTGTTATCCTAATATATTATCTTTAAAAAAAATTATATAGATAATAAATTAAAATAATTTTTATGATTATTTATATAATTTTAGATTTCTAAGATTTTATATTATGATGTTATTATTGCTAAAAAATTCTATACATAATATATATAACATTAAGAAGATAAATTAAATTTTATTATGTTTGATATTTTTTTTTTGCTTAATATTAAACTCCATTAAGGTGTTTATTTTTTTATATAATTTGATGTACTAAATTTATTATTACATAATATTAAAAACAAAGTTATAACATTATTATAATTAATTAATTACTACCAATCTAATTATAAAGTATTATTTATATTAATTTAATTTTTTTATATTAAAGTGTTACTAAAATCAATTATCATTCATTAAAGAAAAAAAGTATATAAAAAATGACTATGACAATAGAACTTCTCAAGCATGCCTAACTTTGGAGTTCTAAATTGATCTAGTACTATAATAGGGTTGTGGTTGCAAATGCATATAAAAGACAAAGGATTGTAGTTATGTGATAATTGTCTTGAAGCTAATGAGCCACTTGGAAAAATTTTTCAATTATCAAGCATAAGTATTTTAAAAAAAGATTTGTACATATTGGATATATCATAATATATTCTAATAAAAATATTTATTTTTATCAAAATTAAAAACAAATTACATAAATTTTTATCTTTAAAATTATAAACATTAAAATAAATTATTTTCTTTAATTATGTTATAATTCTTATCAATAAAAGATTAAATTATTTAATGAATATAAAAATTAAATGTATGTATTTTTTATAAATATTACATATAAAATAAAACAATATAAAAGATTTTTTAAACATTTTTAATTTGTTGGAAAAAAAAAGAGATAATGGAGATGGAGATAATAATTTTATAAGAGAAAGAGAAAATAAAGATATATAATAGCAAAATGATGAGAAAAATAGTAATTTAGAGAGCTAAGAGATAATTCAATAAGGAGGAAGAGAAAAGAGAGAATACATTAGAGAAAGAGAAAATAAATATGTAAAAGAGATACGAAAATATGAAAGTAAAGATGGATAGAGGAGAGACAGGCCAAAAAGAAAATAAGAAGATAAACGATGAAGTTCAAATAATAGAATGATAATATGAGAAACAAGGATATGAAAGAATTTGAAAGACATGAAGATAAAGAGAAAATAGAGACAAATGATTAAATAAAGTTAAATCATCATAATTGATTTAATATATTTTTTTAATAACTATTTAATAAATATTTTATATAATTAAAATTAAATTAAAAATATTTTTAGTTTTATTACAATTAAAAATTATTAGAAATATTAAAATAATATTTTGACAATTAATTCATTTTTTATTGATTCTTAAAATTAATAAGTTTAATTATATAATAAACAATATAATTACTCTATTAAATTATCTTTAGATGACGTAATATATAGATAAAAAATATAAATAAAATTTTACATTATAAATATTATTTATATAAAAAATTTAAATATGTAAGAAATATAAATAATAAACTATATATTTATAATTATCAAAAGTTGTTTTACTTAATATTAAACTAAACTAAAGTTAGTATTTTATTATACCATTTGATGTCTCATATATATTTTTATATATAATTAATAATTATATTGCAAAGTTATTTTTTGAAAAATAATTATTAAAATATAATAAAAAATTATTGTTTATAGTAATTTTTTATATATTATATAATAACTACTATGTAAAAGAGTAAAGTCATGAATTAATAAAAGAAAAAAAAGTAGAAAAATAGTAATTGAGAGAGATGATAAATAAGAAAAATTAAAGAAAGAGAAATGATAAAGAAGAGATGGATACTAAAGAGAGGTCAAAAAGAATATAATGAGATAAAAAATTAAAAGATAAATTATAAAATGATAAAGTTAATAGAAGAAAGTGATAAAATTAAATAACAAATAATATAAAAATACTAAATTATTATCTTTATTTTACATAATATAGGTCATAAATACAAAGGATATTTAAGATTAAAGAAATAATTTTAGATTTCTTCTTTTTATTAAGGTAATGTTAAATTATTTAAAAACTCTATATACAAAATATATACACAATTATAAACTTAAATAAATTCTAATTTTTTTTAATTGATATAATTAATTTTTATCAATATTAAACAAATTAAAAAATTTATTTTGTTATATTATATGATGTGTCATATTCGTTATTACGTGAAAATAACAAGATATTAAAGTTATTATTTAATATTAATTACTAAAATGGTAATTATAAATAATCCCTTTTAATAATTTAATTTTTTAACATCAACATATTATTAAAATTAATTATCACTGATCAAAAAAATGAATGTTGTGAAAACAAATGTGCAACAGGAGGACTTCTGAAGATGCAACCTAAACTAATAGTACTCTTGTCGAAGGACACTTAAATTCAAAGTTCTAATTAGATCCACTGCTATAATGTTTGTGTGGTCGAAAATGAGTGCATAAGTTGTTATCTTAGTTATGTGATTGTTGTCTTGATGATAAAGAATCATTTGTAAAATAGTTTAAATTTTCTAGTATATGTACTATTTTAAAAAAATTATGTCCATCATATCAACTATTACTTTAAAAATTTATGGTATTAATACCTAAGATTTTCTTTCGATACATTATCATTCTTATAAAAAAATTAAATTACATGCAAAATATGAAAAACAAAATATTTAATGATTATTAATATTATATATTAAACTATGTAAAAGGTTATATTTTCTACAATAAAAAAAGATAATGAAGAAAGAAATAATTATTTCAAAAGAGACAGAAAGTTATAGATTAATAAAAGTGAAATAAAGAAGAAAATAATAACAGAAATAGATGAAAGATTATTTAATAAAGAAGAAGAGAAAATACTTAGAGGAGATTGTGAGAAAAACGTGGAAGGGGGAGAAACTAGAAAAAAGAAGAATAGAGGAGAGAGAGATGCCTAGAAGAATATTATGATGTAGATCTTGAAGAGACCAAAAAGAAAATGATAATAAGAGAGAGGGGAAGGTAAGAGAATATGAGAGATATTAAAAAAATAAGAGAAATAATTAAATTAAAGTTAAATCGTAATAATAAAACCTATCACATTTAGAAAAATATAAAAGTTAATCTCATAAGGTATTTAATAATAATAAATTATAAAAATAATTGAGATTTATTATTTCTTTAGAATATGAAAAATATAAAAAAAAAAATTTAACTATTAATTTAATATTATTTTTTTATCTCTAATATTTTGTAATATAATATTTCTAAACAAAAAAAAATTAAATACACAACATATATATGCTATTATAAATATTAATTAATTCTAATTTATTATAATCGATATAATTTATTTTGCTAAATAGTTAACGAAATTAAAAATATTATTTTATTACATCAAATGATGTGTTATATTTATTATTATATGAAATTGTTAACAATTTGGTAAACTTATTTTTGAAAAATTGATTATTTAAAATGTAATTATGCAGTATCTTTTAAAGAAATATTTTTACATTATAATGTTATAAAAATTAAATGTCATTTGTTAAAAAAAGAATTTTATCGAAAATATGTGCAACACTGGTACCTTCAAAAAGTTTGCCCATCACAATACTTCTCTCACCCAAGCATGCCTAACTTGTGAATTCTAATGAGTCCCATTTGTAAAATGCTTGTGTGGTTGAACAAGCAATCAAAAGAAAAAAATTCATAGTAGTGTGATTATTTTTTTGATGGTAATGAACTATTTTTAAAATTACTTAAATTATCAAGCCTATTCACTTTTAATAAACTTTATACGTGTCACGTGTCATAATATATTATTATATAATTATTTTATATAAATAAATTAAAAAATAATTAAATAAACAATAATTTTTTAAAAAATTATGCACTTTAAGTGAATGTTTCTTCTATTATGTTACTTTTCTTGTAAATTAAAAAATAAATTATGTAATAAGTATTTATAATAAAATAAATATTTGTCAACTATTTTACATTTTAAACTATACAAACATTAGATGTTTCTGAAATATTATTAATTCATAGCCTAAAAAAAATAATTGTTGAGGATGATTATTCCTCAAGAGAGAGAAAATCATAGATTGGTAAAATCAAAATAGAGAGGAAAAAATAACAATTGAAATAGATGAGAGATGATTTAATGGGGAAGAAAAAAAAAATAACATAAATATGATAAAGAGAATAAATAAATGAGTGAAACAAAGAAAAAAAAAGAGTGTAAAGAGCGATAAAAAATTGAGAGAGGCCATGAATAATATAAGGACATCGAGAATGAAGACAAAAATAAAAATGTAATAATATGAGAGAAGGAAGTGAGAGAATGTGTTAAATAGAAATAAGTGAGAAAAAAATTTATAAAAATTTACCAATCGAAAACTCATTGCCAAAGTGAACCAAGACAAATCATTGAAAATTACTTTTGAAAATAGTTACATACATAGTCAAATCCAAGCATTCCAATTTTTTATCGAGCAATAAATAATTACTCCATAAATCCAACAAAACAAAAGAAAATTGCCCGTTGGTTACTCTGATGATTAATTTGCCAACACGACAAATGCTAGCAAACTAAAGTAATCGGATTTTTATAGCGGCAACTAGCCAACTACATTAATCAAAATGGTTATGAAAATACCTATAAGGAGAAATGAATGAAGCCAAACAAGGGGCAAAAAATGATAAAATTTTTGCAAAGCGATTTTTTAAATTGCAGGATAAAGAAGCACCATCAGATAATGAAAATTCTTTTTCGAACAGTCAACGCAACACATCATCTTTCAATTTACAAATTCTTACAGCCGTGCAATCACAAAAGGCAACACAGCAAAAGCTAGCAAAATAAATCAATCAGACATGTACCAATGTTACTAAAATACATATAAGGTGAATCGAGCAATGCTGTGCTTATGTGGAACAAAACACTCAAACTTTTTTGCAAGGTGAATTTCTAAATTGCACGAATGAGGTGCACCATCCAATGGAGCATTTTTGCGATCAAACGATCATCGCAATATTTTATCTTTGAAACTGCAAATTCTTTCAATCGTCCAATTGTGCCTTGTTGTGGTGTCACGGTTTGTATTTCTTATGTAGACCACTTAAATCCTATCGTCACATCGTGATTCTAATCTAACAGAAAAGACCAATTTAATTTTTATAAAGGGGTATATTCGATTGCATCTGGTTGATCACTAAGTTTTCATGATCTAATGGCCCTGAGCGTTCCCATCAAATGGCGACTGTGCAACGGCTTTTTTAGATTTTTTTCAAGCCTTTGGTGTTTTATTTAATTGTTAATTTCCAAAATAAAATATTACAAAAATTATGAAAAATCAAAGATGCAAATTAGATGTTTGGTAAGTGCTTTTAGCATTTACAAGTTGCATATAATTAGAATTTTTTGTACAAAAATAAGAATAAAAATTTTTATGTGATACTAAGAAAAATATTAAAGCCGTTAGCTACCCGTTTCCCTCGTTATTTTCGTACTCTAGTATGCCATTCACTTGTCAAACTCCTGAAATTCATTTCCTTCCTAAATTAGCTAAGTTGTTAATTTTCTTGATAGTTCAGATACTTGTGCCACAATAAAGGTCTCATGAAGCGTAAGGTATTGGTTGTTTTTATTTAGATTTTGTTGCTGAATGTTTTTTCCAATTTATTTTATTGTAAGGACGTAGTTGCCTATTTCATTTATTTCATTATAAGATCATTATTGTCTGTCTCATTTGTCTCTTTGTTGTGGGTGCTTAGCCAACCTATCATTTCACAAAATGCTTATATTGTGTTATGTTTGCTTAGTTTTTTCTTACAATGGACGTAGTCTTGCTTTATAAGTCGAACCACCTAAAAATAGTCCTTACATTTTGTAAATGATCCAACTTTATAATTGAAATGAAAAACACAAAAAGTAATACCCTCAATAGAAAGAAATTGTGCTAGAAGGATTGTCGTGATCATTACATCATTATTAATAAGGGTGGAGAGACCCTGAGCTTTTCGATCAAGCATTATGGATGAATGATGGAAGATAGGAGACTGTTCAGAAATGTTGGCATGATCTTGACCATTCAATCATGAAAACATGCTATTAATCGGTACAAAAATATCAAATTTTGCAAATCTAAACATTTGTCCCACATTTCAAAATGACTCAAGTGTTTTGTGCGTATAATACATCCACTACACATTATTATCAGCCTAATAGGCTTATTACCCAATGGTGTTCTTGACATTTCATGATCAAGGTTGCTAGCATATGCATATGGGGTCCAACAAAATTTGATTTACCTAAATTAATTAATGAGTCTTCCTTGACTCGTTTTGCCTAAGTTGGTCCAGATGTAATGCTCTTTACCAACTCACCTAAGGACTAGAATTAAAACTAATGTAACTGATACTCTGACAAAGAAAATCTAATTCCTTCAAATAAAATCTAAATTAAATCAAATTAACATATGCACGAAAGAAGATAATCCTTTGTGCCATAGTTGCAAATTATTTTGAAGGTTTAATAGGCTAACCATAAAGTTTTAGAAATCAAGTTCATTGTAGTTTACCCATTCCATAAAGATCATTATCCCTGTCCGTAAAGTCAATAGGTGCTCAGCACAATTTGATCACTCATTTTCATGATCACATGATGGAAATCACCAGCCCATTTGAACAATGATCTTAACTGATCCAACAATCTATTTGATAAGCTGATTAGATTATTACTACTTCATCAGTTGTAACAAATTAACCAATCTGACAGGCCTGATCTCATCATTCTTCATCGAATACCTATTCTTTTTGCATTTTTAAATAATTTATCCTTGATCTGATGACTTAAATCTCTGCTAATAGAAATCTATGGTTTAGAACTAATCTTAATTTTACGATTGATAAATTGAATAATCTAAATATAGTTTGACTTAATTGAATGGCCTTGATCTAAAAAAGCTTTATCCAACTTTTCATGAGATGTGCCTTTATAGTGCTTGATTAGACATTCAAGACCTCCTCTATGTCGATCGAACAGTTTCAGTCATCCCATTAGAAGACTAATTGATTAGCTGTTGTTATGCCATTGCAGTAGATGCTTTAAAATAATGTTTTATGGTTTTTTTAGTTATTTGAAAGCTAAATTTGCACTAGTTTTCACTCTCTGACAAATGGCTGCAACAAAATATTTTTTTACAAATACATAGCCATTGTAAATGAATTAGCTAATGAATATGAAGAATTTTTTAAGATCTTAAAGAAGAGCTATATCATATTCACCTGACATAAATAGCCTTAGGTAGCATATACACTTTACGACTTTTTAGAATTCAAAACACTTTCAAGTAATACAAATTCCTCTAAGCAATAATTTTTTCAATTATCTTCATAATTTTGAGCTTATCATGCCTTTTTACGTTCATAACCAAGCATAAGAAATTTGTTACATTTTTATCAAAAATTATTTTCTCATTGTATTTCTTTTTTGTTACATGGCCTAACATTTACAAAAGTATAAGTTTTGTTTCAAATAAAAAAAAACAAAGTTATGGTTGAACTCAAAAAACACTGGGCTATTGTTGAATGTTAAAAAGTTATTAGATTTCCGGTGAACAGTAGGGAACAATCTCAAGTTATAATTGTTTCAGTAGTCCAGTTTTTTTAGCCTCGATTGGAGATGGGCATATGTTCAAGTTCGAATCGAATAACCCAAAAATTTAGGAGTAACACTTCAACTTTCATTTTCATTATAAAAATTATAAATTAAAATATTTGTCAAAAAAGTTTTCTATGAACATAAAATTATTTGTATGATGAATTTTTTTATAAATAAATGTAATATAAAAACTAGTAGAATTGTTTGAAGGCCATAATTCACACAATTCTTATGAGATTCACAAATCAGTTCAATGTGTTTTTCTAAAATAATAATTATGCTTATTATATGTCATAATATATTTTAATGTCAATATTTTATTTATCTAAAATGAATAAAACAATTATCTAAACTATTTTTTTTTATAACATAGACATTAATATATAAATCTCACTTAAATTACATTATTGTTTTATAAATAAAAAATTATATTATGTAAGAAATAGAAATAAAAAATATATATATTTATCATAGATAATAGACTATACAACATAGGAAATTATTTAAATATTATTAGTTGAATGGTTGAAAAATAGGTGACAAAGAAGGAGATAACTATTCTATAAGAGAGAAAAAATGAGATTGAATGATAAAACTAAAATGGAGAACAAAATAATAACAAATAGGGATGATAGAATATTTAATGAAGAAAAAAATAAAAGAGAGATAAATAAAGGCATAGAGAGAATGAATAAATAAGCAAAATAGAGTGAAAAATAGAAAAAAGAAAAAGACAAAAGAGAGAGAGAGAGACCATGAAGAATATAATGAAAAAAAAATGAACAAACAAATAGAGAATGATAGTAACAGAAATAAATAAGTGAGAGAATATGCGAGACATTGTGATAAAGTGAAAAAAATGAGATAAATAATTAAATAGAAGTTAATTATTAGTAATTAAAATTTTAATATTTATCAGTTATAATAAGTTAGTCATATATAATATTTAATAATAATAATAATAAATAAAGACTATTTGAGATTTATTATTATTTTTTTATTATTTCAAATTTCTTTAATATTTTAGTTATTAAGTTAATATTATTTTTTCATAATTAATATGAAAAAACATATTAAATAATAAATAATATAATTAATCTTATATGTTGTCTTTATATTATACAATATAGATAATAAATATAAATAATAAATAATATTAATGACAGAAATTTAGATTTATATTGTTTTATAATATAATAACATTATATCTAAAGACATCTATACATAGCATATCTATATATATATATTATTATAAATATAAATTAAATTTTAAATTATTATAATAAAAATATATTATTTTTCTTTATATTAAACTATATTTAAGTTATTATTTTATTATATCATATGACTTGCTATATTTATTATCATTTGGAGTTAATATTTATTTTATGAATTGTTGATAACTTATTACTAAAATTTATAATCATAAATTATCATTCATAATAAATTAATTATTTTAAAATTAACATGTCATTAACTTTAGTTGTCGTTCATTAGAGAATGGAATATAAAAAAATATTTGAAACATAAGAACATCTTAAGAGGTCAGTTTTCTTAATACCACTCTTACAAAAGCATTCTTATCTTACAGTTTTAATAAGATGTATTTTCATAATGCCAGTGTTGTCATGCATAAATATAACAGAAAAACAATCATACTTGTGTGATTGTTGTCTTGAAGATATTGAGTAATTTCAATTTTTTTTTGAAATTATCAAACATATGTGTCGATTCACCCCTGTGTTTAACATGTCTAAGCTTAAATAAGTAGCTTTTTATTTTAATGGATATCTTTCTAGTAAAATATGTTTACATGTAAAGTACAAGTTGTGTTCTTTAAACATGGTCAAGGAGTGGTCATCAAAATATTTTGGAGTGTTTGAGAAACATTAATGATAGAAGACATGTGAATTAATTTTTAGAAAGTTTTTTAAATATGAAATATAATGTTAGTTCTGATTTTGGTACACTCTCCTTTCATATTAATTTTAAATCAAATTCAAGAATCTAAATTATTCAATCATCTCCTTGATCTAGAAAATGAATATGATCCAATTTTGAATCATTAAATTCTTTTCTTTCCTCAAATCTTGCTAAAATACTTCATTAATTTAAGAAACATAATTCTATATTCCAATCATTCTTTTCTTTGATAAATCAAACTTTTGTATCTTTTCTAGATTCTTTGTAGGCTGATTATTAAACCTTGATTACATAAAAAATAATTCTTTTCAATTTTTTATAATAAAATAAATATAAAACTTTTATGCCACACACCACATGTGCCTAAATGCAAAGTCTCAGGTAAAGCCTTAATCTCGAGTATTTGGTTAGAAAAAATAGTTGAAGGAAGATTTGGTTCATCAGTCTTGTTCATAACATTTTTCTCTACTGGATAAGGTAATGCATTCGATCAAACTGGGCAACTTTCGCACCAAATATAAATATTATTCTGGTAAGTCCCTCATAAAAATGAATGCTATGACTTTGCCTAGGTGATTAAATCTCAGGCACATAAAGGGGGAGCCTCCTTCAATTACACTTGAAAGTCATACTTGCATTAATGCTTATAAAGAAAAAAATAAGCTTCTCTTTCTGCAATGTGGGATTATGTCCCTTGTGATAGTCTCCATCTAAAAGCAATGGTCTGATAGTGGAGATCACCTCTACCTTTAAATTGTGATCTTGATCGATCCAAACATTCACTTGAGAAGTCAATAGGATGATTACTACTTCATTTGATGTAACTGATTTTCCATCTTATGATCATGATCTTGATCGACTTCATCAAAATGAGCATTTTTATTTTTGCTTTTTTAAATAATTTATGCTTGTTAAAGTGGCCATGATCGAATCCAACTTGATCCAACCATCAAGAACTAATCCCCTACTTTGATCCAACTGCTCTAGTTAATCCCACATAAAAGCTAAATACCTAGTGATTATTATGCTATTATAATAGTCATTTTGAAAGAATATTTTAAGATCTTTTTAAGTTAATTGGAAGTTACTTTTGTAAAAAAATTTAGTCATTTTTTAACATGAATGGCAAACAGTTTTTTTAAAAAGTAACCAATGTCTAATAAAATGACTAATGAACATTATTAATCCTTGAACATCTTAAAGAAAGGTTTTATTATATTGTACTAGATTAAATTTCCTCTAGCTAGACCTACTACTTATGACTTAGCCAAACTCTTCTAAGTTTTCATTTTCTCATTTCCCTTCATAATTCTTATCTCTTTGTGCCTTTTCACATCATCAATAACTATAGAAAACTTTTTACATTTTTATAAAAAATTTCTTTTTTGTTGTATTTTTATTTTTCTTTTGGGTTAGGTAGCCTAACATTTATGATAGTCTGAGTTCACTTTATTCTTGTAAAAAACTTTTTTATGGTAGAGCTCATGAAAGCATGGGTTATATTTGAACCTATAAAAGCTAGTAGGACAAAAGTAAATCCTAAAAAATATCTCAAGTTGTAATTATTTTTCCAGTGGAGTTTTGTTGACCTAAGTAGGGGGTGGACATATGTTCTAGTATAAACAAAACCACCTAAAGTTTTATATGAAACATTTAAACTTTTATTTTTATTATAAAAGTTATATATTAATATATTTGTAAAATCATAATTTTATATAAACATTAAATTTTCTTATAATAAATTTTTGATAAATAAATACAAAACAAAATTGGCAAAACTAGTATAAACACATAATTCACCCCCCGTTTGTGAGATTTGAATATTTTTTTCTTCATTATACACTTTTAATAAAACATTTATGTTTATTATATAATTTTTTAAAACATAGGAAACTCTAAAAGAAAGTTTCTTTTATTATGTTTACATTCTTATAAATTAAAAATTAGGTTATATAACAAATATTTATAATAAAATATATAATAATCTAATATATTACATTTCATATAACACAAAATATGTCTTAAACCTTTTTTTAAATCACTTATTATTATATGAAATTGAGGGAATGTGGTGCACTATCCGATTTCATATTTTGGATTTGAAGGATTACCACAGTATTATATCTTTCAATCGCTTATTCTTTTACCCATTCTATCATGCCTTTTTGTGACAACAACGTCAGTATTTCCTACACAGGCCAAGCTAAATACTACCATTAGATTACGATTCTGATCTAACGAATAAAAACATTTACAGTTTAATAAAAGCACAGATTCGATTTCATACATCTGATCAATCAGTTTTTGAGATCTAAGAGTCCCAAAGTGTTGCGATCAAATGACGACTATGCAATGGATTTTTAAGCCTTTTTTTTCGGCCATCCATGTATTTATTTTTTTATTTACTAGGAAAAATTCAAAGCCATTAGCCACTCGTTTTCATACGTTGCTTCTCCATTCACTCGTCAAAGTTTTGAAAATTCTTTCAATCTCAAATCTACTAAGTTATTAATTTTCTTGTAATGATTTAGATTTTGTAGTTGAATGATTCTCTTATTTCCATTTTTTTCCAAGGATATGGTAGCTTATTTCATTTGTTTCACTCTATGATCATAGTAGTATGTCTCATTTGTCTCTTTGTTGTGAGTGCTTAGTGAACCCATCTACCAACGAATGGCTTATATTGTGTTGTCTTTGTCTTGTTTTTTCTTAGGGTGGATGTAGCCTTGTTTTATAAGTTTAAAAATTGAGATAAATATTTTATGAAAATGTTTTGTAATATGTCAAACATTGATTCATAGCCATTCAAATCATCTTGTTGAACCTCACCTCAAACAACTGATTAAAATTAATTATTTTTCATGAGAAAAGAGAGTGTTATCAAAAAATATGTGTAACATGAGCACTTCCTAGGGGGTGACAAATCCAATAATAGTATAAATAAATGCAAGAGATAAAAAATCGTAGTTGCATGATTATTATTTTGACAATAGTGGACCACTTTAAAAAGTTTCTAAATTAAGAAGTAAAAGTACATCTACAATTTTTTATATGCTTATTATATTGCTCATACTATGTTGTATATTAATATATTGCTTATATAAAAAAAATAAAAAATTTAAGTTAACTATTATTTTTTATAACATTGACATTAATACATATGAAATTCTTTCATTATCTAATCATTATCACAAATAAAAAATAAAATTACTTAATAAATATTAATAATAAAAAATATATTTATCATCAATATTATATATATAAAAGACAACGAATTTTTTAAATATGGATAATTAATGAGCAGAAAAATAGATAATGAAAATTAAGATAATTATTCTCTCAAAGAGGAAGAAAGTTAGGGGTTTACAAGAGCAAAAAAGAAAAAACAATAATAACAAAGCGAGATGAGAGATGATTGAATAAAAAGGAAAAGAAGAGAGAGACCATACTAAAGATTGAAAGAATAAATAAAAAAATAAAAAAGAAAGAAATGAGAAAGTAAAGAATGATAGTGTTGAGAGATAAGGCTAAAAAAATTTTAGATATAGAGAATAAAGAGACAAGTAAGAGAATGATAATAGGAGAGAGAAAAATATGGAAGAATTTAAGAGTTATAGATATAAAGAGAAAATGGTAAAAAAAATAATTAAAAAAAATTAAAACGAAAAATTTAAACTTATAATATTTTCAAAATAAAATAAGTGAATCATATATAATATTTAATAACATTAAATTACAAAAAATAATTTGAAGACTATTATTTTTTTATAAAATTACAAATATTAAAAACATTTTTTACATTTAGTAAGATATTTTTTTAATATCTAATATTCTATAATATAATATTTGTATATTGAAAAAATCGTCATACAACATATGTAATCGATTATAATCATAAATTAATTCTTATTTATTGTAATTAACAAATTTTTTTGCCTAATAACAAACAAAATTAAAGTTAAAATTATATTACATAATAAGATGTGTTAGATTTATTATTATATTTAATTAATCAAAATATTAAAGAGTTTATTTTAAAAATTAATTACTAAAATATAATTATAAACTTTGATTTTTAATAATTATTTTTTAAAGTGATAATGTTATAAAAATTAATTTCCATTCATTAAAAAAATAAATGTTATGAAAACATATAAGTAACCAAAAGACATTTTAAGAGGTCACATATCCCAACATTACACCTGTCTAAAATTGCTTAACTCTTGAATTCTAATGATACTGTGTGCTATAATGCCATTGTGGTTACACACACATCCAAAAAAATATTGAAGTTGCATGATAATTTTTCTAAATGTTTTGCACCATTTTTAAAATTTTTTAAGTTATTAAAGATATAATGTTTTAAATAAAGTTTGTTCTTTTTTATATACTATATTATATTATGATGTCAATATTTTTTTATATGAATTAAATAAAAAATACATGAACTATAATTTTTGAGAACATTGACATCGATAGTTATAAATCATCATTCATAATAATTTATTTTTTTAATACTAACATATTATTAAAATAATTTATAAAGCATATGCACCATTAGAAAATTTATACTTACCATATATGCCCTAATATATTCCAATATAAATATCTTATTTATAAAAAATTATTTTAAAAATTATATAAACTATAATTGTTTATAGTGTAGATATTAATACATAAGATTTTCTTTCATTATGTTATCATTACTAGAAATAAAAAATTAAATTATATAATTAATAAAAATTAATAATTATATATTTATTATTAAAGTTATATATTAAAATAAGAAGCATTAACGATTTCTTATCAGTTATTAAGTGATGGTTGAAAACAAGATATTTGAAATTAAGATAACTATTCTATAAGAAACAGATTGTCATGAATTGATAAAAGCAAAATAGACAGATAAAAAAGGATTTAACAAACTTATCAAAACATAAGAGAATATTGAAGTGATAGAGAGAAAAGATAAACGAGAAAGAAATGTGAAAATGGAAATGGATAGGTAAGAGAGAGGCCAAGAAAAATGAAAGAAGTTAAAAAATTAATAGAAAAATAAAAGCATCATAATTGAATGGAGAAGAAAGTGAGAGAATGTTAAAGACTTTGAGATAAAGAAGAAAAAGTAATAAAATTAACAAAATAAAAAATTTAATCTTTATTATTAGAGCTATAATATTTATTAAATATAATAATTTCATTACATATAACATTTAAAATTTATAAAATATATGGATATTTAAGGTATACTATAAGTTTTAATATTACAAATATTTCAAGAATATTTTGACTATTAATTTAATATCTTTTAATTGACACTTAAAATAAAAAAAATTAATTATTTAGTAAATAATATAATTATTATAATAAATTATCTTGATATGATGTAATAATGATAATAAATATAAATATTTGTCAATTCTATTAATATAATTTTAGACATCTAGTATTTGTAATACAATATTACTATATTTAAAAATTCTATGCACATTACAAACATATAATTACAAACATTTAAAAATTCTATTTTTTACAATTGCGTTAAATTATTTTGGAAAACTTTAAAAAAATTAAAAATTATTATTTTAATATGTCGTATGATGATTTATATATTATTATATAAAATTAAAGATATTGTTATACAATACAAAAAAATTTAATTTCTAAAATGGAAACTATAAAGTATCATTTATAAAAATTAAATTTTTTAAGAGTAACATGTTATTAAAATCAATTATTATTCATTTGAAATTGAAAAATTATTAAAAACTGGTATAACATGACGACTTCCAAAGAAGTCACCCATCATAATACAACAATCACTGAAGAATGCTTAACTTTTGAGTTTTAATGAGATCCAGTGCTATAATGCTTGTGTGCTCACAGAAGTATACTAATGATAAAGAATCAAAGTAATTCGATTATTGTGTTGAAGAAAACAAACAATTTCTAAAATTTTCTAAATTAACAATCATTTTTGTTTGTTTGACAATGTGTTTTATTGGTGAAGCCCTAAATGTAAACCATATATTCTAATAGGTTTGTTTAGTCTGAAACATATTTTCATGTAAATGACAAGCTATCCACTTTAGACATAACAAACTAGTTGCCTTAAAAGCACCTTGACTTTTTAGCAAACTTTAAAAATTGAAGACATGTGCATCGACTTTGTTAATTTTTTTTATACTATGAATTTGAATGTTAGCATTTAGATTTTAAGGTGCTGTACTTTCATATAAATTTCAAATCATATTCAACCATCAAAAGTATTTAATAATGCCCTTGATTTAGCAAATGAGTAGGATTAATTTTTTTAATATTTTAAATCTTTTGTTTGTTTGAATGATATTTAAGCAATTAGTGATTTAACATACTTCTATTTTTAAATCATTCTTTCATTGGTTAAATCATACTTTTTAATTTTTTCTTAGTTTTATGTTAGGTTGTTTATTAAATCTTGATCACATAACAAAATAACTCTTATATAATCTTCATAATTAAAGAAATAAAAAAATTTAAACAACATTTTAAGCTTTCTCTGAATGCAAAAGTCTCACATCCAAATCATGTCGAGCCTTTCTAGTTCACAAAATGTTCTTGAATTAGATTATCTTGGCATTATATTGAGTTGAGAAGTACTCAAATGAATTGTAAGTATGGAATGGTTGGAACTTAGATAAACACAAGGTACTGCTCCAACCTATTTGATGAAAACCCGAGCAAACAAATCGGGAACCAACCAACATTTGGTTTGCAAGTAATAGCTGGGTGAATGCTTATAAAGGCCAAATATGTTTCCACTCCTAGAAGGTAGTACTATGTCCCTTGTGACTCTATCCATCGAAAATCTATTGCACTAAACACCATCTAATTGTGCATTTTTGCAACGACAGCATGAATATCGCCAAGGCCTTTAAATAGTGATCATAATTGATCTAACTGTCCATTTCATAAGCCTATGGAATGGTTACCACTTCTTTTACTTTAACCGATTGATCTATGTAAACGTCATGATCTCTTCTGACTTCATCGGACGGTTATTCTGTTTTCGCTTTTTGAAATATGCTACCCTTACTCTGAAGACCAAGATCTCTAATGTTTGACTCCAATAGTCAAGATCTAATCCTGATTTTATCATAGATTATTTGAATGATCTAAATCTTATATGACTTGATTGAATAGCCCCAATAAAATACAACTAGATCAAATCATCAAGAACTAATTCTCCTTTATATTGATTGATCAGAATATTGAGATCTTGTTCATGTTGATGAAATGGCTCTAGTTTATCCTGCCTAACAGCTAAATAACTAACCATTATTAAGCTATTAAAGAAGCCATTTTGGATGAATATTTTAAGATTTTTAAGTTGTTTGAAGGCTACTCTTGTAATAGCTTTTAAAACACTTTCTAATGGCTATGATAAAGTTTTTTCTATAAATACCTAACCATTATGAATAAAATGACTAATAAACATGAGCAATATCCTAATCTAAAAGAAAGGTTACATAATATTCTAGTAGCATAAATTACCTATGATAGCTGCTACAACTTATGACTACTATAAATTCCAAATTCTTCAAACTAAGCCTAATTTTTCAAAGAAATTATTTTCTTTATTTTGTTCATATATTTGAGCTCATGGTGCATTTTTTCTCTCTTGAATAAGCCTAAAAAAAATTTAACCTTTTTATCAAAAACTTATTTATTTTTGTATTTTTTTCTTTTTGGGTTTGGGTGGCTCAGCATTTGTGAAAGCCTGATTTTGTTGTGACTTCAAAAAAAATTTAGTTAAGGTTGAGCTTGTGAAAGCCCAGGTTATAATTGAACCCATAAAAACTAGCATGTTAGAGATTAATTGTGAGGAAAAACAACAACTTTTATTTCTTTTGCTAGTGATGTTATTAACAATGATTGAGAGTATACTTAAGTTCCTGTTTGAATGGAATCAAATAAACTTTTTTCTGCACCATTACAATCTTTTTAATTAATAAAATTATGAATTAATAAATTTGTACATCATAGTATTTTATAAAAAAATTATTTTTATAATGAGTTTATAAAATAATTACAATAAAAGAATTAAAAAAAAAATTTAAAACAAAAATTCACCCCATTTTGGGGATTCACACCCTCATATTCACTTTAAAATGCACTTTAAGAAATTATGCTTATTATATATATATATATCATAATATATTGCAATATCAATATTTTATTAATATAAAATTCAAAAAAATAAATTATTATTTTTGATAACATAGATATTAATATATTGTAATTTTATAAATTATTTTATCATTGTTATAAATAAAATATTAAATTATATAGTAAATTTGAAAAAAAAACTATAAATTATTTGTAAATATTTATTATTAAGCTAAAAAATGTAAGTGATTTTTGAAATATTGTTAATCAATAGGCTAAAAAAAAGATAATACATATTGAGATAACTATTGTACAAGAAGGGGAGCATGATAGAGATTTCTAAGGAAAAAATAGAAAAGAAATTTATAATAGATAAAGATGAGAGAAGATTCAATGAAAAGAAAAAATAATAGAGAACATAAAAGGTATAAAATGAATAAATAAATAATGGAAAGGCAGAGAAATGAGAAAGTAGAGAGGGATAGCAAAGAGAGAGTGGCCATGAAAGATATAAAGATAAAGAGAATGAAGAACAAATTGAGAATGACTACATGAGAAAGTAAGAGGTTCGATAAAATTAGAGGCATTGAGATAAAGAAAAAACCGTTAAAAATAGTTATGTTCAAGTAAAATCTTAATAATTATAGTTAGAGTAATTTAAAAATATAATATGCCAGTCATATATAATGTTTAATAATAGTAAAATATAAAAAAAAATTCTAGCTTCAATGTTATTTTAAAATATTCCAATTTTTTTTTTAAAAAAATTTTACTATTAATTTAAAAAATGATTCATTCTTAAATTTAAAAACTTTATTAAATATCAAATAATATAATTATAATAATATATTTTTTTATGAAATGATATAGATCAAAAATTATATATTATTTAACTTTAATGATATAAATACAAATTCTATAAACATGATATATATTCTATTATAAATACAAATAAACTATAATTTATCATAATTGATATTATAATTTATTTTATTAAAAATTAAATTATGTAATAGCTATTATTTTTATTATATCATAAGTTATGTTATATTTATTATTATATGAAATTAATAATATTGTTATAAATTTATTATTAATAATTTCTTAAAAAAATAGGATTTATAGGCTACCATTTGTAATAATTTAATTTTTTAACATCAACATGTTATTAAAGTATATTATCGTTCATTATAGAGAGAAATATTAAAAGTACAAGAATGTAATGACTTCTCAAAAGGTCACAAATCCTAATACCACTCTCAAACAAGTGGGCGTAGCTTTAGTTTTTTTAATATGATCAAGGGCCATATGCCTTAGGTGTTCACACATGCATACAATAAACAAAAAAGTTATTCTGTGATTGTTATGCATAAAATATAGTACTATTTCTAAAATTTTAAAAAGTTTCATGCATGTACACTTTTAGAAGCTTATATGCGTATTATAGATGATAATTTTTTTTTAATATTAATATTTTATTAATATAAAATTAAATCAAAATTTTATATTCTATTATTTTTTATTAAATAAACATTAATACATATGATTTACTCTTATTTTGTTATGATTTTTATAAACAAATTAAATTGTAAAATAAATAAAATTAAGAGAATATATATTTTTCTTAAAAATTACACATTTGACAATTCAACGTAACAGTTTACTTAAATTTTATTAATTTATGAGGTAATATAAATATATTTTATATAAAATAATAAAAAATGAGAAAAAGTATTTAATTTTTGGATAAAATAGATATTAATAAAAAACATTTTCTTCTATTGTATGATTCTTTTGATAAATAAAAAAATCAATAACATAATTAATAGAAATAAAAAAATATCTGTTTAACATAAATATTATATGTTAAATTTCTCAACAAGAGAGTCTACTTAAATACTATTAATCTATAACCTAAAAAGAGGTAATGGAGAAATAGATAACTATTCCACATAAGAAAGAGAAAGTTACAAACTCATAAAAGAAAAATAGTCAAGAAAATAATAATAAAGTTATATGAGATATGATACAATAAAAAGGAAATGAAAAGGGTGAACGTAGAGGAGATTAGTAGAATAAATCAATAAGTGAAAGAAATAAGATAATGAAAATGCAAAAAAGAATGCAAGAGTTAAAATATCAAAAAAAATATAAGATAGAGAATGAAGGGAGAAATAAGGGAATGATAATGGGATATAGTAGGAAGAGAATATTAGAGACATTGAGATAAAGAGTAAAAAATGAAAAAAAGATTAATTAAATGTTCACTATAAAAAATTAAACATATAATATTTATTAAATATAATAAGTCAATCATATGTTATATATTGCAATAATAAACATAAAAAATATTTTAGGTTTATTATTTCATAATATTATAAATATTTATTGAATATTCTAACTATTACTACCATATTACTTTATTAATACTTGAATTTGAAGACATTTATTAAATAATAAATAATATAATTATTGTAATAAATAATCATTATGTATCAAAATATAGAAAATTAATATTAAAATTATTCAACATTAATGATATAATTTTAGATTTCTAATAATATATAACATAGTATTCTATATTTTAAAAATTTCAATAAATAGTATATTTATACTCTTAGAATGTAAATTAACTCTAATTTCTTATATTTGATATAAGTAATTATGGACAATATTAAACAGTATTAAAATTATCAATTTATTGTATCGTATGATGTGACACATTTATCATAAAATTACTATTAATAATTAAGCACTAAAAAGTAATTATAAACTACTATTTACAAAATTTAATTTCTTTGCATTAACATGTTAAAATAAATTATTATTCATTAGAAAAATATTACAGAGAAACAAATATGTGGAACATTTGTATGTATTAATATGTAACACATCCTAACACAACTCTCAACCTAAGAAAGATAAAGGAGAGAGAGAGTGGCTAAGAAATTTTGTTAGACCATTTTGATATTTTTTATCATTATAAGAAAATATATGTTGCTATATTTATAAATTAATGTTTTAAATAAACATAAAGATAGTTTTATTAAAAAAGTTTTAAATAAATATAATCTCAAATATATTTTAAAATCTTAATTAACTTAATTTTACATGATTCATACACAGTCAATTTTACTTTAATGTGCACTTTTAAAAAATTTATGCAGATTATTTAAGTTACAAAATGTTCAAATATAAATTTTTTATTTATATAAAATTAATTTAAAACTCCACAAACTTATATTTTCTATAACATAGTCAGCAATATATAAGATCTTAATCTATTTCAAAATCTATAATATTTTGTAATATAATATTACTATATTTAAAAATCTCTTGATACAACATATATATATATATATATACTGTTGTAAATATGAAAAATTATAGTTTATTGTAATTGACATACGTTATTTTTCCTAATAGTAAATTATTTTAAAGTTATTATTTTATTATATCACATGATGTGCCATATTTGTTTTTATACAAAATTGATAATAATATTATAAAGTTTTTATTAAAAATTAATAACTAAAATGGTAATTATAAAATAAAATTTACAATAATTTATATTTTGTAACATTTAAAATGTTTTTAAAATAATTTGTCATTCATTACAAATGGAATATGTGAAAATATTTGCAATGTTAGGACTTGTGAAAGGGTCACCAATTCCAGTACTACTCTCACCAAAGAAAGCTTAACATTGGAGTTTAATTACACCTATCACCATAATGATCGTGTGGCTCGACATTCACACAAAGAACAAAAAACCGTGATTGTGAAATTATTGTGTTAAAGATAATAAATCGTTTCTAAAATTTTTAAAATTATTAACCACAAACTCTTAAAAAAATTTATGCTTGTTATATATGTCTTGTAACAATAATATTGTAGTTATATAAAATTAATAAAGTATTACATAATTTATTTTTTTAATAACATAAAGATAAATATGTATAATTTTGCTCAATTATGTTATCATTTTCATAAATCAAATGAATTAAATTTTATAGATGTAAATATGTAAATATATGTTTATCAAATATTTTTTAAATCATATTATGCAATGTTAAAGGTTTCTTAAATTTTGTTAATTTTTTAAACTAAAAATTTGATATGAGAGAACAAAGTCGTGGATAATATAAAACATATACGAAATAAGAATAGAGATTGATTAGAGATTTTTTCATAAAATGCAAAAGAAAAGGGCAAATATAGTAATGAAAGATAGAATAAATAAATAATCAAATTAGAGAGAAAAAACTAAAGTAGAGAAAGATGGAGGAGGGAGTGACCAAGGATAATATAAGTAAAAAAATTAAGAGATAAATAGAGAATGTTAACAAAAGAGAGTAGGATGTAACTGAATATTAGACATTGACATAAAGAGAAAAAAGTGACGGAAATAATTAAATAAAATTATAATCTTAAAATAAATTTATAATATACTATAAATATAATATGTTGACCATATATAAATTTGAATAATAACTAAATATAAGAAAATATTTATCCTTAATTATAGGTTTAGAATTCTTCAAATATTTAAAGATTATTTATACTATTAATTTTTTAATATTTTATTCCATCATAATATTAAAATAAATTACTAAATATTAAATAATATATTTATTTTAATAATTTATCTTTATATAACTAGACATCTATAGTAACTACTAATAATATTTAACATTATTGATATAATATTACTATATTTAAACAAATCATATGTAGATGAATACAAATTTAAATTAATTCTAATATATTCTAATTTATATAAAGCTTTTTGCATAATAACAAACAATATTAGTTTTTTTATTATATCCTATGATGTAACAAATTCATCATTACATAAAATTGGCAATAAAGTTATCATTTTATTATTAATAACTAAATACTAAAAAGATAGTTATAAGCTATCATTTATAGTAATTTAATTTATTAACATTAGCACGTTATTAGCAAAAATTATTTATCATTAGAAAAAGTAATACGTAAAACTTTTTGCACCATGAGTTCCTAAGTGGTCATTATCCCAACACAAACGTTGCACATACAAACCTAACTTTGGAGTTCTAATATAATCTAGTGCGACAATGCTTGTGTGGACTCACATGCATACAATCTACAAAAGTTCATAGTTGTGTGATTAATTTGTTGAAAATAAAGAACTATTTTTAAAATTTAAAATTTATAAAGCATATGCACTTTTACAAAAATTATTCTTATTATATGCATAATAATATATTCTAATATTTATACTTTCCTTATATAAAATTAATAAAATATAGCGCAAACTTTTATTTTTGAAAACATACACTTTAATATATAAGATTTTTTAAAATTATCATCTCTTTTTTATAATTAAAAAAATTAAATTAAATAATAAATGTAAATAAAAAAATAATTATTTATCATCAATATTTTATATTCAACTGTGCAATAGAAGAGATTTCTTAAATATCATTAATTGATAGGTTGAAAAAAGATGATCAAGATAGAGATTGTTATCATATAAGAGAGATAGAAAGTCTAAAATTGATAAGAACAAAATAAAAAGAAAAATAGTAAAAGATATCTATAAAAGAATATTTAACAAAAAGTAAACAAAAAGAGATAACATAAAGTAAATAAAGAGAATAAAAAAGTGTAAGGGAAAGGAGAGTTGGAAGGTAAGAAATATTTAAGATAGAGAAATAATAGAAAACAAAGATAATGATATAAAAGCGAGTATATAGTTAGAGAATGTGATAGACATTGAGGTATGGTGGAAAAATTAAGAATAATAGTTAAATAAAAGTTAAATCTTAATAGTTAAACATGTCATAATTATTAATCATAAAAAGTTAAAACACGTTAAATAATTTGTAATACTATAACAAAAAAGTTATTATGTATCATTAATTTAGAATATTATAAATATTTAAGAGATATTTTGACCATACGTATTACAACTTTTCATATATTCTAAAACTTTAAAATGTTAATCAGATAAGATTCAATGTTGTATTACTACTACGATAAAAATGCATACAAAACAAAAAAATATTACACTATGTAATTAATGTCTTAAAGACAAATGAACCATTTTCTAAATTTTTTTAAATTATCGAGCATTTTTTCTTTTTAAATAACTTATTGTCATATATATGTATAATATAACATAATATTAAAGTTTTTATTATATTTAATCAAGAAAAAATTATTTAAACTTTTATGATTTATAAGTTAGACATTAACATATAAGAATTTTATCTATTATATTAACATTCTGGCAAACGAAAATCTAAATTATGTAAAAAATAATAATTAAAGAGAAAATTTTGATTGACATTAAGATAAAAAGAAATATTTGAGAAAAATAATTGAAGAAAAGTTACATTTTAATAATTAAAATTATTATATTTATTAAACATAAAATTTTAATCATATATAATAATTTAACCATATAATATATTTAATAATAATAAAATATAACATATATTTTATGACTATTACTATTTCGAAAGTTTTACAAATATTTATTGGATTTTTTGAATATTAATTTTTTATTATTTTACTCCAATGTTAATTTTAAAAGTTAATTAAATCATAATTAATATAATGATTCCAACATATTGTCTTAGTCTAATGTAATATGGATAATAAATATAAATAAAATTTAATATTAATGATAAATAATTTAGGTTTCTAATATTCTATAGCGTAATAAATGTATATCTAAAACACACATTAATTCTCATTTTTTTTTTTGGTATAATTTTTTTTACTAAATAGCAAGTTATGTTAAAGATATTTTTTGGTTATATCAAATTATGTGCCATTTTTATTGTTATATGAAACGGATTATAATTATATAAATTTATTAATAATAATTAATTACTTAATTATTGATTATAAACAATGATTGATAATAATTTAATTTTTTAACCTTAAAATGTTATAAAAATAAATTATCATTCAGTTAAAAAAGAAATGTTATGTCACATAAGTGCAACATAAGAACTTCTTTAGGTGTCACCCATCCCAATAAAACTTTCACCCAAGCATACTTAACTTTGGAGACCTAATGTGAGTGAGTGTTATAATATCATGTGGTTGCACATGCATATAAAAGAGAAGTAACCATAGTGATATGATTGTTATTTTAAAGATAAGAAACAATTTCAAAATTTTTTTGGTTTATGAAGCTTATAAAATTTTAAACAAAATTTATGCTTCTTATGTATTTTATAAAATATCATTATATCAAATAATACATAATATTTTCTTTCATTAAGTTATCATTCTTATAAATAAAAAAATTAAATTATTTAAAAAATATAAATAATAAAATATATATTTCTCCTGAATTTAAAACATTATAGTATGCAACATAAAAGATTCAAAAATTTTTGTTAATTCATGAGCTAAAAAAAGGATAATAGAAATGGAGATAACTATTTTGTATAAGAAGTAATGGATTAAAAAGATCAAAACAAAGAAAAGAGGTAATCAAAAGAGATGAGAGAAAATTTTATGGAGTGGAAAAATAGGGAGAATATAAAGGACTTTTAGAGAATAAATAAATAAGTTAAAGTAAATGAGAAATGAGAAAATAGAGATGGATAAATGAGAAAAAGGTGAAGAATAATATGAGAAGATAAAGAATGATGAGATAAATAAGAGAATGATAACAACAAAGATAAAGAAATACTTAAATAAAAATTAAAATCTTGATATGTAAGCTTAAAATTTTTATTAAATATAACAACTTTACCACATCTAATATTTAATAATAAAAAAATATTAAAATTATTTACATTTAATATTTTTTAAAAATATTACAAATATTTAAAGAATATATTTTGCGTGTTAATTTAGTATTAGATATTATGTTTATGTGACGTAATATAGGTAATAAATAAAAAATAATATTTAATATTACTAATATAGTTGAAAATTTCTATATTTTATGATATAATATTACGAAATTTAAATACATTTTAAAAATTTTCATATAAACAATAATAAGAAAAAATTAATTCTAATATATCATAACCAATACAACTTATTTGTTTCATATTAAACCATATGAAAATTATTTTTTATTATATCATATGTTATGAAGTTATTAATAAAATTTTAGTACTAAAATAGTAAATATAATTTACATTTGTAGTAATTTAATTTTTAAACATTAACATGTTTACAACATCAATTCTCAATAATTAGAAAAACTATCGCTTTGAAATTTTTTTTAAAACACATGGACATCTTAGATTTCATTCACCTGAATAATACTCTTATGCAGGCATGCTTATCATTACAAATATGATGAGATTCACTACTATAATGCTAATGTCACACCAATTTCATCGAAACAACAAAGAATTATAATTGTTTTATTATTGTCTAGATGACAATGGACCATTTAAAAAATTTTCTAAATTATAAAACATGTCTTAGGTTAACCTCGTGTTGGATGAGTTCAGCCTTAAATATTTTGTCTTTTATCCTAATGGGGTATTTAGTGTGAAAAATATTTACATGTAATGAAAAAGTTATGCTTTTTTAAAATGGAAAACTAGTGATTTTCAAAGCACTTGGAATGCTTAATAACCTTGAATGATTGAAGACATGCACATGAACTTTGATGAAGTTATATTTTACGATGAAATATAACATTAGATTGTTGATTTTAACGAACTCTCCTATCGCATCAATTTCAGTTAATAATTAGGGATATAAATTGTTTAACCATCTCCTTGATTTGGAAAATAAATAGGATTTAATTTTTCAATCTTCAAATTTGTTTCTTGGTTCAAATCCTACACAAAAAATTAATTGATTAAACATAATTTTATTTTGAACAATTCTTTCCTAAGTCAAAAGCAAAACTTTGTAAGCTTTCAAATTTATTTTATGTCAAATTTTTAATGTTGATTACATGAAATAAATAAATATAATAAAATTTTCATATTTATATAAATAAAATAAAGTAAATAAATTTATGCAGTAGTCCAAGTTGATCTCGAATGCAAAAGCCTTAGGCATAGCTTAAGCCTAAGAATAGGAATTTTGTCTTTTTTTCTAAATTCTACTTTAAGTTGATTATTAATAATATCAAGAAACAATTCTATTAAATTTTTCATAAATAAAAAAATTAAATAAATTTATGTGACTTCCAAAGGTGTGATAGAATGCAAAAGTTTAAGCCCTAGCTCAGGCCAAAGCATAGATTCAGGAAAAAGAGTCAAATCTTTATCTGGTTGACTCGTTCTTGTTCTTGATGAGTTCTTATATCAAATTGAGAAAGATGTTTGTTTGAACTGGGAAGCATTGTGAACAAATAAAAATTTGATAATTCAGACACGAATAAATTTGTAAGATACAAGTCTACCCAGGTGGTTAAATCCTCATTACACAAATATGATGCCAGCCAATAATAAGTTCATAGGAAACACTAGACCAAATGCCTATGATATGCAAATAGTTTTACTATCAAGCAATGTGGGATGATGTCCTTTATGATAGTCAAATTTTCAATGTGATCATTATTGAACCAACAATCAATTTGATAACTTCATTAGATGGTTATATCATCATCCACTATAACCAATTGATCCACTTGATAGTGTTATCTTGAATAACTTCATCAAATGACACTTATCTCTGCCATTTGAATCCTAAGATCCAAATCTAGTTCCAAATTTATAATTGATAAATGGAATGATCTAAAACACATCTACCTTGATCGAATGACCTAAATCAAATCGAGCTTGATCCAACCATCCATAACTCATCCTCTTTTATTGTGTTTGATCCTTAGATTTCCTATATGCCTATCCAATGGCTCTAGAAAATCCTACCGAAGAGCAAGATAACTAACAACTATTATGTCGTCACAACAACCGTTCGGAGGAATATTTGAAGTTATTTTTAAGCTATTTCAAAGTTGCTTTTGCAAAACCTTTTTAGTCAATTTCTAATGGTTATGACACTTTTTTCTTATAAATACCTAACAATTATGAATGAAACAACTAAATAACTTGAACAAAATTTTAACAACTCAAAGAAGGGCTGCATATATTCTATTATCATAAAGTTTGCCGGACAACACCTGTGACTTATGACTACTTGAAATTCCAAATTCATTTAGTTAACCCCAGTTCTCTAGGCTATAATTTTTTCAATTCTTTTATTAATTTTATGCTCTTCCATTTTGACATCCATTAATAAGAATAAATTTTTTTTGCATTTTTACCATTAATTGGTTTCTTGCTACATGTTTTTTCCTTTTTGGTTAGGTAGCTAAGCATTTGCAAAGGCCATAATTAAGCTTGAATTCTTAAAAAACCTGGTAAAGGTTGAGCTCATATAAGGCTGCAATATAGTTCAACTCTAAAAAATTACCATTAAGAAAAATGTCCCATTGTATTTTTTTTTACTAGTTGACTATTTTTTACCTCAATTGGAGGTGGACGTAGATTCTTATTTCAATAAAATGACCTAAATTGTTTTTTGTTCCATTAGGACTTTTCCTTTTGCTATAAAACTTATAAATTATTCTATTTGAATACCAATGTTTATTTTAAAAATTACATTATTTGCATAACAAACTTTTAAAAACACATATAATTAAAATATTAGAAAAAATAGTTTAAAACAATAACTCACCAACTTTATTGTGATTCATACACATTTTTATTGAAAAATACACTTTTAAAAATTATTACTATTATTATTATTTTTATTATTATGTCATAATATATTATAATGAAAATATTTTATTTTATGAATTTAATAAAAATTACATAAAATATTTTTTTAATAGCAAAGACATTGATATGTATGATTTTCTTCCATTATGTTCTCATTCTAGCAAATAAAAAAAATAAAATATTTATTAAAAAAAATAAATTATATTTATCATTAATATGATATGTTAAACTATACAACACGAAATTTTTTTTTTAATATTACTAACAAATTGACATAAAAAGAGATAATAGAAGTAGAGATAACTGTTCCAAAAAAGTTAGAGAAAGACATGGATTAGTAAGAGAAAAATATAGAAGGAAATATTTGTCGAGAGAGATAAGTAGAGATTTAATGAAGAGAAAAAGAAAATAGAGACTATAGAGGAGATAGAGAGAATAAATAAATAAAAAAAGAGAGTTCTTAGAAAGTAGAGAAGGATAAGTAAGAGAGAGGCAAAGAAAAGTACAAAGAGATATGAAAGAAAGAGACAAATGGAGAATCATAATACAAAGCAATAAAAAAGTGGGAGAATGTGAATGTAATTGAGATAATAAGAAAAAAGTTAGAGAAATAATTTAATAAAAACTAAATATTAACAATACAACATATGATATTTCAATTTGTTAATAATATATAATATTTAATAATAATAACATATAAAGAATATTTTAGTTTATTATTAATTTAGAATATTTCATAAATTAATGAAAATTTTATCATTAATTAAATATTATTTTATTCATAATTATAATTAAGAAATAAATAACATAACTATTTAAATATATTATTTATATATAAAATAACATAGATAATAAATATATATAATATATAACATTAAACATATCTTTTTAAATTTTTAATATTGTATAATATATTATTACAATATTTAAAAACATTTATACACATCATATATATAATGTAATGTTACAATATTTTTCATAATTTTAAGATATATTAAATTTGTTGTTTTATTATATCATATGATGTGCAATACTTGTTGCTATATGAAATTAATAATAATATTATAAAGTTATTAATATTAATTAATTATTAAAATTATAATTGTAGAGTATAATTTGTCATTTTTTAAAATTTTTAATATTAAGTTGTTATTGAAATAAATTTGTTTTCTTTAGAAAAAGAAATTTTAAAAATATTTGCAACATAAGGACTTCTAAAGTACCTGCCAATCCCAATGACACACTTAGCTATGAAATCTCAACTTTGGAGTTCTAATGAGTTCTAATATGATAATGCTCATGTGATCACACATGGTTGTGATAGATAAAAAATAGAAGTTGTGTGATTATTTTGTTAAAAAATGAATAATTTAAAACATTGTAAAAATTATCAAGCATATACATTTCTAAAAAATTATGGTTGATGTATTTTTCTAATATATTCAAAAATAAATTTTTAACGTATATAAAATAAAGAAACAATTACATAAATAATTATTTTTCATAGCCATGGCATTAATTTATTAGGATTTTCTTCCATTATATTATTATTTTTATAAAAGAAAGATCAAGAAAAAAATAATTTATAAATAATAAATTATATTATTATCATCTATATTTATTAAACTATAAAATATAAGAGATTTCTTAAATATTATTAATGGATGTGTTAAAAAATTGATAATAGAGTTGGAGATAACTATTACATAAAAGAAAGAAAGTTATGAATTTATAAGTGTAATATACAGAGGAAAGTAATAATATAGACTTCTTTGTGATGGTCTAATGAAGAGAAAAAGAAAAGAGAACATAGATTTGATAATGAGAACAAATAAAAAAGTGAAAGAGAATAAGAAAGAAGAAGGTACAAAAATAACAAAGGAGAGCTAGAGGCTAAAAAAAACATATGATAATTAATGAAGAGAAAAATAAGACTAATAATTAGTTGGAGTAAGAAGTAAGAGAATGTAAGAAATTAAGATTAAAAAATAAGAGCAATAATTATATAAAGAGAAAATCTTAATAATTAAATGTATAATATTTATTAATAAAATAGGTTAATCATATATATTGTTTTATATTAATAAAATATTAAAATATTTGAGATTTATAATAATTTAATAAAAATATAAATATGTTTAGACTGTTTTGACTATAACATTACATTATTATGCTCATTCCTTAAATTTAAAGATGTTAATTAAAAAAATATATATTCTATTAAATTATCTTCATAAATCATAATATAGATATTATTTCATATTATTGATATAATATTTTTTAATAACCGATAACATTATATTACATTATTTAAATATTATATATATATATATACACACTATACATATAAAATAATAAACATAGATTAATTCTAATTTTTTATAATTGATATAAGTTATTTTTCTTAATATTAAACTGTATTAATGTTAGCTTTTATTATATCATTAGATGTGGCATATTTATTGGTATATTTAATTTACAATAATATTATTATTTTATTTATAATAATTAAATACTAAAATTGAAATTATAATCTATCGTTTATAATAATTTAATTTTTTTACATTAACATGTTTTTAAAATTAAGTGTCACTCATTAAGAAAATGATTGCAATTAAAAAAATGTGCAAAAGAAACAATTTCAAAGAGGCCACCGATCCTTATACAACTTTCACCAAAGCATGCCTATCATTAGAATTCAAATAGGATCAAATGTAATAATACTATTGTGGCCGCACATACATACAAAAGATAAAGTACTAGTTGTGTGATCTTTCCCTTCAAGATAAAGAATAATTTTCTTAAATTTTAAAAACAATCAAGCATATGGCCCATTTAAAAACGTATACTTATATATGAGTTACGATATAATCTCATTTCAATATTTTAATTATGAAAAAATAAGAAAAAATTATATAAACTATGATTTTATGTAACAATTACATTAATTTATAATGTTTATTCTATAATATTGCCATTGTCATAAAAAAATTAAATTGTGTAACAAATCAAATAATAAAATATATATTTATCATGAATATTATGCCTTAAATAATGTAACATGTGAGACATTATTAATAGAAGAGATAGTAAATATGTAGATAGCTACTCTTTTTAAGACAAAGGGAGATAGAGATTCATAGATGAAAAATAACTAATAAAATTGTAATCAAGAGTGTAAAGAGATGATTTAATAAAAACAAAAAGAAAAGCTAAATAATAGAAGAGAACGAATAAATAAATAATCATAAGAGAAAAAAATAAGAAAATAAAGAATGGAAGAAAGGCTAAGAAAAATATATAAGTTGATACAGAATAAAGAGGTAAATAATGGAATGAAAATACAAAATAAAGGAATGAAAATAAGAAATATAAGTTAGTGGGAAATTATGAGGTTTAAAGAGAAATGGGTGTGAGAAATAATAAATAAAAGCCAAATCTTAAAAATTAATGTTATTATATTTATTACATATAATATTTTTATAAAATATAACACTTAATAAACAAAGTATGAAAAATATTTAAGATTTAGTATTATTGTTTAATATTAAATAATATTTAAAAAATATTTCGGTTATAAATTTAATGCTATGTTATGAAAAAAGTAATTTAAAATTTTATAATAAATAATATTTATTATTTCTAATATCTTATTTTTAAATTAAGTAATATGCATAATTAATATTGATAATATTTTGTATTAATTTTGTAATTTTAGATTTCTCATATTCTCAAGCATAATATTACTATATTTAAAAAATTCTATATAAAAAATACATATTATAAAAAAATTGTTCTAATTTATTATGATAGATTTAGGTTATTTAGTTGAATATTAAATTGTACTAAAGTTATTATTTTATTATATCATATTATGTTATATTTTTATTACTATTTATAATTAACAAAAAAATTTAGAAAAGTGTTTAATAATTTAAGATAATTTAATTTTTTAATGTTGACAAAATATTAATATCAATTGTCATTCATTAGAAAAAATACAATGAAAAATGGTCCAACACTAGACTTCTAAAGAGGTCCCCAATCCAAATACCATTATTACCAAAGTATGCTTAAAATTTGAGTTCTAACGAGATCCCATGTTATAATGCAAGCTTGCTGGCATTTGTATCTGAAAAAATTATAGTTTTTCGATTATTATTTTGAAGGTAATGAACAATTCCTAAAATTTTATAATTTATCAAGTATATGTACATTTAAAAAAACTAATTATAATATATACATATTAATGTATTAAAATATAAATATTTACTTATACAAAATTATGAAAAAACTACATAAACAATTTTTTATAATATTGACATTAACACTAGATTTAGTTATACTACATTATCATTCTTTTGGATGAAGCACTAAATAATGTAATAAATATAAAAGATAAAAAATATTTTTATCAAAAATATTATATATTAAAATGTTAAACATAAGGGATTTTAAAAAAAAATTTAATTGATTTGTTTAATTGGGAAAATGGAAAAATGATAACAATTCTTGAAGGCAGAGGAATGTCATGATTTGATATAAGAGAAGTAAAGAAAAAAAAGGAGATAACATAAAGGAGATAGAGTGAATATATAAATACGTGTAAAAGAGAGAATTAAGAAAGTAGAGAAGCATAAACATAGCAGTAGCTAACAATAACATAATAAGTTAGAGAATGAAAGGTAAAATAAGAGAAAGAAACAAATATGAGAATATGAGAAATATTAGAATAAATAAATGAAGTGGGAGAAAGAATTAAATAAAATTTAAATATTAATAATTAAATTTATAATATTAATTTTATACAATATTTAGTAAATAATATACTTAAAATATTTATGAATTCTTTTTTATTTTGTTATATTTTTAATATTTTTAAAAAATATTTTTATTATTAATTTAAAACAATTATATTAATAAGTAAAATTTTAAAATAATATTTAAATAAAAATTAATGTAATTATTCTAATTTATTATATTTATATGATTTGTAAAAGATAATAAATAAAAATAATATTTAATATTAACAACATAACTTTATATTTTTAATATTATATCATACAAGTTATCTTTGTGAATATTAAATTATATTAAAATAATTATTTTATTATATCAAATGATGCAACATATTTATTATTATATAAAATTAATGATAGTATTATAAATTAATTAATAATTATTAAGTACTAAAAAAGTAATTCTAAACTATTATTTACAATATTTTTATTTTTTAACATTAACATGTCACAAAAATAAATTATCATTCAATAGAAAAGAAATGCTATGAAAAAATTCAAAGAACATGAGCCCTTTGAAAAAGGTCACCAATCTAAATACTACTCTCATCTAAGCATATTTAACTTTTACGGTCTAACGAGATACAATGCTACAGGACTTATGCTCACACATGAATACAAATGACAAAATAATAGTTGTGTGATTGTTATCTTAAAGATAATGAATATTTTTTAAAATTTTCTAAATTATCAAGAATATGTGTTTGGTCTTCCTTATGCATATTCGATAAAGTATTAAATGTTTGGTCTTTTTTTCTAATATGTTTATTTTGTGTGAATGAGTTTTACATTTGCAAAACAAGTTATGCATTTTGAAACTAGTTCTTTAAAGGTTTGCAAACCACCTTGGAGAGTTTAGTAAGCTTCAAAGATTAAACACTTGCACATTTTCTTTAATAAGGTTTTATTTTACTATGAGATAGGCTGTTAGCATGTTGATTTTTAAGTAGCTCTCCTTTCATATAAATTTCAATTCCTAGTCAAGCATCTAAATTATTTAATCATCTCGTTGATATAACAAAAGAATAGGATTCATTTTTTTAAAATCTAATTTCTTTACTTAGTTAAAATCCAACTGAAGTCATTCATTGATTTAACAAAATTTTATTTTTAATTATTTTCTGTCTTTAAATCACACGTTTGTAATTTTTTCAAATTCTATGTTTGATTGATTATTGATTCTTGATTGCATCAAAAAAGTAAATTTATTACAATTTTCATAATTAAATAAGTAAAAAAAAATTATCCCCCATTTGAAGTTGTGCTTAATGGCAAAAGTATTATGCCAAGCATAAGTCGTAGTAAAGATTTTTTTATTTTTTTAAAATTCATTATTAGGTTAATTATTATATCTTAATTACATTAAACAAATATTTAATTCAAATTTTCATAATTAAATAAATAAAAAAAATTTATGTCGTTTCCGAAGCTATGGCAGAATGCAAAAGGATTGAGCTAAGCTAATGCTTGAGCACCGGGTCAGGAAGCCTTATCAGTTCTAAATCTATTCAACAAATTCTTGTTAACAAATATTTCTTGAACTGGATGAGAAAAGGCTTTACACTAAACAAAGAAGTAATCGAACAACTTATAAGTATGTGACTGGTCAAACCTAGACAAAACTATGAAATACAAGTCTACTGAGGTGATGAAATCCTCAGTGCGCAAATAGAAAGCCAACCAATATTAGATTCATAAGTGATAATTAGAGGAATTCCTACAAAAAAAAGAGTAAGTTTACACTCTTACAATTTAGTACTATGTCCCTTGTGACAATCTCCACTAAAACACGACACCACTCAGGCCCATACATTCAAGCATTTGAGCTATGGTATGATAAGGAATGCCTTTGTCTTTAAATAGTGAATTTCATATATCAATAATTAATTTGAAAATCTAATTAGATGGTTACTACTTGATCTGTTATAATCGATTGATTTATTTGATAGTCATTATCTTATCTGACCTTATCAGATGGCTATTTTATTTCTTCTTGAAATAATCTATCCCTTATCTGATGACGTGGATCTCTCTTGTTTGAAAACCGTTCAATAGATCAATTTTCAGTTTTATTGTTGATTAATCGAGTGTTCATGTTATCACCTAGCTTTATCGCATGGTTGTGATGAAGTCCAACTTCATTTAACTTTGCACAACCAATTCGCATTTTTAACATTTATGAAGATTATTGAAATCTCCTTAATGTCGATCTAATGACTTTAGTCAATCCTACATATCAACTAAAAAACAAGACGATACTATACCATTGCAACAAAAATTTTGGAAGAATTTTCAATTTTTTTAGCTGCTTGGAAGCTATTTTTGTAAGAGACTTTCAATCAATTTCTAAAGGCTATAACAAAAATATTTTTTAAAAATACTTAACAATTGTGAATAAAATGACTAATGAATGTCAGCAAGATTTTAACATCTATAATACTGGCAATATCATATTATAGTTTGAATCGATCAACCTTAAAATTTTGACATATCATTTTATCTTTTTTATTATAAAAATGATAAATTTTTATATTTTTAAATAAAATATTTCTATAAAGATGAAATTATTTTTATGAAAAAATTTGAAAAAAAATGTAATCCATAAAAATAGCAAAAATAGTCTAAAACCATAATTCATCATTTGTGGCATTCACATAGTCAATTTTAGCCCAATAAATACTTTCCAAAAAATTTATTGAAATTCTATATGTAATAACATATTATACTTTATAAATTTTAATTAGACAAAATTAACTAAAAAATATATAAAATATTACTTTTTATGACATATAAATTAATATATGTGTTTTTTTTCTATTAAGTGGTAATTCTTACAAATAAAGAATTACGTTATGCAACAAATATGAATAATAAAATATACATTTATGATAAACAATATATTAGGCTATGTAATAGGAGAGATTTCATAAAACGAATTAATTGATAGGCCAAAAAAGAGATAATAGAGATATAGATAAATATTCTATAAAAACACAATAAAGAAAGAAATTTAAAAGAGAAAAATGTAGAAAAAAAAAAAAAAATAAAAATGGAAAAAATTTAATGAAGAGAAAAAAAGAAAGGTCATAGTCCACATAAAGAGAACAAATAAATAAATAAAAGATGGAGAAATAAAAAATTAGAGAGCGATAGAGGATAGAGAGTTAAAGAAAATATTATATTTTAGAGAAAGAAAAGAAAAATAGAGAATGACAATAAGTGAGATAGAATTAAAATAATGTGAGATATATTGTGATAAAGAGGAAAAAGTTAGAAAAATAATTAAATAATACAAATCTTGATAGTTAATCACAATTTTTATTAAATTTAGAAAGTTAATCATATATAGAATTTAATAACCATTAAATATTAAAAAATATTTTTGTTTATTATATATTTTAGAATATTTTAGGCATTTTAAATTTTTTTGGAATTTAATTTATCATTATTTTACTCTTGCTAAAAATTTAAAAAAAAAATATTTATTAATAAATAATATAATTATTCTAAAAAAATTTTTTATATGATATAATATATACAATAAATATAAGTAATATTTAACATTAATGATATAACTTAAAATTTAAACTATTTTGTATTATAACAATACTATATTTAAAAATGTCCATATATATCATATGCATATTATAATAAATATAAATTAACTTTTGTTTATTAAAATTGATATAAGTTATTTTTCTCAGTATTAAATTATATTAAAGATATTATTATCAATATTATATATTAATAAATATGAATTGACATATGATATAATAAAAAATAAAATTTAACGTAGTTGAATATTCAACAACATAACATATATCAATTATAGTAAATTAGAATTATATTATGTTTATAATAGTACGTTTATACTCTGTATTTAATTTTATAAATAAAGTAATACTACATTATAAATTATTAGAAATTTCGAATTATAACATTATAGTTAAATATTATTTATATTTATTATATTTATTACATCATATGTAGCTATATATATTGGAATTATTATATTATTTATTATTTAATTAATTTTTTTAAGTGTGAATACGATAATATAATATTAATAATAAAAAAATTCCTCAAATATTCGTAATATTGGTGAAATAATGATAAATGTCAAATAGGTTCTATATTTTGTTATCATAAAATATTATATATGATTAACTTGTGTTATGTAATAAATATTATAAGTTTCAATATTAAGATTTGATATTAAATTTGTCATTCCTTTCCTTTTTCTCTTTATCTTTCCATCTCTTATTGTTAATCTCTTTTTTGTCTTTTCACTATATCTCTCCCGATAATTTTCTTGGCATCCAACTCTACATCATTTTTTATTTTCTTAATTCTCTTTCCCTTTCACTTATTTATTTATTCTGTCTATTTCTTTTATTTTCTTTCTCATTTTTTCCTCTCATTAAATAATCTCACTTTAATCTCTATTATTAATTTTCTCTTTATTTTGAACTTACTAATTTATTTCTTTTTCTAACCTTTAACATAGTTATCTTCGTCTTTATTATCTCTTTTTGAACCAATTAAAAAACAATATTTATGAAATCTCTAATGTTTAATAGTTTAAAAAACAATATCTATGATAAATTTATATTTCATTATTTGTATTTGTTATTTAATTTTTTACATATAAGAATGATAACATAATGGAAAAAAATCGTATATATTAAAGTCTATGTTATCAAAAATAACTGTTTATATAACTTTTAATTAATTTTAAACAAGTTAAATATTTTATATTTCAATTTATTATGACATATACAATAAGACTATTTTTTTAAAGTGCATATCAAAATGTAAACGAGTGTACAAATCCCAAAAAAATATGTTAATTACTGTCTTAAGCCTTCTTTAATAATTTTTTCAATGTATTTTTTCCAAAAATCATTATAATAATAATTTTGTGTTTATTAAAAATTTTACTTTACAAATAAAGTAATTCATAACTGTTATAAAAAAATAAAATTTGACATAGTACACAAACATTTTTTTTGATCATTTGTGTCTTATTAGAACACATATCCACCAACAATCGAGGTAAGGAATAACTTAACTTTTAAAAGAATTATAACTTAAAGTTTTTACTTAATGTTCATCTTCAATGTACTAGGTTTGTGTGTTCAAATTTAACCCATGCTTTCGTGAGCTACTTGGTTTTCTAAGTGATTAAGTCGTACTTAGGCTTTCGTAAATATCAGGCCGCACATCCAAAAGAAAAAAATATATTCCAAGAAATCGATTTTTGATAGAAACTTAAAAAAATTCCTATGTGTATTGATTATTGCAAAAATGACATGAAGAGCTCAAAATAACGAAAAGAATGAAGACAATGAAAGCTTAGAAGAATAAGACTTAATTGGAAGAACATTTAATTTCAAGTAGTTGTAAGCTTTAGGTGCTACCAGAGAAATTTTTATGTTAGTAGATTATGATGTAGACATCCTTTCAGATGCTAAACTCTTGTTCATGTTCATTAATCCTTTCATAAAAAATGGTTAGGAGTTTATGCAAAAAAGTTTGTCATAGCCGGTAAAAAGTTATCGAAAGTTGTTACAAAAGAAACATCCAAATAGCTTATAAAGGTCTTAAAATTATTTTCCAAAATAACTGCTTCGATTGTATAATAGTGATAGTTATTTGGCTATTAGGTAGGACTAACTAGAGCTTTTGGATCGATATATTGGTGACCTCATTCATTGAATCAAATGTTGTAAAGATAGATGAGTTCTAGAGGGTTGGATGAAGATCTATTAGATCAAGGTAGCCTGTTCAAGTCAAATAAGATTTTCAACATTTGTTTAATTAATGATAAGAATTAGATTAGATTTAGGCATAAGACAAAAAGAAGATGATCTTGGTCACAATATTAGGATAAAGTTTTTCAAAAAAAAAAATTAAATAAACCATGTGGTGAAGTCGGATGAGATTGCTACTGTCAGACGAAACAATCGATTATAGAGCATGAAGCAGTAATCATTTGATCAACTTATGAAATGGACTATTGGATAGATTAAGATAATTGTCTTGACCTTGTGATTGTGAAAATACATGATCGAACCACACAAGGAATTTTTTTTCGATTGAGATTGTCACTAAAGAAAATGTCCCAAATTACTGGAGAGGAAACTTGTCTGTTCTTTATAAGGACTTCCTTGGAACATGTTGCAAACCTAATATTGGCTTGCTTCTTATTTGTGTGCTTAAGATTTAGTCACATGGATGGACTTATATTTAATGTTATCCATGTTCAATTTATCCCACACTTATATTTTTTTTCAAATGCTTCTTGGTTTGATCTAATGCATCACATTATCTAGTTCAAGAATTTGTTGTGAAAAAGAACTAGTCGACGTGATTGGCATCTTGCTATTTTTCCTGAAATGATGCTCTGGCCTAAGTTCAGCCTATGACCTTTGCATTTTGATGCAACTTGGGATGTGTCATAATTTTTTCTTATTATGAAAATTTAAATAAAATTATTTTTTTGTTGTAAATTTTTAATAACCAAACTAACATAAAATTTTGAAGAAATACAAAGGTATTAATGTCCAAAGAAAAAATTATTCACTGATAGAATTATGTTTAATTCATGAATTGTTTAAGTGTAATTTGAACCAAAAAAAGAATTGTGATATTGAAAAGTTCAATACAATTCATTGTATAAATAGAAAAGATGACTAAACAATTTAGATGACCAAATATGATCTAAAATTGATAGAAAAGGAGTGTGTCTTAAAATAACCAAGTTAACAATCTATTTTATTATAAAATAAAATCTTATCAATGCTGAAGCATGTCTTAAATCTTTGAAGTATTTTTAAAACTCTAAAGTGCTTTGAAGACTAATAGTTTACCATGTTCAAAGCGTATAGCTTGTCAAGTTCATGTAAACCAATTTCGCACCAGAAAAGTTCATTAAAAGAAAATGCTAAAACTTTAAGGCTTAACTCACTAAACATAAGGATGACCTAACACATATTTTTTATAATTTAGGAAATTTAAGAAATATTTTACTATCTTGATATAATAATGGCACAATGATGACTCATTATCATTTATATGCATATGTGACCACACAAGTATTGTTGCATTGGATCTTATTAGAACTCCAAGGTTAAGCATGCAAAGGTAAATGCAGCATTGAGATGAGAGACCTCTTAAGAAGTCCTCATATTCAACAAATGTTTTCATAAAATTCCTACTTCAAATGAATGAAAAATTGTTTGAATAACATGTGAAAGTTAAAAAATAAAATGATTATAAATGATAATTTTTAATTACCATTCCAAATTTATGTCAACAATGTTGAATATTATTTATATATTTTTTATTTATAATACATCATTAAAAGATGACATGCTTAAACTATTATATTATTTGTTATTTAATTATTTTTTTAATTTGTAAGTATGAATAAAATAATATTAAATATTATATATGATGAGCTTATCATACTTTATAAATATTATAAATTTAGTTATTAAGATTTAACTTTTATATAAATGTTTCTCTCATTTTTTCACTTTATCTTATGTCTACTATATTCTCTCACTTTCTTCTATCTCTAATAATAATTATCTTATTTATCTTTTCATTCTCTATCTTTATTTATTCTTCTTGGCTCTCCCTCTCTCATTTAACCTTTCCAAATTCCACACTTCTTTTTTTAAAATTTTTTATTCATTTTCTCTATCAGCTCTATGTTCTCCCTTTTTCTTAACTTCATTAAATCATCTCTCATCCCTTTATTTTTCTTATTTTCTCTATGTTTCTCTCTGATTAATCCATGACTTTCTCTCTCTATTATAGATTAGATATATCTATTTCTATCATCAATTATTTAGCCCATCAATTAATAATATTTAAAAATCTCTTATGATTAGAATTTAATAGATAATGTTCATGATAAATTTTTTTTTTATCATTTATATTTATTGCATAATTTAATTATTTATTTATAACAATAGTAACATAATGGAAAAAAACTTATGTATTTGTCTTATCAGAAATAATAATTTATGTAATTATTTTATTAATTTTAAAAAATAAAATATTTATATTAGAAAATATTATGACATATACAATAAGCATAAATTTATTCTTAAGACTAGATAACCTTGACAATTTAGAAAATTATACACAATTATTTATCATCTATATAACAATGATGTAACTATGACTCTGTTTTCTTATATATGCATGTGAAGCCTGACCAAAATTATGACATTAGATGTCATTATAGCTCCTAAGCATGCTGGAGCAAGGGTAGTATTATGAGGGCTGATATCTTATGAAGTCCTTGTGTTGCATAAATGTAACATAGGGTTTGCTTTGGAATTGTGTGACAATTTATTTTTATAGCATATAAATTTTAAAAAATTAAATTACTATAAATGATAATTAATGACTAAAATTTGAGTAATTAATTATTAATAATAACTTTAGAAAAAAAAAATTATCAATTTTATATAATAATAAATATAATACATTATATGATATAATAAAATAATAATTTCAATAAAGTTTAATATTATAAAAAAACATATATCAATTATCTTAAATTTAAATATTTTTTATTATAATATTAAATATAAGTTATGTATACAATTTTTTAAATATAGTGATATCATATTATAAAATTTTAACAAGATAAAATTATATCATTAATGTTAAATATTATTTATAAATTTTAACTATATTAAATAAAATAAATATAATACATTATAATAATAATATTACATTTTTCTTAATTAACTATTCATTTAATTTATGAGTAAAAAAAAAAAAAATTTATTATTAAAATATTCTTTAAATTATTTCGTTTTTTTTTTAAATAATAAAAAACAACAAATATTTTTAATTCTTTATTATTATTAATATTATGTATGATTAACATAACATATTTAGAAATATTACTAGTCTAATTTTAAAGATTTATCTTTCATTTAATTTTTTTTATAGTTTTCTTTTTCTAAATGTTGCTCACATTGTTTCACGTTTTCTCTTGCCTTATATTTTTCTTTGCCTCTAACTCTCTTTTATCTTTCTCTACTTTTTTTTTGTTCTCTGTTTCACTTATTTATTTAATCTATCTTTGTTCTATTAGTTTACTTTTTTATTTTTTTAATTTAATAAATCATCTTTAATTTCTTTCTTTTATAATTTCCTTTTTTATTTTTCTTCTATCAATTTCTAACTTTCTGTCTCTTATGGAATAGTTATCTTCATCTCGATTATCTACTTTTTAACAATCAATTAATAATATAAGAAAAATCTCTCAACTTTCATAATTTTAATGTCTAATATTTATGGCAAATATATATTTTATTAATTATAAATGTCACAAAATTTAATATTTTTTATAAAATATTAAAAGAAATGTTGAAAACTTATGTATTAATATCTTTGTTAAAAAATAATAGTTTACATGATTTTTTATTGTTATATATAAATGAAATATGGGTATTCGATTATATTATTAAAAATGTATAATTATCATTTTGTTAAAAGTGTATGTCCTCTATAATTTAAAAAATTTTACACAATATTTCATTATCTTAAAGACAATAACAAAAAAACTATTATTTTAAATTTGTGTGCATGTGCAATCATAACAGTAATATAGCCCTAAATTTTACTCAACTCTATGCAAGGTTTCACGATAATAAAATTTTGATGGGTCACCTCTTTCGAAGTCCTTATTTTGCACTTATTGTTTTCTAATGAACCTTTTTGTGATGAATGATAATTTAATTTAATAAATGTTATTGTTAAAAGGTTACATTATTATAAATTATATTTTATAATACCTTTTTTTAATTAGATGTTAATACAACAATGTAATGTTATTGTTAATTTAATATAATAATAATAAAAAAGGCATATCATATGATCCAATCAAACAATAACTTTAACATCTTTTAATATTAAGAAAAAAACATTACATAAATTATAATAAATTAGAATTAATTTCTTTTTAAAATTGTATGTATACTACGTATTAAATTTTGTAAATATGAAAAAAAAATATTATAAATTATTAAAAATCTAAAATTATATTATTAATAATAAAAATTATTTCTTTTTCATATCTCTATTACGTAATCATAAGATAATATATTACAAGAACATAATTATTTGTAATTTAATTAATTTTTTAGTTATATTTATCAATAAAATAATGTAATTTTACCTGTCAAAAAAGTCTTTAAATATTTGTAACCATCATAAATAATTATAAAACTTCAAAAAAATTTTATTAACCTCCAACTCATGTCTGTTGCTGCTACTTTTCTCATTTCTCTTTTTGTTTCACTTTTTTGTTTATTGTCTCTATCTTCTTTATGTTTTCTCTTTTCCTTTCCTTTTCATTAAATTGTTCTCTTCTTAATCTATATTATTAATTTATTCTTCATTATAAATTCATCAATCAATGATTTTTTCACTCCCCTATAGGATAGTTTTCTTATCTCTATCATTACTTTTTTAGCCCAGCAATTAACATTATTTAAGAAATCTATTATGTTGGATTATTAAATATATAATATTTACATTAAATATATAAATTTAATTATTTATATTTTTTATGTAATTTAATTTTTGATTTATTAAAATAAAAATATTATAGAAGAAAATCTTATGTATTATTGACTAGGATATAAAAAATATTAATTTTGAAATTTAGAATAATTTAATATTTATAAATATTGATATTAGAATATATTATGACACTTAAATTAAGCATATTTTTTTAAAAAGAGGGTATGCTTTATAATTTTAAAAATTTTAGATATTATTCTTTACCTGTAACACAATAATCACAAAACTATAATTTTCTGTGGATTGTATGTGTGTGTGACCACATGTGCTTTATGGCATGAGATCTCATTAGAAGTTTAAAGTTAACCTAGTTTGGGTGATAGTGGAATTTGGATTGGTGACTAGGTGTGAACACTTCAATTTGTAAATTTTTTTCTTATTCATTTTTTAGGAATGATAATTTTTTTAATAACATGTTAATGATAAATAATTAAATTATTATAAATGATAATTTAGCTTTTATTTAGCAACTAATTATTAATAATATCTTAATGATAATATTATAAATTATATATAACAATAAATATGCCACATCCTAGAATATAACAAAATAATAACTTTAATGAAGTTTAGTGTTAAACAAAATAACATATATATATTATAATAAATTAGAAATAATTTATGCTTATAATAATACACACATGATGTCTATAAAAGTTTTTAAATATAGTAATACAATACTATAAAATATTTCAAATTTAAAATTACATCTTAAATTCTAAACAATATTTATATTTATAATCTATATTTTATCATATAAAGATAACTTATTAGAATAATAATATTATTTTAAATTTAATAAAATTTTTAGATTTTAAGTTCAAATAAAATAATAAAAATTTAATAGACTAGAAACTCTTTGAATATTTGAAATATTTAAAAATATTTAAAAAATTTAAATATTTTTAATACTTTTTTTATTAAATATTATATATGTTTAACTTATAATAATTAAAAAATATTATAAGTTTAATTATTAAAATTAAACTTTTATTTAGTTATATCTCTTATTTTTTTCTTTTTATCTTTGTTTCTCTTTCATTCTCTCACTTCCTTCTCTGTCTTATTATAATTCTTTTATTTGTCACTTTACTCTCTATCTTTTGTATGCTCCTTGGCTCTCTCTTATTTATCATTCTCTATTTTCTTATTTATCCCACCTTTACTTATTATTTTATTGTCTCTATCTCCTATAAATTATTTTTTATTTCCAGTTTTATTAAATGACATCTTATCTCTCTCTATTATGATTTTGCTCTCTAGTTTACTCTTATAAACCCATGACATTCTCTCTCACTTAGGTAGAATAGTTATATTCATTTCTATTATCTCTTTTTTAGCTTGTTAATTAAAAATATTTAAGAAATCACTAATGTTGTACAGCTTAATATATAATATTTGCGATTAATTTATATTTTATCATTTATAATTATATGTAATTTAACTATTATTTTTTTCAGTGATAACATAAAGGTAGGAAATTCAATGTATTAATGCCTACATTGTAAAAAGAATAGTTTATAATTTCTTTTATTAATTTTATAAAATAAAATATTAATATTAAATTAAATTATGACATATATAATATGCATAATTTTTTTAAAAGTACTTATTTTAATAATTTATAAAGATTTTAATATGATTCATGATCTTTAGGACTATAATCAGGCAGCTTTAATTTTTTTCTTTTATTTACTTGAGCGACCACAACATTATTATAAGACAAGGTTTTGTTAGTGCTCCAATGTTAAGCATGCTTGGGTGAGAGTATTATTAGGATGAGTGACCTCTTGAGAAGCTCTTTTGTTGCACTTATTTTTCCATAATCTTTCTGTTTCTAATGAAAGACAATTGATTTTAATAAAATATTATTTTGGCATACTAAATTATAATAAATGATGATTCATAATAAACATTTTGGAAATTATTTATGAATAACAACATTACAACGTCATTATCAATTTTAGATAATAATAAATTTTACACATTATAAGATACATTAAAATAATAACTTTTATAAAGTTTAATATTAAGAAAAATAACTCATACTAATTATAATAAACAAGAATTAATTTCTATTATGAATATATATATATTGTGTTTAAAGATTTTTTTAAATATAGTAATATTATAATACAAAATATTGGAAATCTAAAACTATATCATTAAAGTAAATTATTATTTGTATTTATTAACCCTATTATGTCACATAAAAATAGTATATATTATTTATCATTTAATTAATTTTTTAATTAATTTACAAATAAAATAACATTAAATAAATAATAAAAATTCCATTTAAATTTTTATAATATTTAAAAAATATTAATAAACCTTAGGAATTTTTTATATTTTATCATTATTAAATATTTTACATAATTAAATAATTATATTTAGTAAATATTATAAATTTTATTTTACGACTTAAACGTTATTTAAGTATTTTTTAAAATTTTCTATTTATCTAAATATATCTAATAATGTCCCACTTTCTTTTTTCTTCTATTACAATAAATTTATTTGTCTCTTCATTCTCTATCTTCTTAAATTTTTTTAAACATCACTCTAAATTATCCTTCTCTGCCCTTTTAATTCTATCTCTACTTATTTATTAATCATCTCTATCATATTTATGTTCTCTCTTTTCTTTTCCTCTTCACTAAATAATTTACCATCTCATTCTATTACTATTTTCCTTCTTATTTTTCTCTTATCATTCTATGTCTATCTCTCACTTGTAGAATAGTTATCTCCATCTCTATTATCTCTTTTTCCATGCATCGATTAACAATGTTAAAGAAATCTCACATTTTATATTATATAACTTAAAATATTTATGGCAATATACGTTTTATTATTTATAATTATTATGTAAATTATGATTTTGTTTATAAAAAATATAATATAATTGAACAAAATACTATGTATTAGTGTTTTTATTATGCTTATATAAATAATTTCTTATATTATTTTATTCATCCTATTATTATATGGGAATAATTTTTTAAAAATCCATATGCTTGATAATTAAGAAAATGTTACAAAAATATTAATTATCCTCAAGCAAATAATATTTTACAAAATTATTCTCATTACAACTCTTCAGAAGTCATTATGTTATTATTTATTATTCATAATAATCATTTTTCTAATGTATGATAATTTCTTATAATAACACCTTAAAGTTAAAAAAATTAAATTATTAGAAATAATAGTTTATAATTATCATTTTTCAGTAATTATTAATAAAAAAATTTAAACTTATTTCTTAGTTTCATATAATAATAATTAAGACACATCATGCCATATAATAAAATAATAAATTTAATATCAATTGATAATAAGAAAAATCACTTATTTGAATTATCATAAATTAAATAAAGTTTATGTTTATAATAGTATTTATATTTTATATAAAATATTTTGAATGTTGTAGTATTATATTGCATAATATTATTAAGGCAAAATTATATCATTACTATGAAAAAGTATTTATATTACTTTTCTATTTTACATCATACAAAGATAATATATTTGCATAATTATATTTATTTTTTATTTAATTAGCATTTTTAATTTTAGATAAGAATAAAATAAAATAATATTAATAGTCAAAATATTTTTTTAATATTTGTAATATTCTAAAATTTTGACAAACCATAATTATATTTTTATATGTTATTATTTAAAAATATTATGCAATATAACATTTTTATTTTTAATAAATTTTATAAGTTTATGTATTAAAGTTTAATTTTGATTTAACTATTTTCTCACTTTTTTTATTTACCTTGGCATCTCATTTTTTGTCACTTTCCAATGTCTTTTACTATCATACAATTATTGTGCTTTTATTCTCTATATCATATTTTTCTTGGCAGCTTACTCTACTCAATCATTCTTTATTTTCACATTTTTTTTCTCCATCGCTTACTATTTATTATCCCTATCATGCAAATATTATCTTTTCTTTTCCTCTTGATGAAGTCATATATATTTAATCTCTGGCACTTTTTTCCTCTCTACTTTTTTGATATGAATCCATGGCTTTCTGTCCTCTTATGCAATGTTTATTTTAGTTAACATTATCTCTTTTTCAACCCATTAATTAATAATATTTATAAAATCCCATGTTTTTAATTTAATATTCAATATTTATGTTAAATATAAATTTTTTAATATTTATATTTATTAAGTAATTTAATTTTTTAGTAATTAAAATTATATCATAATTGAAAAACAATTTACATATTAAAGTCTATATTATCAAAAATAATAATTTGTGTAATTTTATAATAATTTTTTATAAATAAATATATATATTATAATATATTTTTACGTAGGAATTAAAAAAAAATTTTAAAAAGTGTATATGAATTATTTTTTTAAAATTTCAAAAAGCAGTCATTATCTTGAGCAAAACTATGATTTTTTTCTAAATTAAGCTTGGCACAACCTCTTGAGTATTATAACACCAAATCTCATTAGTACAGAAAAATTTAAGCACTCTTAGGCGAGAGTAGTACTGGGATGGGTGACCTCGTGAGAGGTCCTCATCTTCTAAATATTTATTCATATTTCTTTGTTATAATGAAAGATAATTCATTTTTATGACATATTAATATTTAAAGATAAAATTATTATAAATAATAGTTTATAATTATTATTTTAGTAAGCAATTAATACTAAAAATGATGTAGCATTGTTACTAATTATATATAATGTTATATAAGACACATTACATAATATAGTAATATTATAATATACCAAATATAATATTGTATAATATTCAGTAAAATAACGTATATTAGTAATAATAAATTAAAATTAATTTATGTTAATAATAATATATATATACGATTCATATAAAAATGTTAAATAAAATAATATTATATTATATAATATTAGAAATTAAAAAATTATATATGAAAAATTAGATTATAGTTATATTTTTTTATTTATATTATATCATTAAAAGATAATATATAATAACAATTATATTATCTGTTACTTAAAAATATTTTTTAATTTAAGGTATCAATATACTAATTTATGCAATAGTCAAAATATTTTTTAATTATTTTAAATATTATAAGATAATCTTAAACAACAAATAATTTTTTTATATTTTATAAGTTAAAAATTTAAATATGATTATCTTATTATCACTAATAATTATTATAAATTTAGTTAGTCATATTTAATATTTATTTAATTTTTTCTTTAACTTATTTCTATTTTTCTTAAAGTCTTTAATATTTTGTTAATTCTTTCTCTCTCCAATTATCATTTACAATTTGTCTCTTCATTCTATTGCTTTATTTTTTTACCTTCGTTATCTCCTTTATCATTGTTTATCTTCCAATTTCGCTCTTTCATTTATTTATTTATTCTCTTAATCTCTCTTATGTTCTCTTTTTTGTTTTGCTCTTCATTAAACATTTTCTCATCTCTATCTATTGCTATTTTCTTCTTTCTTTTTCTCTTATTAAACATTTAAATTCTCTCCCCTCTAAAATAGTTATCTCTATCTTAATTATCTTTTTTTAGCTTGTAGATTAATAGTACATAGAAAATCTTTTTTGCGACATTGTTTCATATGTAATACTTTTTGATAAATATATGTTTTATTATTTATAGTTGTTACACAATTTAACTTTTTATTTATCAGGAGGACAACATATTTAAGAGAAATCATATATATTAAAAAGGATACTATCAATAATAATAATTTATATAACTTTTTATTAATTTTATAAAAACAAAATATTAATATCTTAATGTATTATGTCATATATAATGCGAATAATTTTTTAAAAGTGCATTTTGAAAGAAAACCAGCTTGCATATCCCATCGGAGGGGGTGAATTATTTTTTAAAATGTTTTTGGTAATTTTTGGATTGTATTAATTTCTCAAAAAATGATCATAAAAATAATTTAACTTTATTAAAAAATTAGTCACAATTATAATAAACTTAAATTTTTATAATGAAAATAAAGGTTGAGTTGATACACAAAAGTTTTTTTTTGGTATTTTAGTTGAAACAAGATCATATGTTAAGCATAACCTAATGACAAATTAACTCCAATAGTAAAATAATTACTAGAGATTTTTTTACTATTGACTTTTAGCTTACAAGCTTTTATGGGTTCAACTATTAGCTGGATTTTTATGGGCTTAACTTTAATTTAGCATTTTATGAGATCAAACTAAAATCAAGCTTTCACTAATGTTTTGCCACCCAACACAAAGGAAAAAAATATAGCAAGAAAACAATTTCCCTTAAAATTATAAAACATTTCCTAAGGTTTTTGATTATGGTAAAAAGACATGGACAGCCAAAAATATTAAAAAGAATTGAAAAAATAAAAGCTTAGAATTGTTAAGGTAAGTTGAAAGGATTTGGAAAATGAAGTTGTCATAAGCCATAAGTGCTATAAGAGGAAATTTATGCCAGTATGATATGGTGTCTCCTTTCTTTGGGATGTTAAAGGCTTGTTCATATTTATCAGTCATACCATTCAATATGGTTATTCATTCAAAGAAAAAGTTTTGTCATAACCATTACAAAGTTGGTGGAATCCTATAGTAAAGGTAGCCTCTAAATAGCTTAAAAAGTTTTCAAAATATTCTGCCAAAATGGCTATTAATATAATACTGGCTAGTTATTTAGCCAAGAGGTGGTATTGACTATAGCCCTTTGATTGACATAAAGGAGATCTCAATCATTGAATGAAATGCTATAAACATGTATGAGTTCTATACTATTGGATCAAATTGGATATATTGGGGCCGTTCGAGCAAGACAGATGGGATATGGATCATGTATTTAGCCATTGATAAAATTTGGCTAAGATGTATATCATAGGTTTAAAATTGAAGAGATTTGGGTCATCAGACCAATGATAGCATATTTCGAAAAGTGGAAATGAAAAAAATTGTCCGATGTAGTCCAACGAGATAATGATGGTGAAATAAATAAATCGATTATAGTGGGTGAATCTGTAATAGTCTGATTAGCTTATCAAATTGATGATTGGATTTTTTAGGATCACGATTTAAAGACTGAGGTGATCTCCACTGTGTGATCCTAAAAATACGTGACCAGATGGTGCTAAGCACTACTTGTTTTGGAAGGAGACTATCAGACAAAATATTGTCACACATTACATAAGAAAAAACATCTTTGGTCTTTATAAAATTTTCCTATGTCTAAACTATGAACCTAAGTTTGTCTAGCACCATATTTATGTACATTGGATTTAATCTCTTGGGTTGACTCATAAGTTATGGGTTTATCTTGGTTCAACCCACCGCACTCTTATATTTGGTTCGAATGCTTCCCAATTCCAGCCAAAATTCCTATCCAGTTTAGAAATTTGTCATGAACTAAAAAAGGTTGACCTGATCTAGATTCAACTATTTTTTCTTACCTTATTCTTGGCTCAAGACTTTTGCATTTGGGATGGGCATAGGGTGCGGTTAAATTTTTTTGTTTATTTAATTATTCAATTTTTAATAATATAATTTTTTTTAATGCATTGAAGTTTTAGAAATCATTCTAATATAGAAATTAGAGAAAATACAAAAGTTCTATGCTTTGGCTTGAGGTTGACAGGAGACTTTTGCATTTTGGTGTAAAATGGGATGTGGCATAAACTTTTCATTTATTTAATTACGAAACTTTTAATAGAATTATTTTATTAATGTAATCAAGATTTAATAATCAACCTAGCATAAAATTTGGGAAAAATACAGAAGTATGATTTGACCAAGGAAAAAATGATTGAAAAATAGAATTATATTAAATCAACATATTTTTTAAAGAGGATTTCAACCACGAAAAGAATTGAGAGATTGAAAATTTAATCCTGTTGATTTGCTAAATAAAGGAGACGATTGAAAAAATTAGATGCCTTAATAAACTTTTTAGAAGTGATACAAAAGGAGAGTGTTTTACAATCGACAAGCTAACATTTTGTTTCATAATTCAATAAAATCTTATCAAAACTGACGTGCATGTCTTCAATTTTTGATGTTTGTTAAAAGACTATAGTGCTTAAGTTGTATTGTTGACCCTTAGTCATGGTACTTTGTTTGATGATAACAAACACAAATATTTCTAACAAATTTGTTTAAGTGAATTTTTAGATTTTAGGTATTTAATACTCATATTAATGGAAGAACTAAAAAAATATTGGTGATTCTTACATTCCATGAAAAACATATTGTTTGAAGTGGCAAACCACCAGCAAGCATTTCAAATTTAATTTTAAGTATTTTAATTTTACTTTGATTAGATTATTATGCTTTATTAAAATATTTATTATAAGACACAAATTAAATTCAAATTAATCTTAGAACAACATTTAGGTTTCTAATATTTTTTATCAATCTTCGTTGATCATCTTGATCATTATTTTGTTTTAATAATACCTTTTCAAATTGTGAAATAATTTTAAAAAAGTTTTAACAATATTGAATATTTATTAGAAAATTTATTAACAAAAATATCCCATTCGTAAATGTAATTACAACATGAACCAAACAGGTCGCTACGATTTAATGTTATCTACTTCTAAATGGCTTTTCATTAAGTAATCAATCCTAAACATTTCATTTTAGATCGTTCCATCAAATTCTGCCTCTATAAATCAAACAAACAATATGCAACTCACCGATCACTCCAGGGATTAAATTGCCAAACCTAACAAGGCGCAGCGAAACCAGTCAATCAATTATCTCCAACTGCCGACAAAAATTCGTATAAGAAGCAAATTGTAACGCAAAAGGGCTATATGGGAATACAAATGTAGATCTTTTTTCTTTAGTTAATCAAAAAATTATGGAAGTATTATAAGCAATCCGATGTTAAATTTTGTGATAAAATGATTACAATCTTGTACGACTTTTTAAAAGAAATAATTCTATCAAGCCATTCGGCTGTGCAATTTCGAGATTGCACGATCTAAAATTTATTAGCTAAAAAAGCTAAATCCAATCATGCGATGATGAATCTGATCTAATGGTCTAGATCAATTTCATATTTTTAAAGTAATAGATTTGATTACATCTATCCCGTTACTCATTTTTTATAATCGAATGGTTTTCGAGTGCCCTGTTCAAATGGACCTAGCACACTAACAATTTTTTCCATTATTTTAAGCCATTGGATATTTTATATTTATTTATTTCCTTATTGAAACATTTCAAAAGTTCAGAAAAGTGTAACAAGTAATTTTTTTTGTTTGGTAAGTGCTTTTAGTTGTTACAAATTGCATTTACATAAGAGTGTTTTGCACGAATCACCCCAGAGAAATTTTTATATGACTCGAGTAAAAAATATTGAAGCCATTATTAGTTCATTCTCATTGTCTCTTCCTCTTGAAATTCGTTTCCTTCCCAAATCGGTAGGGTTGCTAATTTTCTTCAAATAGTTTTCATAATTTATAATATCTTATCTATGATTAATTTGTTATATTTTATGAATATTATAAATTAAATTAATAAGATCTCAATTTTTTTATTATTTCTCATATTTATTTACTCAATATCACAATGTTTAACACTAGCTCACTTTCATCTCACTTTTATTATTGTTCGCTTTTTTGCCCTCTAAATCGCTTAGTTTTTATATTTTTCTTTGCCTTCAACTCTTCTCTATCATTTTTTAATTTCCCTTCTTCCTTTCTTTCTTTTTCATTTTTTAATTTATAATCTTTAGTGCTTTAATGTTATTTCTATTTCTTAGTGTTTGAATTTTTTCATATTCTTTTTTCTAATGAATGATAGTTTATTTTCATTAAATGCTAATGTTAAAAACTTAAATTATTAGAAATGATTGTTTAGTTTTATCATTTTCATAATTATATGTTAATAATAACATAATGATATTATCTTCAATTTTACATAAAATTAAATATTTCACATCATATGACATAATATTATTATAAATAAATTTTTTATAAATAATAGTTTATTATTATCATTTTCTTAATTAAATGTAGTTATATTATATTATATTATGTAATATTAAGAAACAAAAATAATATTGTTATTTTTAAATATTATTTATATTTATTAATTATTACAAAACATAAAAATCATATATTACTATAATTATATTAGTTTTTACATAATTAACTTTTTGACTTAATGTATGAATAAAATAATATTAAATTAATAGTTAAAATATTCACTAAATATATGTAATAATCTAAAATTATCCTAAACAACAAATATTTTTTTATTTTATTAGCATCTTTTATTTGTCACATCATTCTTTATTTTCTTAATATCTTCGTAGCCCCTCTCTCCTCTCCCCTTCTCTTCCTTCTCTTTTCTCTCCATTTCACTTACTTTTTAATATTTTTAACTCCTCTATGTTCTCTCTTTAATTTTTCTCTTCATCAATTTATCTCTTATATCACTTTATTACTATTTTATTCTTTATTTTTTGCTCGTCAATCCTGATTTCTCCTTCTCTATATTATAATAATTATCTCTATTATTATTATCTCTTTTTTAACATATCAATTAATGTTGAATATATATTAATGAGGCCTAGTTAATTAATATTAGTGATGAATATATATTTTATTTTTATATTTGTTTAAGAATTTAATTTTTTTATTTTTATAAATTACAATATAATAAAAGAAAATTTTATTTATTATTATTTATAATATAAAAATAAATAGTTTATTTAATCTTTTCTTAATTATATATAAAATAAATAGTGACAATAAATTATATTATCTTCAAGGATACAATCACGTGACAATGATCTTATCTTTTCAACACATTTGTGACCACAGATATATTATAACCATAGAACCTATTAGAATTCTAAAAGTTATGCATGAATATGCGAGAATAGTATTGCGATAGGTGACTTATTAAGAAGTCCTTATGTTGCACATATTGTTTCATAGTAATCTTTAAGCAATGGTTATTTAGAACTAATATGGTCTAAAATAATTTTTATTAATTATGATAAAAACAATTATTTTTATTCTTATAGTAGTATGTGTATATTATGCTTAAAAATGTAAATATTGTGATCTAATATTATAGATTATTAGAAATAAAACATTATATCATTAATGTTAAATATTACTTATATTTATCAACTATATTACATATTGTAAAGATAATATATTAAAATAATTATAAAATTTATTATTTAATTAATTTTTTATCTATGAATGACATAATATAATTTTAATATTAAAAAATCTTTAAATATTTATAATAATCTAAAATAATAATAAACCTCAAATAGTTTTCATAATTTATTATTATAATATCTTATGTAGAATTAATTTGTTATATTTAAAGAATAATAAGAATTAAATTATTAAGGATTAACTTTTATTCAATTATTTCTCATACTTTTTACTCTATATCTCAATGTCTTACATTCACTCAAACAACCATCATTCTTCAAGGTAATAATCAAACAACTATCATTCTTTACCAATTGTATGAGTTTGTGAACATACCATTATTATAGAATTTAATGTTATTAGAACTCCAAAGTTAAGCATGCTTTGGTGAGCGTAGTATTGGGTTAGGTGACTTCTCAAGTAGTTCTCTGGTTTTACAAATTTTTTCAAAGCATTGTTTTGTCTAATGAATTATGACAAATTTTAATAACATTTTAATGCAAAAATATTTAATTATCAGATGTGATATTTTATGTTTTGAACTTTATTAATTAAATATTTTTCCTAATTTTATAATACTATTACTAATTTTATATAATAACAAATATCACACAGAACATGACATAATAAAATAATAATTTTAATATGTTTCGTATTTAGCAAAATAACTTATTTTAATTACAATAAATGAGAACTCAAATATGTTTATAATTAAGTATATGTAATATATGTAAAGTATTTTAAATGTAATAACATTATATTATAGAATTTTAAAAATTTTATATTATATTATTAATTTTAAATATTATTCATACTTATTATCTATATTACATAATAAAAAGATAATTTATTTGAATAACTATATTACTTTAATTTACTTTTTAATTTTTAAGTTAAATAAAATAATATTAAAGTAATAATAAAAATATTATGTAAATATTTAAAAATATTTTTGAATAATAATCAATCATAAATAATATTTAAAATTTTTCTTTGTTAAATATTATATATGATTATGTTATGATATTTAAAAAAATTTTAAGTTTAATTTTTATTATTTAGTTTTTAATTAATTATTTCCAATTTTTTCCATTTATCTATAAATCTACCACATTCTCTCAATGGTTTCTCTCTCTTATTATTATTTTTTTATCTTCAATTGTTATCTTTTTATATTCATTTTTGCCTCTCTCTTATCATCCTTATTTACTCTACTATTTTTCTCTCTTTTACTTATTTTTTTTATTCTCTCTACCTCCTTCACATTCCCTTTTATTTCCAAAGTCATTAAATCATCTCTTATATCTCTGTATTAGTACTTTCCTCTATCTATTACTATATTCTCTTTCATTTTTGTCTCTCATGGACAATAGTTATCTCTATTTCTATTATCTCTTTTTCAATATTTGAAATAACAATATTTAAGAAATATTTTATACTGCATACTTTAATATATAATATTTATGATAAATTTATATTTTTTTTTATAATAATTATTTAATTAATTTTTAGTTTATTCGAATAATAAAATAATGAAAGAAAATTTTATTTAATATTGTATACACTATCAAGAGTAATAGTTTATTTAAATATTTTCTATTTAATATAGATAAATACTTTTAATAGAGTATTTTATGACATATATTATAACCATACTTTTTTAAAGGGTTCATATGATTTGTAATTTATAAAATTTTAGAAAGGTTTTACTATCTTCAAAATAATAGTTACACAATAATGAGTTTTTGTCACTATATCCATGTGTGATGACATAAGCATTATGACACTAGATGTTATTTTAACTCAAAAGTTAAGCTTGCCTGTGCAAAAGTGCTGTTTGTATAGGTTACCTCTTGAGAAGTCCTAATGTTGCAAAAATATTTTTAAATTCTTTTTGTAATGAGCAATGATTTATTTTTATAATACACTAATGTTAAAAATTGAACGATCATAAGTGATAGCTTATAATTCTTAACATAGTAGCTATCTTATTAGTTTATCAATTGGAAGGTTAGTTGATTAAAATAACTTTTTTAAGGTGCAGGTGATCTGCACCATGTCATCACAAAAATGCATGATCAAATGGTGTTGAACATATCCAATTTTTTGTGGACACTATAACAATGGACATAGTCCTTGATTATAAGAGAGGAAACTTATTTGGTCTTTATAAGCATTTGTTAGGATATAACTTGTGAACCAAATATTGTCTACCTCATAATTTGTTCTTTCTTAATTGAATCATTTAGGAGAACTTGTATTTTATTGATGATTTTTATTTTGATGTAGTGTAATGGCCCATCTAGTTCATGAATTTGCTGTGAACTAGAATTGGTTGAATAAATCTAGATCTGACTATGTTTCTTAATCTTATGTTCAAGCATAAGCATGGTCCAAACGTTTTGTAATTAGGCACTTTTGATGAACTATAAAATGTTTTTATTATTTAAATTATAAAAACTTTATTGGGTTAATTTTCTGATGTAATCAAGATTTAATAAAAAACCTAAAATTGAATTGAGCAACAATAAGAAAAGTATTATGCTCTAGTTTAAGCCCTACTTGAGACATTTCCATTCGAGCGCAACTCGGGATGTGTCATAAACGTTTTTTCTTTACTTAATTATGATTATTATAATTGAATTTTATTGCAAATAATCAAGATTGAATAATGAGTCCAACATAAAATTTTTCAAAAATACAAAGTTATGATTTAATAATTAAAATAATGACTAAAAAATAGAATAATTTAAATCAATGATGGTTTAAATAGGATTTTTTTTAAATAGGATTTGAAGAAAGAAAAGAAACGAGAGCTTTAAGAATGGAATCTTTTTACCCACTAAATAATAGAGATGATCAAACAATTTATATGCCTAAATATGATTTTATGTTAATAGAAAAGAAAAGTGCCTTAAAATGAATAAGCTAACATTCTATTTCATAGTAAAACAAAACTTTATCAAAGTGATGTACATGTCTTCAATTTTCAAAGTTAGTTGAACACTCTATGATGCCTTAAAGAAAGCTAGTTTATAAGGTTCAAAATGCATATCTTGTGTTTTATAGGTAAACAAATTTTATATTAAGTTAGCCTTTTAGAATAAAATACTACACATTTAAGGATTAATTGATCAAATACATGGTGACTCGACACCTATGTTCAAAATTTCAAGAATATTAGCAATGGTTCATTATCATCAAGGTAGTAATCACACCACTAAGATTCTTTATCATTTTTATGCATTAATGACCACACCAATGTTATAGTACTCGATCTCATTAGAACACTAAATTCAAACATACGTGGGTTCGAGTAGTATTAGGATCGGTGAGCTCTTGAGAAGACCTCTTGTTGTACCAATGTTTTTATAGCATTCTTTTTACAAATGAACAACAAATTATTTTAATAACATCTAATTATTAAAAAATGAAGTTACTATATATTATAGTTTATAATTATCATTTTACTAATTAATTATAAATAATAACTATATAATAGAAACTATACATTATATGACGTAATAAAATAGTAATTTTAATAAAGATTAATATTGAGTATAATAATATATAACAGTTGTTATAAATTAAAATTAATTTATTTTTTTAAATATATATATATATGTGTGTATATTATTTTTTTAAATAGAAAAATATTATGTTATAGAATAGTAGAAATCTAAAATTACATCATTAAAGTTAAAAATTATTTATAATAATTATCTATATTAAAACATAAAAGATGATATATTTGAGTAATTACATTACTTTTTATCTAATAATAATAGTTAATGAATATATTAATAAAATATGTTGAAGTAATAGCCAAAATATTCTTCATATATTTGCAATATTTTAAAATATTAACGAACCTCAAAGATTTTTATATTTTATTTTTACTAAATTTTATATGTGATTAACTTTAGATATTTAAAAAATATTATAAGTATAAAAGTTTAGATTTAGGATTTATTTAATTATTTCTCTAACTCTCTTCTCTTTACTCAATATCACTATATTATATTTGTTTTTTTCTGTCATATTAGCTCTATATTTTTCTCATCTTTTTCTTCTTATATTTTCTTAGCTTCTCTCTCCTTTATCCTTTTTTACTTTTTAATTTTTCTCTCTCTTACACTGATTTATTTATTCTCTCTTTTCTTTTATATTCAAATAAATCATCTCTCTTCTTTCTATGTTATAATTTTTTATTTGTTTTTCTTTTATCATTCTCATCTTCATCTTTTTCTAGTACACTAATTGTCTCAAACGTATGATCAAACACTATATAGAAGTATGAGTTCTAGAAAATTGAATCAAGTTAGATTTGATCGAGGCCATTCTGTTAAGTCAGATGAGAGCCAGGCCATTTGACTAATAATCTATAAAATAGAAATTAGATATCAACTATAAGATTAAAATAAGAGAGATGTGTTTCATAAGATCAAGGATAGATTATTTCAAAAAGGAAAAAATTTTCATTCATGATGTTGGACAAGTGCATCACCATTTGATCGATCAAATGGATTGTTGTACTGATTTTGATTACTATTTAAAGATGGAGGAGAACTCTACTATGCAATCATGAAAAGTAAGATCAGATGATGTTGAGCACAGCTAATTTTGAATGGAGATAGTAACAAAGAAGATATTCCAATGTTGTAGGAGAGGATACCATCTTGGACTGTCTAAGCAATTACCTCAGTATAACTTATAGACCCAATACAAGTTGTCTCCCTATTTCTATGTTAAGTATTTAATCAACTTGGTGGACTCATCATGTGCAACATTATCTAGGTTTAACTCATCTTAAAGTTATATTTTGTTCAAAGGATTCCATATTTGATATAATAAAGCCTTACCCCCATCCAGTTCATGAATTCATCATGTTCTAGAACGGGTTGACCTTATTTGGATCTGTGAAGTCTTCGTGTTCTACTAATCTTTTCATTGCTTTTCCTTTCCTAATGAATGACAATTTATTATAATAATATGTTAATATGAAAAAAATTAAATTACTATAAATAAAAATTTATAACTACAACTTTAGTAAATAATTATTATAAATAATTTTGTAACACTATTTTTAAAATTTTGATATTAGGTTACATTATGACAAATAAATAAGCATATTTTCTTTAAAAAGTACATATTATAGATAATTTCCAAACTCTAAAAAGTGTTTAATTATCTTGTAGGTAATAATCACAAAATTATGGTTATATATTTTGCATGTATGTTTGAACTCACTCATATCATAGCTATAGACCTTAATAGAGCTACAAAACTAGACATTCTTGGGCAAGAATGCTACGTGTTTTGGGGACCACTACAGATGTCCTCTTACAGATATATTTTCATAACAGTATGATTTGTAAATATTGACAATTGATTTTAACATGTTAATGCTAGAAAATTAAATTATTATAAATGATACTTTAGAATTACCATTTTCTTAACAAATTATTATTAAAAATATATAATATAATTTTCTATTTCATATAAAAATATATATGGTGTAACATTTGATATAATGAAATATTAATTTTAATATAGTTTAATATTGAGTAAAATTTCCTACATTATTTATAATATATTAGAATTAATTTATATTTATAATAGTAAAAATATATTGTGAATGAAAACTATTTAGGCATAGTAAAAGAAGTAGGCTAACACAACACAATATATGCCTTTAGCCAATAGATGGCTTAGCTAAGCACTAACAAAAAAGAAACAAATGAGATTTACTACTCGAGTCTTACATTGAAATAAAAAAAAATATGCTACTACATCCTCACAAAAAAATAAAATGAAAAACTGGAAGAACAATATTTAGTGACATAAAATAAAAATTAATACAACACAAATCTTGTGTTCCATGAAACAATTAAAGCTGCACAGGTATCCTAATTAAATGAATTAAATATCAAGAAAATTAATAACTTTGTTGATTTGGGAATTAAAGGAATTTTAGGAGTTTGACGAGTGAATGGCTCAGTTGCATATCAAAACGATGAGGGAAATGAGCCGCTAACAGCTTTAATATTTTTTTAGGTTCACGTGAAAATTTTTATTCATATTTTTGTACAAGGATTTTCTTTTTATATTTAATTTTTATTCGTAGATTTTTTGCATTTTTGTGATTTTTTTTAATTAGGAAATAAATAAATAAATAACTCACAATGACTTAAAAAATCACTAAAAAAGTCATTGCATAGTCACAATTTGATCAGAATGCTCGTGGACCACTGCATCACAAAAACTGAGAGACCAGGTGAATGCAATCAAATCTGCAGCTTTATAAAAATGCAATTGTTCTAATTCATTAGATGAGAGTCGTATTTTTATTGCTAGATATAGCTTGTCCTATAGAAGAAATACAGATCATTCGATCCGATGGGTTAAAGTACTAGCAGTTTGAAAGAAAAAATACCGCAGAGATAATTCGATCACAAAAATGTGCCATTAGACATTGTACCGTGCTCCCATAATTCACAAATTCAACATGTAGAAAAGTTTAAGTGTTTTAATTCACATTACAATGATTGCTCGTACCTTGTTATTGGTATTTTTCCAACCCCGATACTCATCCGATTGTTTTTCTTTGCTAGCCATTGTCGTGTTGCCATTGGTGATCGCACAGTTGAAAGAATTTGCAAATTGCAACATGGTGTGTGGTGGTTATCATTTGATATCTTTTGTTAAAATAAATAAATATTATGTATAATTATTTTAATATTTTTAATAATTATTTTGAGTTTAATTATTTAAATTAAATTTTTATGAAATCATTTTTATCACGTTTTCACTTTGTCACAATGTCAAACACATTTTCTAACTTCATATTTCATTATCATTCACTTATTTATTTCTTTGTTCTTTATGTTCTTATATTCTTTTTGACCTCTCTCACTCCTTCACCACTCTGTAGTTTCTCATTTCCCTCCCTCTCATTTATTTATTTATTCTCTTTATCTCTTAAATATTCTCTCCATTATTTTCCTCTTTGTCAAATGATCTCTCAACTCTTTAGCATTATTTTTCTCATTATCTTGCTCTGATCAATAAGTAACATTTCTCTCTTTTAAAAAGTTATCTACATCACTAGTATCTCTTTTTCAAAAACTAATTTGAAAAAATTTCAAAATTTCTCATATATCACTACTAAATATATAATAGATTTAAAAAATTTAGATCTTATTATTTATATATTTGTTAATTTCGATTTTTAAATTACAAGAATGATAACATAACAAAAGAAAGCCATGTATATATAAATATCTACATATAAAAATTAACAATTTTTATTTTTTTATTAATTTTGTTCAATAATAATATTATTATTATAATGTATCATTATATACTATTTACAAGACAATAATCATGCAACAATGATAATTTTTCTTTTTCATTCTATAAGACCACATTGGCATTGTAGGTAGTAGATTTAATTAGTACATCAAATGTTAAGCATGCTTTGAGGTGAGTAGTTTGGTGATGAGTCACCTCTTCATAATATCATCACACATTTTTTCATTGCATTCATTTTCCTAATGATTGATAGTATATTTTAAATGTATGTTAATTTTAAAAAATTAAATGATTATGAATTATAATTTATAAAAATATTTTTTTAATTAATTATAAATACTAACTTTATAAAATTCTTAACATCTCATGTAGTAATAAGTATGACATATAATATGATATATAAAATAATAATTTTAATATATATTAATATCAAGAAAAATAACTTATATAAAATACAAAAAATTAGAATTAATTTATATTTAAATTTGTATATATATTTTGTGTATAAATGTTTTTAAATATATTAATATTATACTATAAAATAATAGAAATATTAAAAAAATAATATTAAATATTATTGATTTTTAATATCCATATTACATAATAAAATTAAAAATTTATTATTTAGTTACTATTTTTTTAAATATTAAAAAAAAATTTAATGAATTTGTCAAAATATTCTCTTTGTATTTCTAATATTCCATAATAACAATAGAACTAAAAAAGTTTTTATATTTTTTTTAATATTTTTCTTTTTATTTCAATGTCTCTCAAATTCTCTCCTTTTCTTCTCACCTATTATAATTCTATTATTTGTCTTTCATTTTTTATCATTTTACACTCTTACTGGCCTCTCTCTCGCCCTACTGTCAATTTCTTTTTTGTCATTTATCTTTCTTTATTTTTTTAATTTGATATGTATGTCTCTATTAGGCTCTTTCTTTTCTTTTTCTCTTTAATAAGTTATGTCTCACCTCTCTCTATTTTTTTTTCATTTATTTTTACTTTATTAATTCATGACTTTCTCTTCTTTAGAATATAGTTATCTTTGTCTCCATTATCATATTTTCAACTCATCAATTGATAATATTTAAGACATCTCTCGTGTGAAAAATTATAATATATAAAATTTATTATAATGTAATATATTATTTTTTGTAATTAATGCATATTTTTATGCATTGATAAGAGTGATAACATAATAGAAGAATTTATTATGCATTAGTATAAATGTTACTAAAAATGATAGATCAAGTAATTTTTTATTTAAAATTTGTATGCCTAAAAATTTAAATATTTTAGAAATGGTGTAAATCTTTTAGAAAAATAATCACATGACTTTGTTATTTTATCTTTTACTTGTATTTGCTACCACACTTGCACTAAAACATGCAATATCATTAGAACTCCAAAGTTAAGCCTATTCAGACAAGTATAGTGTTGGGTAATGTGACCACTTCAAAAGTGCTAATGTTGATCATATCATTTCATAACATTTTTTTAATGAATAGTAATTAATTTTTATAACATTATTAATTTAAAAATTAAATTATAAGTGATAACTTATAGTTATATTTTAGTTAATAAATTTTAAAAATAACTTTCTAATATTATTCTTAATTAAAAAAAAGTAATATATATGGGACACATCATTTAATATAATAAAATATTATCCTTAATTTAGTTTTTTATTAAGAAAAAAATTTAGCTAATTATAACAAAGTAGAATTAATTTATATATAAAAAAATATATATATGTCGTATGATGAATTTTTAAATAAAGAAATATTACATTATTTAATATGAAAATTTAAAATCATATTTTATTAATAATTAATAAATTATTTTAGTATTTGTGACTTTGTAAAATTATAACGAACATAAAGATATTTTTTATAATTTAATATTATAAAGTATTATATAAGATTTACATATTATATTTTACCAACAATATCAGTTAATTAACTAGATTTAACATTTATTAACTATTTTTCTCACTTTTTTCTGTTTATCTCAAAGTCTTTCAATTTCTCTCCATATTTTTTCTATCCTATTATCATTCTCTTATGCATCTCTTTATTTTTTATATCTTGTATTTTTTTAACATCTCTCTCACCACAATCCTTTATTTTCTCATTCCTTTTTCTTTTATTTTTTTTTTATTCTTCCCTTCTTTTCTATATTCTCTCTTTTCAATTACTCTTTATTCAGTCAACTTTTATCTCTCTTTATTATATTTTTTTTACTTTGCCCTTATTAATCTATGACTTCCTCTTCTTCTAAGAGAATAATTTTATTTCATCTTCATTATCTCCTTTTCTACTCATCAACTATTAATATTTAAAAATGACTTGTGTTTCGTAATCTAAGATATAATACTTATAATAAATATTTTTTTTTATTCATAATTATGAAGAAAATTAATTTTAAATTTTAAGAATTATAATATAATAAGAGAAATTCAAATTTATTAATGTCAATGTTCTCTAAAAAAATAGTTTGTATAATTTTTTATTTATTTTGTATAAATAATATGTTAATATTATAATATTGTATGACAGACATAGTAGTTGGTTCGATTTATCAAGCCGTTATTAATTTATTTAAAAAAAATATGAATGCTTGGACTTGATTATGTATTCAACTTTTTTTAGAAGTAATTTCCAATGAGTTGCCATGGTTCACTGTGGCAATGGGGTACAATTTGGTAAATTTTTATTAAATTTTTTCTCACTTATTTCTCTTTAACACATTTTCACACTTTCCTGTTTCTCTTATTATTACTTTTTGTTTTATTTCCATCTCAATCTCTTCATATTATTCATGAACTCTCTCACCTCTCTACCTTTCTCTACTTTCTCTTTTTTTCTATTTCGCTCATCTATTAATTCTCTTTATATTATTTATATTATCTTTTTTTCTTTTTAATTAAATCATTTCTCATCTATCACAATTATTATTTTCATCCTCCATTTTGATTTTATCAATCCTTGATTTTCTCTCTCTTACTGAATAGTCGTTTCTAACTCTATTATCTTTATTTCAACTCATTAATTAATAGTACTTAAGAAATATCTCATGTTGCATAGTTTAATATGTAATATATTTGAAATATATATATTTTATTATAAATATTTTCATGTTAATTTTAATTTACAAGAAAGGTAACATAATACAAGAAACTTTCATTTAAAGTTGTTTACTTTTTAAAAAATAACAGTTTATTAATTATTTATTAATTTTAATTAAAAAAAATTAATTCTATTATAATATATTATGACATGTGACATGCATGAATATTATGAAAAGTTTATATACTTGGCGATTTAGAAAATTTTAAAAACAATTTTTTCTATCAAAAAAATTACCACACAACTATTATATTTTTGCTTTTGAGTGTCTATTTGACTACACAAGCCATTTAGCATTGGATCTCATTATAACTCACAAGTTAAGCCTGCTTCGACTAGAAGAGTATTTTGACGGGCGACATTTTTAAAGGTCTAAGTGTTTCACATATTTTTCAAAGCATTCTTTTCTTTAATGAATGATTATTAATTTTTATAAAATTATAATATAAAAAAAAAGTATAAATGATAGTTTGTGATTAACATTACAATAATGAATTTTTAATAATAACATTAAAAGTTTTTATCAATTTTATATAATAATAAATAAATCACATCATTTTACACAGTGAATTAATAACATTAATTTTGTTAAATTTTTTATAAAATAAATCGTATTGATTATAATAAACAAGAATTAATTTCTCTTTGTAATAGACATATATGTTGTATATTTAATTTTTTAAATATAGAAATAATATTTTATAGAATATTAGATTTAAAAAGTTAAATTAAATTAATAGTTAAATTTATTTTTTAATATTCTTTAAACTAAATAAATCAAAAATATTTTTATTTTTATTTTTATAAAATATTATATAAGTATAATGTGCAATATTTTTGTAAATATTATAAGTTTTACTATAAAGATTTAACTTTTATTTAGTTCTTTTTATTGTTTTTTCTCAACACATTTGATACTCTCATCTTTTCTCTCTCTTATCGTCATTTCTTTTTTAGTCTCTTCATTACCTACACCCTAATATTCTTCTTAGCCTCTCTATCCTACATTCTTCCTTAATTTCTCATTTTTCTACGTTCCACTTTTTGATTTTTTCTATTTATCTCTTCTATGTTTTCTTCTCTTCTTTGTTAAATAATCTCTTATCTATTTCAGTTATTATTTTTCTTGTTATTTCACTCCAATTAATTGGTACATTTCTCTCTCCAATGGAATAATAATTTCTTTCTTCATTGTCTATTTTTTGTCCATAAACTAAAACAATATATGAAATATCTGATATTAAATTGTTTAATATATAACTTTAAAATTAATTATATTTTTTATAATTAATATATTTATGTAATTAAATTTCTTTAATAAGAATGATAACATATTGAGAGAAAATCTTAGGTATTAATGTCATCAATTTTTGTAGTAATAGTTTATGTAATTACTTTTTATTATTTTTAAATAATTAAATATTGATATTAGAATTTTTTATCACTTATATGATAAGTGTAATTACTTTTAAAATAGTGCATATACTTGATAATTTAGAATAATTTTGAAATGATTTATTATCATAAAGAGAACGATCACATAACTAAAATAATGTCTTTCGCATGAATGTGCGACCACATAAATATTATAGTGGTGGATTTTATTAGAGCTCAAAATTTAGACATTCTTAGAAGAGAGTACTATTAGGATAGCTAGCCTTTTAAGAAATCCTTATGTAACATATATTTTTTTCAAAACATTAATTTTTAATTTGTGATAACTAATTTTAACATGTTGATGTTAAAAAATTAAATTATTTAAAAAGATAGTTTATGATTACAATTTTAGTAAATAATACTTAATAATAACTTTATAATATTATTGTTAATTTTATGTAATAAGAAGTATGACACATCACATGATATAATAAAATAATAACTTTAATTTGTTTAATATTGAGTAAAATAATAAATATCAATTATAAAAAAATAGACTTAATAAAAGTTTATAATAAATAATATTATGTTATAAAAAAATAAGAAATAAAAAATTATTTCTATAATTTTAAATATTCTTTATATTTATGATATATTTTATATAAAATAAAGTAAATATATTTGAATAATTACATTATTTACTATTTATTTAATTTTTGAAAGTATGAATAAATTTATGTTAAATTAATACTTAAAAAATTTTTTAAATATCTATAAAATTATAAAATAATAGCAAACTTAAAATAGTTTTATATTTAAAAATAAGTAAATGTTATACATAATATATTTTTAAAAAAATTAAATCATCTCTCATCTCTTTATCTTTCTCTCATCAAGTAGAAACTTTTTCTCTCTTTTAAAATAGTTATCTTTATCTATATTAGTTTTTTTTTAAGAATAATAGTTAACAAAATTTAAGAAATATCTCATATATTATTCTTTAATAAATAATATATTTTCAAAAAATATTTTTATTATTTATATATTTCTTAAATTTAATTATAAATTATATGAATGATAACCTAAAAAGGAAAATCTTATATATTAATATATATTTTATAAAAAATAATAATTTTTATAATTTTTTAAGTAATTTTATATAAATATAATATTATTATAATAATAAATCATGATTCATTATGTAAATTTGATTTTTTTAAGCAAATGAGATCAAATTAGCATTATAGCACTAGACCTTTTATCATTCTATTACTTTCTCTCTCTTACTCTTATCAATCTCTATTTTGTCATTTCCTTTTCTTTCATTTTTTTTATTTATTATCTCTATCTTTTATGTTTTTTTTTTCTTTTTCTCTTCAATAAATTATCTCTCTTCTCTATCTGTTATTATTTTCCATTTATTTTTCTTTTATTATTTCTTACTTTCTCTCTTTAAGAAAATAGTTATCTCCATTTTCATTATCATTATTTTAGCTCATAAAAAATAATATTTAAGAGATCTCTTGTGTGACATAGTGTAACATGTAAATTTTTTATAAATATATATATATATATATTATTTTTTATATTTATTACATAATTTAATATTAAATTTATAAGAATAATAACATTATAGAAGAAATTATAACGTATTAGTGTCAAAGTTATCAAAAAAGATAGTTCACATAATTTATTATTTATTTAATATAAATAAAACATTACCATCATAATATATTACAATATATTTAAATAACATAAATATTATATTAAACTTTATATGCTTAGTAATTTAAAACATTTTAGAATTGGCGTAATAATTTTAGAAAAATAATCATACAACTTCAATATTTTAACTTTTGCATATATGTGTGACCACTCCTATGTTAGCACATGATATAATTAAAACTCCATAGTTAAGCATGTTTAAAAAAGCATAGTGGTTGGATAGGTGACCACTAAAAAACTCCTATTATTTCTCATATTTTTTCATTACATTTATTTTTTTAAAAAAAACATTTTAATAATATTATTAATTTAATATAATAAAGAATATGACAAGTCATATGATATATTAAAATATTAACATTAAATTAGTTTATTTTTAATTAAAAAAAAATTGTGAATCATAATAAAGTAGAATTAATTATTACTTATAATAGTATAAATATGTTATATGATTAATTTGTAAATGTAGAAATATTATATTATAGAAAATTAGATATTAAAATAATATTTTATTAGTTGTAAAAAAATGTGTTAGATATTTATAATTTTCTAAAATAATAATAAACCTAACTTCATTTTTTAAAATTCAAAATTATTAAGTATTACATATGATTCACTTATTATATTTCACAAGAATTATAAGTTTAAATATTAAAATTTAACTTTTATACAAATATTTCTTTCAATTATTTCCTTTTATCTTAATATCTCTCAAATTCTCTTTCTTTTTTCTCTCTCCTAACATCATTCTCTTATTTGTATATTTATTCTCTATATCTTAGTAATTTTTAGCCACTCTCTCACCATTAACCTCATTTACTTTTCATTTCTTTCACTTTCTTGATTAGGATTATAATGATTAATTTTTTAAAATTAACTTTAAAATATAACAAATTTAATACAATAATAAATAAAACACAACATTTGATATATTAAAATAATAACTTTAATTTTTTAAATATTTAATAAAATAACTTATATCAATTATATTAAATTAGAATAAATTTATGTTTATAAAAGAATATATATATTATATATTTAATTTTTTATAAAAATAAACCATATATTATGAAATATTAGAGATTAAAAAATTATATGAAATAAATAATTACATTTATTATTAAATATTTTTCAATATTTTAAAGAAAAATTATTGTCAAATATTTTTTATATTTAATTATTATTAAATATTTTATTCGATTACTTTTTATATTTTATAAATATTATAAGTTTTATTATTAAGATTTATCTTTCATTTAATTATTTTGCTCTTTTTTCTCAATGTCTCTGATATTATCCCACCTTTTTGTCTCTCCTATTATCATTACCTTTTTGGTGTCTTCATTACCTGTATTGTAATATTTTTCTTGGCAACTATCACCCCTTTATTCTTCCTTAATTTCTTGTTTCTCTATCTTCCTTAATTTTTCTTTTTGTTTCACTTTTATTAATTCGTAACTTTCTCTCTCTTATGAAATAATTACTTCTTTCTCCATTTTCATTTTTTATGTATATAAATTAAAAATATATATGAATTCTCTCTTATTACAAAGTTTAATATATAACATTAGCAACAATTATATATTTTTTATCTATACTTTTTATGTCGTTTAATTATTTTTATAAGAATGATATCGTATTGAAAGAAAATCTTAGTTGTTAATATTTTAAATTCTGAAATTAATTGGGTTATGTAATTAATTTATTAATTTTATTTTAAAAAAAATTTATATTAGAATATATTGTCACATATAAGTTATGGATATTTTTTTAAAAAGTTGTACCTATATTGTTTTAAAAAAATTTTAATACTATCAAGAAAACAATCACATAACTATGATAACGTCTTTTATAGGCATGTGTGACTGCACAAACAAGATATTAGTCAACCTAATAAGAACTCCGAAGCTAAGCACTATTAGGTAATAATACTATTGGGATGGTTAGCATTTTGAAAATTCCACATGTTGCACATATTTTTTCAAAACATTCATTTTTTTAATGCGTGACAATTAATTTTAATAAAATGTTCATTTTAAAAATTAAATTATTAAAAAAAGACATATTATAATTACAATTTTAGTAATTAATATCTAATAATACCTTTATAATAATATTGTCAATTTTATGTAAAAATAAATGTGACAAATAATATGGTATAATAAAATAATAATTTTAAAATTGTTTAATATTGAGAATAAATAACATAAAAATTATAAATGTTTAGAATTTTTTTAAGTTTATAATAATATATACTGTCGATATACATTATTTAAATAAAATATAATTATTTTCTAAAAAATTAAGAATCTAAAATTATTTCTTTAGTATTAATTATTCTTTACATTTATGATATATAATATGCAAAATAAAGGTAATATATTACAAAAATTATATTATTATTTAATTCATTTTTTTAACTTGAATAAATTTATACTAAATCAATTGTCAAAATATTCTTTAAATGTTTGTAATATTATAATATAATAATAAATCAAAAATAGTTTTATTTTTTAAAATAAATAAATTTTATATATAATTAATTTTCTTATTTTAACTAAATATTATTTGTTTAATTTTTTAAATTTAACTTTATTAAATAATTTTAATTATATTTTTATCTTAATGTTTAATATATTCTATCACACACTTCTCTCTTTTAATATTTTTCTCTTATTTGTTTCTTTGTTCTCTATCCTCATATTCTATTTGGCTTCTCTCTCCATTATCACTCTCTACGTTCCCATTTTTCTATCTTCATCTATTTATTAGTTCTTTCTATCTCTTTCAAGTTCTCTCTTTTCTTTTCCTCTTCATAAAACATCTCTCATATCTTTATTATTATTTTCTCTTTATCTTCCTCTTATCAAACAATATCTTTTTCCCTCTTTTAAAATTGCTATCTCTATCTATTTTAAGAAATCTCTAGTATATAAAAATTTAATATATAATATAATTTGAAAATATATACTTTATTATTTATGTATTTCTTAAATTTAATTTCAAATTTAAAGAATGATCACCGAATAATATAAAATCATATATAAAAAATAATTTTCATAATTTTTAATAAATATTATAAAAATAAATATTTTTATTATAATTCATCATGATTCATTATTTTCAAGATAAAAATCACACAACTATGATTATTTTACTTTTTTATACATATAAGACCACATTAATAGTATAACAATAGATTTAATTTGTACATCCAATGTTATGCGTGCTTGAATTAGAGGAGTTTTTGAATGAGTGACTTATTTAAAGTATTGTCACACATGTTTTCACACCATTTTTTTAAAATAATGTTTATTTCAAAAAATCAAATAATTATGAATTATTGTTTATAAATACTATTTTTGTAATAATTATTAATAACAAGTTTATAAAAACTTTATCAATTTTATGTAATAGTAAGTATGACACATCATATGATATAATTAAACAATAATTTTTATATAGTTTAATATGCAACTTTAATTTAATTATTTCTATCTTTTTTTCTCAATTTGTCATATATTCTCTCACTATTTTCTCTCTCCTTTTATAATTCATTTTTTAGTCCCCTCACTATCTATATCCTAATATTTATCTTGCCAACTCTCTCTCCTTTATTGTTCCTTAATTTTTTTTTTCTCTTAGCTCCACTTTTTTTAATTTTCTCTCTATCTCCTTAATGTTTTCTCTACTCTTCATTGTTATAAAAATGTCCCAACTATCTCGGTTATTTTTTTTCTCTTTATTACACTTATTAATCCATAAATTTCTCTCTTATGGAATAATTATTTCTTTCTCTATTATGTTTTTTTATGTCCATAAATTAACAAATTGTATGAAATATCTAATGTTACATAATTTAATGTGTGACATTAATGTCATAAATTTTGAAAGTAATAGTTTATGTAATTATTTTTTATTCATTTTAGACAAAAAATATTGATATTAGAATATATCATCACATATATGATAAGCACACTTTTGTTCTTAAAATAGTGCATATACTTGATAATTTAGACTATTTTAGAAATGATTCATTTTCATTAAGAGAATAATCACATAACTATGATAATGACTTTTGCATGGATGTGCAACCACACAAACATTATTGCAGTAGATCTAATTAGAGCTCCAATATTAATCATTATTAGGCAAGAGCATTGTTGGGATAGGTTGGCTCTTGAGAAGTCCTCTTGTTGCAAATATTTTCAAAATATTTACTTTTTTAATACCAAAATTAATTATAATAACATGTTAATATTAAAAATGATATTATTTAAATATAGATTATAAATATAATTTTAGTATGTATTAAATATAATTTTGGAAATTTTTCGTGTAGACATTTTGGCATTTTTTGTCCCTCATTGCACCCTATCATTGTTCATTCCTCCTTTTAAGTATTTTTGTCATAGCGCCAATTAATTTAGTTGCCTAGTTACCACTATAAACATTTGAATAATTTTGTTGGCTAGCATTTACTATGTTGTTGAATTAATCGCACGAGTGCCCAACGGGTGATTTTCTTTTTTGTTTTGTTTGATTTATGGTGGCGTTAACAATTGCTCAGTTAAAAATTTGAATGTTTGGATTTGATTATGTACGCAACTATTTTAAAAAGTAATTTCCAAAGAATAATCACGATTCAATGGGTTTCTAGTTGGTAAATTTTATTAATTTTTTTTACTTATTTCTTTTTAACACATTCACCAACTTTCATCTCTCTTTATTACTAATTTTTTTGTCTTGATTCTCTAATTCCTTATATTATTCATGACCCTTCTCAATTCTCTATCATTATGTACTTTTTGTTTTTTCTCTATTTAACTTATATATTTATTTTCATTATCTTATTTATGTTTTGTCTTTTCTTTTCTTCTTTATTAATTCGTCTCTCATCTGTTTCTGTTGTTATTTTCCTCTCTACTTTGATGTTATCAATCTATGATATTCTACCATATGGAATAATCATCTCCAACTCTACTATCTTTATTCAAGACCATCAATAAAAAATATTTAAGAGATTTCTCGTGTTGTATAGTTCAATATGTGATATATTTGACAAATATATCTATATTTTATTACATATATTTATTACTTAATTAAATATTTAATGTATAAAAAAGGTACGATAATATTATAAACATTCATTTAGTGTTGTCTAGTATTTTTAAAAAGTAAAGTTTATCTAATACTTTATTAATTTCATTTAAAAAAATAATTGTATTATAATACAGTATGACATGTAACATGCATAATTTTTTTAAAAGTGTGTTGGCTTGATAATTTAGGAAATTTTAGAAATTGTTCATTACCATAAAAAAAAATAATCACAAACCTACAATTATTTTTTATTTGAATGCATGTTCGACCATACGAGCATGTTATCATTGGATCTCATTAGAGCTCACAAGTCATGTATGTTTTTGTCACAGTAATATTCAGTTGGATTATCTTTTTAAAAGTCCCAATGTTGCACATATTTTTCATAGCATTCCTTCTATTTAACAAATGAAGATTAATTTTTATATTATTGTAGTACTAAAAAATTAATATAAATGATGGTTCATTAGTTACAATTATCATAATCAATTTTTTGAAAATAACTTTATAAATATATTATCATTTTTACATAATAATAAATATAACACATCAATTGGAATAATGAAATGATAACATTAATTCTATTAAATACTTAGCAAAATAACGTATATTGATTATAATAAGTTAGTATTCATTTATATTAATAATAACATATATATGTTATTTATTTAATTTTTAAATATAGAAATATTATTTTATAGAATCATAGAGACAATAAATATTATTAAATTAATTGTCAATATATTTTTTAAATTTTATTAATATTCTAAAGAAATAAAAAATCTCAAATATTTTTCATATTTTACTATTGTTAAGTATAATATAAGGTAAACTTGTTACATTTTTATAAACGTTATCAGTTTTATTATCAAGATTTAACTTTTTTTATTATTTCTCTCATTTTTTTTCTCAATGTCTCTCATATTCCCTTGTCTATTTCTCTCTCTTAATATCATTCTTTTTTTGTCTCTTCAAGACCTGTATCCTAATGTTCTTCTTCGCCTCTCCCTCTCCTCTAGTCTTACTTAATTTCTCATTTTTATCCGTTCCACTTTTTTTTTTTTTCTCTTTATCTCCTCTATGTTCTTTTCTTCTCTTATTAATTAAATAATATCTCATCTATCTTTGTTGTTATTTTTATTTTTATTTCACTCTTATTAATTCGTAACTTTTCTTTTTGTGGAATAATTGTTTCTTTCACCATTAAATGTTTTTAGTCTATAAGTTAATAATAAACTGAATTACCACATATTAAATAGTTTAGTATATAACATTAATTAAAATTAAAAATTTTATTAATTTTTTTTAAGTAATTTATTTTTTTATAAAATAATAACGTATTGAAAGAAACTATTAGATATTAATATCATCAAATTCGAAAGTAATAGTTTATGTAATTATTTTTTTATTAATTTTATATAATAAAATATTAATATTAGAATATATTACCACATATTTAATAAGCATAATATTTTTTAGAACTTTAGATATATTTGATAATTCAGACTTTTTTGGAAAGGCAATAATCACATAACTACGATATTATCTTTTACATGCATGTGCGACCGCACAAACGCTAAAGCAATCGATCTAATTAGAACTGCAAAGCTAATAATTCTTAAGCAAAAGTGCTCTTGGGATAGTTTGCATCTTGATAAATCCTCATGTTTCTCTCTTTTTTCATTCATTTTTTTGATGAATGATAATTAATTTTAATGATATAATGATGTTAAAAATTACATTATTAAAAAATATTGTCTAAAATTACTATTTTAGTAGTTAATATTTAATAATAACACAGTAATAATATTATAAATTTTATATAATAATGAATGTGGCAAATCACTTGATAAAATAAAATAACAAGTTTAAATTTTTTTTATATTTGGAAATGTAACTTATATTAATTATAATAGATTAGAAATAATTTAAGTTTATAAAATTATATATTATGTATATAAAAGTATTAAATAAAGTAACATTACATTATTGAAAAAAAGAAATCTCAAAATATTTCTTTAAACATAAATATTTTTTATATTTGTGATCTACATTATGTAAAATAAAGATAATATATTGGAATTATTATATTATTTTTTATTTAATTCATTTTTTTAAGTATGAATAAATTTATATTGAATTTATTTTTAAAATATTCTTTAAATATTAATAATATTATAAAATAATAATGAACCTAAATTTATTTTATATTTTCAAATAAATTAAAGTTATATAATTGAATTTTTTAATAAAAAAATTATTTAATTATTTAAAATTAATTTTTCAAAATAATTTTTATCACTTCTTTCTCTTTATCTTAATGTCTAACATATACACTCACTTACTTCACTATTTTATTATTGTTCCCTTTTTTGTCTTTTTATTCTCTGTATCCTTATATTCTTTTTTGCCTATCTCTCCTTTATCACACGCTACTTCTAATTTCTCTCTCTTTCATTTATTTATTTATTCTTTCTAACTCTTGTATGTTTCCTCTTTGTTTTTCTTCTTCGTTAAATCATCTCTCAACTCTTTATTATTATTTTTTCTTTATATCATTCCCACAAATCTATAACTTTTTTCTCCTTTGAAATTTCTATTTCTTTCTATATTACCTCTTTTTGAGAAAATTAATTTAAAAAATTTAAGAAATCTTTTGTATAATAAATTTTAAAATATATTATAATTGTTAAATATTTATTTAATTATTATTATATTTAATAAATTTAATTTTTAAACCATAAGAATGATAACTTAACAAATGAAAAACATATATATTAATATCTATGTTATAAAAAATAATAGTTTAAAATTTTTTTTTATTAATTTTATAAAAATAAAATGTTATTGTTATAATTCATCATGATCCTTTATTTTCAAGATAATAATCACACAACAATGATTACTTTTTTTTGCGTATCAGACCACATTACCATTATTGCAATAGATCTAATTAGTACATCCAATGTTAAGCTTGCTTGGATGACAGTAGTTTTGGGTGTGACGTCTCGAGAGTATTGTTACGCATTTTTTCAAAGCATTTGCTTTCCCAAAGATTGATAATTTCTTCTAAAAAAGGTTATTTTTAAAACATTAATGGTTGTAAACTACATTTTATGAACACTTTAATCGTAATAAACTATTAAGAAAAATTTTATAAACTTTTTACCAATTTTTTGTAATAAAAAGTGTAGTGCATTATATGATGTAATAAGATAATAATTTTAATATAGTTTAATATTCAAAAAATAAATGACATCAAATATAATAAATTAGAATTATTTTATTTTATAATAATATATATCTATTACTTATAAAAGTTTTTAAATACATTAATATTACATTATAAAATAATAAAAATATAAAATTAAATAAGTTTTATTAAATATTGTTTATTTTCAATATCTATATTAAAATTTATAAAGAAAATACATTAAGATAATCATAATATTTTTTTTTTTAAATTTTAACTTTGAAAAAATAAAAATTAAATAAATTGAAGTAATATTCTTTAAATATTTTAAATATTCCATAATAATAATAGACCTAAAATTTTTTTTATTATTTTATATTTTCAAATATTATATATGCTTAACTTGTAATATTTAATAAATATTGTAATTTTCATTATTTAAGGTTTAGGTTTATTTAGTATTTTTCAAAATTTATCTCTTAATATTAAAGTTTCGTAAATTCTCTCACTTCTCATTATTATCAATCTATTCTTTCTATTTTTTTATCTTATTATACTCTTATTGTTCTCTCTCTATTATTTATTTCATCTTTGTCATTTCTCTTTCTTTAATTTTTTTGTCTTTATCTCTTTTATGTTATCTTTTTTTCTATTTAATAAATCATCTCTTATCTCTCTTTGTTAATATATTTTTATTTATTTTTCTTTTTAATAGTTGGTGACTCTCTATCTCCATTATCACCTTTTCAAGTCATCAATTAAGAATATTTAGAGATCTCTTGGGGGACATATTATAATAAATATTATTTTTTTATAAATATATGTGTTATTTTTTTGATATTTATTATGTAATTTAATTTTTAATTTACAAGATTGATAACATAACAGTAGAAATTATTTTAAATTAGTGACAATGTTATAAAAAATTATAGTTCATATATTTTTTATTTGTTTCATATAAATAAAATATTAACATCATAATTTATTACAATATTTATAAGGAAACAAATTTTTTAAGAATTTTATATGCTTAAGAATTAAAAAAATTTCAAAAATTATGTAATGCCTGAAGACAATGAATCACACAACTTTGATATTTTATCTTTTGTATATATGTACGACCAATCTAGCATTATGGTAGACAAAATCATTAGAACTCCAATGTTAAGTATATTTTGAAAAGCGTAGCCTTGGGATATGTGACCTCTTGAAATGACTTGTTGTTACTAATATTTTTTTGTAACATTTATGTCTTTAAAAAATTAGTATTAATTTTTATAACATTAAAATTTTAAAAAATAAATTACTTTAAACAATAAATTATAATTATTTTTTTAGTTAATTTTAAAAAAATATCAATGTAGTGTTATTATGAATTGAATTTAATAATAAATATGACACATCATATGATATAATAAAATATTAACTTTAAATTTTTAAATTTTCAATCAAAAAATTTTTGTTAACTATAATAGATTAGAATAAATTTATGTTTATAATAGCATATATATGTTATATCATAAATTTTTAAATATAGAAATATTATATTATAGAATTTTTTATATTAAAATAATATTTTATTAATAGTAACAAAAATTAGATTTTTTTAATTTTCATAAATAATAATTTATTAATTTTATTTAAAAAAATATAATATAATATATTATGACATATAACATGCATAATTTTATTAGATGCGTATATGCTTAAAAATTTAGGAAATTTTAGAAATGATTTGATTCATTACCATCAAACAAATAATCACACAACTAAAATATTTTTTCTTTTGATTGCATGTTCGACTTTGCAAGCATTTTAGCATTGGATGTTGTTAGAAATCACAAGTTAAGCGTTTCTAGGCAAAAGAAATATTGGTATAGGTGGTCTCTTGCGAAGTCATCATGTTACACATATTTTTTCAAAACATTCATTTTTTTATTAATTAGTGACAATTCATTTTAATACTATGTTGATGTTAAAAAATTAAATTATTAAGAAAGAACTTTATGACTACCATTTTAGTAATTGATATTTAATAATAACTTCAAAACATTATTATTAATTTCATATAATAAAGAACATAACACATCACATAATATAATTAAATAATAGCTTTAAATTTTTTAATATTGAGTAAAATAACTTATACAAAAAATAATAAATTAGAATTAATTTAAATTTATAATAGTATATATATTATATATATAGAGTTTTTAAATAAAGTAACTTTATGTTATTTAAAAAATGTAAAATTATTTCTTTATTTATCAAAAATTTTCCATATTTATTATTTATATTACTTAAAATAAAGAAAATATAGTATAATAAATATATTATTTATTATTCAATTATCTTTTTTTAAGTATGAATAAATTTATAATAAATTAGTAGTCAATGTATTCTTTAAATATTTGTAATATTATAAAATAATAATAAACCTTAAATTATTTCATAATTTAAAATAAATAAATGTTATATATAATATAATTTTTATAACTTTAATATGTATAACATCATTAATTATTTAAATTTAACATTAACTAAATAAAATTTACAATATTTTTCACTCTATCTTAATGCTTAATATATTAACTCACTAACTTCTCCCTTTTATTATTGTTCTCTTATTTGTCACTTTATTTTCTATCTTTATATTCTTTTTGGCCTCTCCATCTATCACTCACTGCTTTTGCATTTCTCACTTTTTTACTAATTTTTTTTATTCTTTGTATATCTCTTATGTTCCTTCTTTTCTTTTCCTTTACAATAAATCGTCTCTCATTTCTCTAATGCTATTTTTCTCCTTATTTTCCTCTTATTCATCTGTAACTATTTCTCTCTTTTAAAATAATTATCTTTATATATTATCTATTTTTAAGAACATTAATTAACAAAATTTAAGAAATCTCTGTTATATCGCTCTTCAGTATACATTGCATTTAAAAACTATATATTTTATTATTTATATATCTATTAAATTTAATTTTTAAATTTTAATAATAATATCATAATAAAGGAATATCATATATATTAATTCCAATGTTATAAAACAAAATTTTTTTAATTATTATCATGCATCATGATTTATTTTTTTTCATGATAATAATCACACATCCATGATTACTTTTCTTTTTTATGCATATGAGACCACATTAGGATTGTGATGATTTACCTCTTGAGAGTGTTGTTACACATTTCTTCATAGCATTGGTTTTTCTAAAGATTGATAATTGATTTTAAAAAATGTTCACTTTAAAAAATTAAATGATTATGATTTGTAGTTCATAAATATTTTTTTGTAATTAATTATTTATCAAATCTTTGCTAAATTTTTATCAATGTCATGTAATAATATGCATACCATATCATATAATATCATAAAATAATAATTTTATTATAATTTAATACTAAGGAAAATAACTTATATGGAATATAATAAATTAGAATTAATTTGTATTTATAAAAATATGTAAATGATATGTATAAAAGTTTTTAAATATATTAATATTACATTATAAAATAATAAATATATAAAAATAAATAAGTAGTATTAAATATTATTTATTTTAAATATCTATATTACATCAAATAATGATAACATACTAAAATAATTATAATATTTTTTATTTATTTAATCTCTTCTATTTTAAGTATCAGAAAATATTAAATTAATTGTCAAAATATTTTTTATATATTTCTAATATTTCATAATAATAATAGACATAAAAAATTTTATATTATTTTATTTTTAAATATTATATATGATTAACTTATTATACTTAACAAATATTATAAATGTAATTATTAAAGGTTTAGGATTATTTAATTTTTTTAATAATTTTTTCTATTTATTTCAATCACAAAAATGTGCCATCAGCCTGTGAACCATATTCCCACAATTCAAAAATTCATCGCGCAGAAAAGCTTGAGTATTTTGTCCAACTCTATTCACCAACATTGTTTGTCATTCTTTATAGGTGCTTTCTAACCCCAATGTGCATTTGATTAAGTTAATTTGTTAGCCATTGGCATGTTGCCTTTGGCGATCGCACAACTATAAGATTTTGTGAATGGAAAGTTGGTGTGTTCGGTTGATTGCAAAAAGTTTTGCATTTTTTGTCCCTATTTCGTCATTCTTTAGACCCCCTCATAGGTATTTTAAAAAATGTACCAATTTATTTTGGCGACTAACTGCTGTTGTAAACGTCAAACTACTTTAGTTAGCTAACATTTGTTGTGTTAGCAAATTAGTCATTGGAGTAACCAGCAAGTGATTTGCTTTTGTTTTATTTGATTTACAGAGCAATTATCGACTGCTCAATTAAAAATTGGTATATTTTTATTTGATTAGGTACACAACAATTTTTTAGTAGTAATTTGTAATGAATCATCAAGGTTGATAGTGGCAATTTGTTTTCAGCTAGCCAATTTTTATTTAATTGTTTTTCTCACTTGTTTTTCTTTAACATACTCTCACTTTCTTCACTCTTATTATTACCTTTTTATTTTTGTCTTCATTCTTGATCTCCTAATATGATTCATAGCCTTTCTCACTACTCTATCATTCTATACATTCTCTTTTTTTCTCAATATTTCTTGGTCTCCTTATATGATTCATAGCCTTTCTCACTACTAAATCTTTCTCTACAATCTCTTTTTTCTATATTTCACTCATTTATTTAATCTCTTTATCTTATTTATGTTCTCTCTTTTCTTTTCTTTATTAAATTGTCCCTCACTTATCTCAATTGTTATTTTTCTATCTTGATTTTATCAATCCATGATTTCCTCTCTCATGTGAAATAGTAATCTCTGACTTTATTATCTTTCTTTCTACACAATAATTAATAATATTTAGGGAATATGTCATATTGTATATTTTAATATGTAATATATTTGACAAATATATATTTTATTATAAATTTTAATAAGTAAATTAATTTTTAATTTATAAGAAAGGTAACAGAATAAAAGAAACTTTCTTTTAATGTCGTCAACTTTTTTAAAAATTATAGTTTATGTAGTTATTTGTTTGTTTCATTCAATAAAATAATTATATTACAATATATTATGACATTTAACATGCATAATTTTATTAAAAGTGTAAGCACTTCATAATTTAAAAAATTTTAAAAATGATTCATTACCATGAAAAAAATAATTACACAACTACAATATTTTTTCTTTTGATTATATGTTTGACTACATAAGCATTTTAGCATTGGATCTCACTAAAACTCACAAGTTAAGCTTGCATGGGTGAGTGTATATTGTTATGAATGACTTTTTAAAGGGACCAGTGTTTCAAATATTTTTCATAGTATTCGTTTTTTAACAAATGACGATTTATTATAATGTTATGATGTAAAAAATTTATATAAATGATATTTCATATTTGCAATTATAATAATTTTATATAAATATTATCACTTTGATAATATTATATATTACACATCATTTGATCTAATAAAATAATAACATTAATTTTGTTAAAAATACAGCAATATAAGTTATATCGATTATAATAAATTAGAATTAATTGATGATTATAATAGCATATATATGATATGTAACTTAATTTTTTTAAATATTGAAAAAATTATATTAAAAAATGTTAAAGAAACAAAATAATATTAAATTAACAGTCGAAATAAATTTTGAATAATTTTAACATTCAAAAGAAATATTAAGTGTTAAAATACTTTTGTATTTTACTATTATTAAATATTGTATAAGATTAACATGTTATGTATTTATATACATTGTAAGTTTATTTATTACGTTTTAACTTTTATTTTATTATTTATCTTATTTGTATCTCAATATCTCTCAGATTCTCTCACCTTTTTCTCTTCTATTATCATTAACTTTTTAGTCTCCTCAAGATCTACAACTTAATATTCTTCTTGCCTTCTATCTCTCCTTTATTCTTTTTTAATTTCTTATTTCTCTCCCGTCATTTATTTTTTTTCTATCTAACTTCTCAATCTTTTTACTCTTCTTTATTAAATAATCTATTATCTATCTCTATTATTATTTTTCCCTTTATTTCAGTGTTACTAATCCATAACTTTCTAACTTTTATGGAATACTTATTTCTTTCTCCATTGTCTTTTTTTTAAATAAATTAATAGTATATATAAAAAACTTATATTACATAGTTTAATTTATAACATTAATAATAATATATGTTTTTATTTTTAAATTTTTTATGTAATTTAATTTTTTAATAAGAATGATGACATATTGAAAAAAATGTTTGGGTTTAGTATCACAAATTTCGACAGTAAAACTTTATATAATTATTTTTTAATAATTTTATGTAATAAAATATTTATTTTACAATATATTGTCAAATATATGATATGTATAATTCTTTTCAAATAAAACATATAATTCATAATTTAGATTACTTTAAAAATGATTCATGATTATCAATACAAAAGTCACATAACTACGATAATATTGTTTGCATGCATGTGTACATAGAGTTTTTAAATAAAGTAAAGTTAAGTTATTAAAAATAAGAAATCCTTATATTCTTTTCGGCTTCTCTCTCCTCTCACTCTTTACTTTCTTATTTTATACACTTTCATTTATATATTTTTTCTCTCTATATCTTTTAGGTTCTCTCTTTTCTTTTCCTCTTCATTAAGTCATCTATCATCTCTGTTTTATTATTTTTCTTTTTAACTTTCTCTTATTAATCTATAACTTTTTCTCACTTTTAAAATAATTATCTCGGTCTATATTTTCTCTATTTAAGAATATTAACTAATAAAATTTATGGAATGTCTCGTATGTCAAAGTTGAATATATAATATGTTTGAAAACTATATATTTTATTGTTAAAAATGTTTATTAAATTTAATTTTGAAATTATAAGAATGATAACATAACAAAAGAAAGTCATATATATTTATATCTATGTTACAAAAAGAAATATTTTTTTTATTTTTTTAATAATTTTATATAAATATAATATTTTTATTATAATGCATCATGATTTTTTATTGTCACAAAAATAATCACACAACTATGATTGCTTTTCTTTTTTATACATATGAGAGAAAATTAGTATTATAACAGTATTCCTAATTAGTACTTCCAATGTAACGGTTATGTGGATCATAGTTGTTTTGTGATGAGTGCCAATAGAGAGTTTTGTTACATATTTTTTATAGCATTTATTTTTCTACGTATTGATAATTTATTTCAAAAACATGTTAATTTTAGAACATTAAATGATTATGAATTATAGCTTATAAATAATATTTTTGAAATTAATTGATGATAACAACTTTGTTAAATTTTTATTAATTTGATGCAATAATAAGTGTGAAACATCATTTGACATAATAAAAAATAAATTTATATAATTTAATATTTTAAAAAAATAACATATATAGAATATAATAAATTAGAATTAATTTATATTAATAACATTATATATATTCGGTATAAATGTTTTTAATTATAACAATTACATTTTAAAATAAACAAAAAATAAAATTAAAGAATTATTGTTTAATATTATTTATTTTTAATTTCTATATTACAACATATAAAGATAATATATTAAATTAATTATAATATTCATTGTTCAATTAATTTTTATTTTAGGTATCAAAAAAAAATTAAATAAATTATAAAAATATTCTTTAAATATTTTATAATATTTAATAACAATAATAGACCTAAAAAGCGCTTGTGTGTTTTTTTACTTTTAAATTTTTGATATCATGAACTCGTAACATTTAAAAATATTATAATTTTAAATATTAACATTTTTTTTTATTTTTTTAAACTTTTTTCTTATTATTCAAATGTCTCTAAAATTCTCTTATTTTTCTCTCATCTATTATCATTCTATTATTTGTTTTTTCATTTTTTCATCTCATTACACTCTTATTAGTCCATCTCTTCTTAAACATTTCTTTTTTTCCATAATTTTTTAATTTAATAACTCCATCTTGTTTATATTCTCTCTTTTCTTGTCCACTTCAATATATCATCTATCATATCTCTTTATCATTATTTTTTATTTATGTGTTCTATTAATTCAAGGCTTTCTCCACTTTAGAAAATTGTAATCTCAATCTCCAGTACCAGTTTTTCAGCTCATAAATTGATAATATTTAAGTGATCTCTTTGGTGACAAAATAATATATAATATTTTTAATAAATAAATAAATATATCTATATATATATATATATATATTATTTTTAAAAATTTATGTATAATTTAAATTTTATTTGTAAGAAAATTAATATCATAGAAAAAATTGCTATAAATTATTGTTAATATTATAAAAAAAATATACGTCATTTCATTTTTATTTATTTCATATAAAAAAAATATTAACCTAATAATATTTTACAATATATATAAAAACCATAAACTTTATTTAAAAGTTTGAATGTATAACAATTTAAAAAGTTTTAAAAATGTTGTAATACATTAAAAAAAATAATCGCACAACTTTGATATTTTATCTTTTGCATGCATGTGTGACCACACTAGCGTTCTCGCACAAGATATCATTAGAATTCCAAAGTTAAGTTTGTTCAACAAGCATAGTGTTGGGGTAGGTGATCTTTCAAAACGTCGCATCATTACTTATATTTTTCATAACATTTATTTTTTTAATGAATGATAATTAATTTTTTTGAAATTATTATAAGAAAATAAATTATTTTAAATGATAGTTTATTGTAATATTTTTTATTTAATTTATAAAAATAAATTTCTAATAGTTGTTAATTCAATATTATAATAAATGTCACAAATCTTATTATATGATGAATTTTTAAATATAGAATTTTATATTATAGAATATTAGATATTAAAAAAAAAATTATTAATACTAAAAAAATATTTAAAATGTTTGTAATTTTCTTAAATAATAGTAAAGAGAAAATTATTTTTTACAATTTAATGTTACTAAATATTATATATCATTCACTTATTATATTTTATAAATATTATAAGTCTAATTATTTAGATTTAACTTTTATGTAATTATTTCTCCCAACATTTTCTCTTTGTCTCAATGTCTCCCAAATCCTCTCTTTAATTTTTTTCTCGTTTTATAGATGTTTTATTAGTCTATTTATTCTCTATGTTATAATATTTTTTTAGCCTCTCTATGTCTCTCGCCACTATCATTCTTTACTTTGTCTTTCATTTTTTATTTATTCTTTCAATCTTTTCTTTGCTCTATCTTCTCTTTTGCCTTTTATTCAATCAACTATTAAGTTTCATTATTATTTATTTTCTATCTATTTCTCTCTAATCATTCCAATACTTTCTCTCTCTAAGAGAATAATTATCTTCATCTTTCTTATCGCATTTTCTACTCAACAATTATCAATATTTAAAAAATATATTTTTTTCATAATCTAATATATTAGAATTATGATAAAAATATAGATATCTTATTATTTATATCTATTAAGTAATTTAGTTTTCTTTTTGCATTATTGATAATATAATAGAAGAATTTCATGTGCTAATGTCAACATTATAAAAATAATAGTTTATCTAATTTTTTTATTTATTCAATATAAATATCATATTGATATTATAATATAATATGATAAACATAATAACTATATAAAAAATTTTAGAAGTACATTTACTTGTTAATTTAGAAACATTGTAAAATGGATCACTATTTTCAAAACCATAATCACTAAACTATGAATTTTTATCTTTTGCATGTTTGTGGCCACACAAGGATTATAGCATTCGATCCCATCTGGACTCAAAACTTAAGCATGCTTGTGTTAGAGTACTATTAGGATCGGTAACCTCTTGAGAAGTCCTTATGTGATACATATTTTTTTCATAACATTCCTTTTTTTCATTAAATATAATCAACTTTAAAAAAATATTTGATGTGAGGTTAAATGAGAGTGTGTTGAATTGCTATGAATCAAAGTTTGAGTTTTTACAAAATATTTCGAGAAAATATTTAAAGAAATTTTTAATAAAGTTTAACAAATTGATAAACATGATTTTTTATAAATTTTCATTTTATTCTAGGAGCATATTAAATTTTATAAGTCATATAATTAAAAAATGTAAAGTAATTAAAAAGGTAAACAATCAATTTTTATGTTGTTTGGAACATAAAATAAGCCTACGTCCACTTCAAGAAAAAATAAGTTTAAAACAACACAATAAAAGTCTTTTTGCCAATAGACAGGTTGGCTAAACACTAACAGCAATGAGACAAACACGACATTACAATGCCCTTACAATGAAATAAATCGAATGGTCTACTACATCCTTATGAGAAAATAACACGAAAAAATAGAAAATATATTCAATGACAAAACTTAAATCATTACAACAAATATTTATGCTTCATGAAACCATTAAAGTTGTAAAATTATCATAATTAAATGAATTAAATATCATGAAAATTAACAACTTAGCTTATTTGAGAATGAAAGGAATTTCAGGAGTTTTACGTGTAAATGGCTAGCAGCACATGCAAAGAACATGGGAAAAAAGTTGTTAATGGCTTTAATATTTTTTCTTAGTCATTTAACAATTTTTCTTCTTATTTTTGAACAAAACTTATCCTATTTAATGTGATTTCTAAAAGTTAAAAGAACTTCCCAAATGCCTAAATGCTGAAAAAAGGTCTAAAAAATTTGTTGCATAGTTGTGATTCAATCAGAATGCTGTGGGACTGTTAGTTTGCAAAAATTGAGGGATCAATTGTATGCAATCGAATTGGTGCCATTATAAAAATGAAGTTGTCTAATATGTTAGACCACAAACATGATTTGATAGTGGGGTTTAGCTTGGCCTGTTGAATATATAAAGATTATACGATCACAACATGGTACGATTAGACGACTGAAAGAATTCGAAGGTCAAAAGATAAAATACTAAGGTGATTGTTTGATCATGAAAATGTGACATTGAATAGGCCACCTTATTCCTACAATTTCAAAATTAACCATGCAGAAAAGTTTGAATATTTTGTCCCACAATTCTCACCAACATTGTTAATCTTTCCTTGTAGGTATTTTTGTCGCCCTAGTACCGGTCTGATTTATCTAATTTGCTAGTCGTTGCGGTGTTGCTATTGGAAATAAAACAACTGCTTGATTTTTAGTATTGAAAGATATCGTGTGGCAATGTTTGTTCGATCATGAATTTCTGTGATTGAATGGTGCTTCATAATTCCCCAATTCCGAAATTTGCCTTGCAAAACTTTTTGGTTTTTTTCGACCATTAGCATTGTTCGTTTCACATTATAGGTATTTTCAAAGCCACACCAAGTTAAGTTTGCTTCGATGAGAGTTCTTTTGCAACGAGTGACCACTTTAAAGTATTGTTACAGATTTTTTCATGGCATTAATTTTTTTGAAGTATTGATAATTGATTTTAAAAGCAGGTTAATTTTAGAAAATTAAATGATTATTAATTATAATTTATAAATAATATTTTTGTAATTAATTATTAATAACGACTTTATAATTATCAATTTCATTTAATAATAGGTATGACACATCGTATGATATAATAAAACAATATTTTTAATATAATTTAATATTGACAAAAAAAATTATATGGAATATAATAAATGAGAATTAATTTATGTTTATAATAGTATATATATATATATATATGTTATGTTTAATAGTTTTTAAATATATCAATATTACATTACAAAGTAATAAAAAAATTAAATTAAATTATAAGTTTTTAATGTTAATTATTTTTAATATCTATATCACATAATATAGAGATAATATACTAAAATAATTATAATATTTAATATTTAATTGATTTTTTTACTTTAGGTATGAGAAAATAAAAAATTAAATAAATTGCAAAAATATTCTTTAAACACTTGTAATATTCCATAGTAATAATAGACCTTAAAAACGTTGGTATATTTTTTACTTTTAAATATTTTAATCAATAAGTTGTAAGATTTAATAATATTAATAAATTTAATTATTAAAGTTTTAGTTTAATTTATTTCTTTTTAAAATTTATTCTTGTTATTTCAACATCTCTAAAATTCTATGACTTTTTCTATTTGTGTGTTTTTATTAATTCATGGCTTTCTCCCCTATAGAAAATGCTTATCTCAATCTCCTTTACAATATTTTCAGCTCATATATTAATAATATTTAAGAGATCTCTGTCGAAAAGTAATATATAATACTTTCGAAAGATACATATTATTTTTTATATTTATTGCATAATAAATATTTTTACATATAATAATGATAACATCATAGAAAAAATTGTTAGGTATTAGCGTTAATGATATAAAAAATGATAAGTCATGTCATTTTTTATTTATTTCATATAATAAAATATAACCTTTGAAATATATTACAATATATATGAAAAGCATAAATTTGATATAAAAGTTTATATGCATAATAATTTAAAAACTTTTAAAATGATGTAATACCTTATAAAAAATAATAAGATAATTTTGATATTTTATCTTTTGCATGTATGTGCAACAACACTAGCCCCATAGCACACGATATCATTAGAATTTCAAAGTTAAGCTTCTTTAGAGAGCCCTCTTAAAAAGACTTATTATTACATATTTATTTTCATAACATTTGTTATTTTAATGGATGATAATTAATTTTTATAACATTATTATTATATTTTTTTATTTAATTATTAAAGTAACTTGGTAAAAGTATTGCTAATTTAATATTATATTAAATGTGACACATCATATGATATAATAAAATATTAACTTTTAATTTGTTTATTATCGTATAAAAAACTTTTGTTAATTATAATAAATTAGATTTAGTTCATTTTTATAATAATACATATATGTTGTATGATGAATTTTTACTTATACAATTTTATATTATTGAATATTAGATATTAATTTTTTTAAATAATAAAAAAATTTTAAAATATTTGTAATTTTCTAAAATATTAGGAAAGAAAAAATTATTTTTCACAATTTAGTATTATTAAATATTATATATGTTTAACATATTATATTTTATAATTATTATAAGTCTATTTATTTAGATTTTACTTTTATTTACCAATTTCCCCCACCTTTGTGTCTTTATCTTGATGTCTCTCAAATTCTCTTCATTTTTTCTTTCTCATATTATAAATATTTTATTTGTCCCTTTATTCTTTATATCATAATATTTTTTTAGGCTCTCTCTCTCACCACTATCTTTCTTTACATTGTCTTTCATTTTATTATTTATTGTTTCAATCTTTTCTATGTTCTCTATTTTCTTTTCCTCTTTATTCACTCATCTCTTATGTCTCATTATTATTTATTTTTTTCTCTGTTTTGCTCTTATCATTCCAAGACCTTCTCTCTCTAAGAGAATAATTATCTTCATCTTTATTATCTCTTTTTCTACTAATCAATTAACAATATTTAAAAATATCTGTTTCATAATCTAATATAATATATTTATGATAAGAAATAAATATTTATTATTTATATCTAATAATTAATTTAATTTCTTGTTTGTATGATTGATAATATAATAGAAGAAATCCATGTGTTAATGTCAACATTATAAAAAATAATAGTTTATTTTAGAATTTTTTATTTAATTTATATAAATATCATATTAATATTACAAAATAGTATGATAAACATAATAACTATATAAAAAATTTTAAAGTACATTTACTTGTTAATTTAAAAACATTGTAAAATGGATTACTATTTTCAAAACAATAATCACTCAACTATGACTTTTTATCTTTTGCATGTTTGTGACCACACCAAGATTGTAGTAGTTGATCCTATTAAAACTCAAAAGTTAAGCATCCTTGGGTTAGAGTACTGTTGGGATGGGTAACCTCTTGAGAAGTCCTTATGTTATAGATATTTTTTCATAACGTTCCTTTTTTTCAAGAAAGGTAATTAACTTTAAGAAGATGTTTGTTGTGAGGTTAAATAAGAGTGAGTTGAGTTGCTATGAAAAAAAGTTTAATTTTTTACAAAATATTTCTAGAAAATATTTTAGAAATTATTAATAACAAATTAACAAATATATAATTGTGATTTTCTATAAATTTTCAATTTTTTCTACAAACATATTAAGTTTTATAAAAGCCATTTAATTAAATAATGTAAACTAATTAAAAAGGTAAACAATCAATTTTTAAGTGCCTTGGAACGTAAAATAAGTCTACGTCCACCCCAAGAAATATTATGGTAAATACAACACAATATAAGACTTTTGCCAATAGACAGGTTAGCTAACCACTCACGACAAAGAGACAAATGGGAAATACTACTATGCTCTTACAATGAAATAAATGGAACGAGCTACTACAACCTTATGAGAAAATAAAATGTAAAAAAAGGAAAAATTATTTAGTGAAATAAAATATAATCAATACAACAAAAATTTATCCTTCATGAAACCATTATAGTTGCATAATTATCTTAATTAAAAAAAATAAATATCAAGAAAATTAATAACTTAGCTTATTTTAGAATGAAAGGAATTTCAGAAGTTTGAAAAGCACTTCTCAAACACCCAAAGGCTCAAAAAATTGACTTAATGTCTTTAATAAAAGTTTTTATTTAAAGTATTATATATATGTTGTGAATAAAAGTTTTTAAATATGTTAATATTACATTAAAAAATAATAGAAATATAAAATTAAATAATTAGTGTTAAGTATTTTTTCTTTTAAATGTCTATATTACATCACATAATTATCATATTGAAATTATTATAATATTTTCATTTAATTATTTTTGTAATTTTAAGTATAAAAAACTATAAAATTCAATAAATTGTCAAAATATACTTTAAATATTTATAATATTCCTTAATAATAATTGACTAAAATTTTTTTAATATTTTTTTAAATATTATATATGATTAATTTTAATATTTGTTGAATATGATAATTTGAATTATTAATGTTTTAGTTTTATTTAATCTTTTCTCTAAATTTTTTCTTTTTATTTTAAATTCACTAACTTTTGTATCTAAAAGTTAACATAATTGAAGAAACTTTCATTTAGAGTAGTATACTTTTTCGAAAATTATAGTTTATGTAATTGTTAAAAAATTTGATTTAAATAAAATTGTTATATTGTAATATATTTTGACATGTACCATGCAAAATTTTATTAAAGGAGTGAAGGCTTGATCATTTAAGAAATTTACAAATGATTCATTCACATAAAAATAATAATCATAAACATACGATATTCTTTCTTTTGATTGCATGTTCGAGCACACGAGCATTTTAGCATTGGATCTCGTTAGAACACCCAAGTTAACATGCTTTCGTATGAATTGTTTGTGCTGGTCCTTTTTTAAAGCTACCAAGGTTGCAAATATTTTTTAATAGTATTCTCTTTTTTAATAAACAATGATTTATTTTGATAACATTATAATGTAAACAAATACTGTAAATAATATTTCATAACTAATATTATAATAAAATTTTTTTAAAAAAACTTTACGAAATTATTATCAATTTTTATAATAATAAATAAAGCACATGATTTGATATAACAAAATAATAACATTAAATTTGTTAAAAATTTAGCAATCTAACTTATATATGATATAATAATTAGGATTAATTTATATTTATAATTGCATAAATATGTTACTAATTTAATTTTTAAAAAGATAAATTTTATTTTCTAGAATATTAGACATAAAAAATAATAGTTAAATTAATAGTAAAAATAAATTTTAAAATATTTTTAATATTCTAAATAAATAATAAATTTTAAATATTTTTATGTTTTACTATTATTAAATATTATATAAGATTAACTTGTTACATTTTTAAAAATATTATATGTTTTATTATTTAGGATTAAATTTCGTTTTGATATTTCTCTTATTTTTTTCTTGGCATACAGGTACTCTCACCTTTTTCTCACTTTTATTATCATTTTCACTATGGTCTCTTTAACATCATATCCTAATATTTATCATGGCCTCTCTCTCCTTTATTCTTCTTTAATTTCTCATTACTCTCCCTTCCACTTTTTTATATTTTCTCTCTAGCTCCTCTTTTTTTTCTTTTCTACTTTATTAAACAATTTCTCATCTATCTCTGTTATTTTTTTATGTTTATTTCACTCTTATTAATAGTTAACTTTCTAACACTTATGAAATACTTTTTCTTTCTATATTATAATTTTTTTTTACATAAATTAAAAATATATATGTATTATCTAATACTGCATAGTTTAATGTATTAAATTAATAATAATAATATATTTTATTATTTACATTTTTTACATAATTTAATTTTATATAAGAATAATAACAAATTGAATAAAAGTCTTACACATTAATATCATCAATTTTAAAAGTAATAGTTGATGTAATTATTTTTTATTAATTTTATAGAATAAATTTGTATTAGAATATGTTATCACATATATGATATGTATAATATTTTAAAATGTTACATATAATTTAAGATTTAGACCATTTTAGAAATGATTTATTATCATCCAAACAAAAATCAAGTAACTATGGTAATGTCTTTTGCATACATGTATGACAACAGAAGCGTTATAACAGTGGATCTAATTAGAGCTCTAATGTTAAAAATTTTTAGGGGAAAGCACAATCGAGATAGTTGGCCTGTTGAGAAATTCTCATGTTACACATATTTTTTCAAAGCAATCGTCTTTTAATAAGTGATAATTTATTTTAAAAAATTTTGATTTTAAAAAACAAAATTATTTAAAAAAATTATATTTAGCACTTTAGTGATTAATATTTAATTATATATGAATAACATTATTGTTAATTTTATATAATAATTAGTATGACACATCACACAATATAACAAAATAATAAATTTTAACTTTATTGAAATAAAGCAAAATAAGTTATATAAATCAAAATAAATTAGAAATAATTTTGTTTTAGGTTAGTATATATATTATGTGTATAGAGTTTTTAGAGAAAGTAACATTACATTATTAAAAATAAATGTTCTAAAATTATTTATTTAATTAAAAAATATTTTTTGGTATTTACGATCAATACTATGTGAAATAAGATAACATGTTACAATAATTATATTATTTATTATTTAATTAATTTTTTTTAAGTGTGAATAAATTTATATTATATTAATAATAAAAAAATTCTTTAAATATTAGTAATATTATAAAATAATAAAAAAAATAAATTTTTTTATTTTAAAATAAGTGAATGTTATATATATTTAATTTTTTATTTTTAATAAGTACTACATTTTTTATTTTTTAAATTTAACTTTCATTAAATCACTTTTATAATTTGTTTCTCTTTGTCTTATTATTTAACATATTATCTCACATACTTCTCTCTTTTATTATTGTTCTCATATTTGTCTCTTGAATTTCTATCTTTATTTTAATTTTCTCTCTCTTCTTTATTGCTCTTTACTTTTATATTTCTTGCTATTTCATTAATTTATTTATTCTCTTTATATCTTTTATATCTCATCTTTTCTATTCTGCTTCATTTAATTATTAAGAACAATTTTATAAAATTTTTCTCAATTTCATGTAATTATAGGTTTGACACATCATATTATATAATAAATCAAATATTTTAACGAAATTTAATATTGAAGAAAATAACTTATATAGAATATAATAAACTAGAATTGATTTATACATATAATAATATATATATTTTGTTCATAAAAGTTTTTAAATATATTAAAATTACATCTTTAAATACTAAAAGTTTTAAATTAAATAATTATTATTGAATATTATTAATTTTTAATACTATATTTCATCATATAAAGATAACATAATAAAATTATTATAGCATTTATTATTTAGTTAATTTTATTAATTTTAGTTATGAAGAATATTAAATAAAATGTCAAAATATTCTTTAAATATTTGTAATATTCCATAATAATAATAAATTGAAAAATATTTTTATATTTTTTTATTTTTAAATATTATATATGATTAACTTTTATTATTTAATAAATATTATTATTTTAATTACAAAGGTTTTTGTTTTATTTAATTTTTTTTCTAAACGTTTTCTCTTTATTTCAATTTCTCTCACTTTCTTCTCTTACCTATTGTGATTCTATTATTTGTCTTTCCATTTTCTAACTCATTACACTCTTATTAGTATCTCTTTCTACTATGAATTTCTTCTTCTTCATTTCTTTTTCTTTATTATTATCTTTATCTCTACTATGTTCTCTTTTTTTCAAAAAATCATCTCTCTTCTTTCTCTATTCTTATTTTTCTATTTATGTTTCTTTTATTAATTCAAGACTTTCTCTCTTTTAGAAAATTGTTATCCATCTTTATTATCATCTATTCAGCTCATCAATTAATAATATTTAAGAGATTTCTTATGTGACATAGCAGTATAATAGATACTATTTTTTATGAATATAGATATTTATTTTTTATTTATCAAATAATTTAATTTTGTATTTATAAAAATAATAACAGAGTAGAAGAAATTATTCTTTATTAGTGCCAATGTTATGGAAAACGATAGTTCACGTAATTATTTATTTATTTCAAATAAATAAAATAATAACATCATAATATATTATTTTATGCATAAATAGAACAAACTTTATTTAAAAATTATATGCTTAATAATATAAAATTTTTAAAAATTGTGTAATACTTTAAAATAATAATCTCACAATTTTGATTTTTCATCTTTTGCATTTATGTGCTACCACACTTGCCTTATAGGACACGATATCATTAGAATTCCAAAGTTAATGAAGTTTAAACAAGCATTGCATTGGGATAGTCGACCTTTTTAAAAGTCCTATAATTGCTCATATTTTTTAATAACATTTATTTTTTTAGTTAATCACAATTAGTTTTTATAACATTTTTATACTTAAAAAATAAATTATTATAAATGATAGTTTGTAATTATATTTTCGTAATTAATTTTTAAAACTAACATAGTAATATTATGGTTAATTTAATATAATAATAAATATGACATATCGTATGATAAAATAACATTCACTATAGTTTAATTTATCAGTAAGAAAAATACATTTCTTAATTATAATATGTTATATTTAATTTATTTTTATCAAATAATATATATTATTTATGATAAAATTTTAAATATAGAAATATTATATTATGGAATTTTAGATATTAAAATATTATTTTATAAATATTAATAAAATTTTAAATATTCATAATTTTTTTAAACAAAAATTATCCTAAATTTTTTTATAATCTAATAATGTCAAATATTACAAATGGTTCACTTATTATTTTTTATAAATATTAAACTATTAATTATGCAAATTAAAATTTTACTTAACAATTTTTCTCTTTTTTTTCTCTTTATCTCAATGTCTTTCAAATTATTTTTCTTTTTCTCTCTTATTTCATTCTCTTATTTGACTCTTTATTCCCTAAATCATAATATATTTTAGCCTCTTTCTCTAACCTGTATATTTCTTTAAATTCTCATTTCTTTCCCTTTCATTTTTTTATCTATTCTTTCAATCTTTTCTATATTCAAACTTTTTATCTTCTTTACGAAAACATCTCTCATGTCTCTTTATTATTACTTTTTTCTCTATTTTTCTTTTGTCAATCTCTGGCTTTCTCTCTTAAATAGAATAATTATCTTCTTCTTCACTATCTCTTTTCCTGCTCATCAATTATCATTATTTAAAAAAATTTCATAACCTAGTATATAATATTTATGATAAATATATGTTTTATTATTTGTACTTATTAAGTAATTTAATTTTGTATTTGTAAGAATGATAGTACAATCAAAGAAATTCATATGTACTAATGTTGACATTACATAAATTATATGTTTTCTTAAATTTTTAATTTCTTTTATATGAATAATATTTTAGTATTGAAATATAGTATGATAGACATAATAAGCATATAAATCATTTTAGTACATTTACTTGTTAATTTAAGAACTTTATAAAATTGATAAATATTTTCAAAACAATAATCACACACCTAAGTTTTCTTTTCTTTTGCTTGTATTTGTGACGACATCAACATTGTAGCACTTGATCCCATTAAAACTCAAAAGTTAAGCATGCTAGGTTAGAGTAATACTGGGATGGGCTACCTCTTGAGAAGTCCTTGTGCTGCACATATTTTTTCATAGCTTTCCTTTTTCTCATGAAAGTTAATTAATTTTAACAAGATGTTTGAAGTGAGGTTAAGGAAGATTAATTTGAATTGCAATGAAATAATGTTTAATACATTGCAAAATATTTCAATGAAATATTTATAATAACTATAATAAAGTTGAACAAATAAATATAATGACTTTCTATTAATTTTCATTTTATTTTGAAAACATATTAAGCTTTATAAAGTCATGTAATTGAAAAATCAAAGTAATTAAAAATGTAAACAATCGATTTTTAAGTGGTTTGGCATATAAAAGAAGCTTACATCCAACCTAAGAAAAAATGAGACAAACACAACAAAATATATTCCTTTCACCAATTGACAGGTTTGCTAAACAGTCACAATAATAAGACAAATAAGATAAACTACAATGGCATTAAAAAGAAATAAATTAAATGGATTACTACATCCTCACAAAAAAATAAAATGAAAAAAAAGAAAAATATTTAGTGACAAAAAAATAAATCGATAAAACAAAAATCTTATGCTTTTTGAAATCATTTAAGAGGCACAATTATCTTAATTAAGTGAATTCAATGTCACTAAAATTGATAACTTAGCTGTTTTGAGAATAAAAGAAATTTCTATAGTTTCATGACTGAATGGCACGATAGTGTAAAGACACGATGAAGGAAACGAGTTGCTAACGGTTTTAATATTTCTTCTTAAGTTCACATAAAAGCTTTAATCCTTATTTTCGTACAAAAACTTCTAATTATAAGCAATTTGTAAAAGTTAAAAGCACTTACCAAAAGCTCAATTAGGTCATTAGAATTTTCATAGTTTTTGAAATATTTTAATTAACAAATGAATAAATTAAATTTCATAATTTTTAATCTTTTACATTATAACTTTTGATCCTATTAAAACTCAAAAGTTAAGCATCACGGTGTTAAAGTTCTATTGGGATGGGACACCTCTTAAGAAGTCCTCGTGCTACACATATTTTTTCGTACCACTTCTTTTTCTCAACAAAAACAATTAAATTTACCAAGATGTTTGAAGTGAGCTTTAGTAAGTATGAAGACAATTGCAATGAATCAAACTGTAATTTATTACAAGATATTTCCATAAAATATTTATAGCAATTTTTAATAAAGGTTAATAAATATGAAAATGTGATTTTCTAAAAATTTTCATCTAATTTTTAAAAATATTAAGTATTATAAAGGTCATGTAATTAAAAAAATCAAAAGTAATTAAAAATGTAAACAATCAATTTTTAGGTAGCTAGACATATAAAACAAGGTCATGTCCACCACAAGAAAAAACCATGCAAACACAAAACAATATAAGCCTTTCACTAATAGACAGATTGGTTGAATACTCACAACAAAAAGCCAAATGTGAAAGACTACTATGATCTTTTAATGTAATAAATGCAGTGGGCTACTACATCGTTACGAAAAAAAAAAAAAAAAAAATCGAAAAACATTCAGCGACATAAAATCTAAATCAATACACCAAAAATCTTGTGCTTCGTGAAACCATTAATGAGGCACAACTATCTTAATTAAATGAGTTAAATATTAAGAAAATTAATAATTTAGCTTGTTTTAGAACGAAGGGAATTTTACGAGTTTGACGAGTGATTGGTACAGCAGTGTATGAAAATGACATGAGAAATGAGTAGCTAACGGCTTTAACAGTTTTTCTTAGGATCACATAAAAATTTTTATTCTTATTTTTGTAAAAAAAATCTTCTGCTTATGACAAAGTTGTAAAGGAAAAATGCACTTACCAAAAACCCTATTTATTAATAAAATTTTCATAATTTTTTTATGATTTTAATTAGGAAATAAATAAATAAATTGCTCAACAATAGCTTGAAAAATGGCTAAAAAAGGGGTTGCTTAGCAGCCGTTAGATCGGAATGCACTAGAACCATTAGATCTCAAAAACTGACTAATCGAACGTATGCAATCGAATGTATGCTTTTAAAAAAATGAAATTGTTCTCGTCTTTTAGATCATAATCAGGATGTTATGACATCATTTCGCTTGGCCTGTGGAAGAAATACAGACCATATGATCACAACAAAACAAGATCAAACTGCTGAAAGAATTAACACTTTGAAAAATAAAATACTGTCGTGATCGTTCAATCACAAAATGCACCGTTCGATGGTGCACCTTATTTCCACAATTCAAAAATGCTCTATTTAGAAAAGTTATAGTGTTTTGACCACGGTAAATGTCCACCAATTGATGTTTTTTGCTAGCTATTTCATGTTGCCTTTTGTAGTTGCACGTCTGAAAGAATTTGCTGATTGAAAGATGTTGTGTAGCATTGGTCGTTCGATCGCGAATTTATGAGATCGTACTATGCTTCTTAATCCCGCAATTTCGAAATTCTTCATCCAGGAATTTTTTCATTTTTGTGCCTTTTTGCTGCCCAGGATTATTAGTTTCTCCATATAGATGTTTTGGTAACCGCTTCACTTAATTTAGTCGGTTGGCTACTACTATAAACGTCCAATTATTTTAGGTGGCTAGCATTTGCTGCGATGGTGAATTAATCATTGGGATAACGACTAGGCAGTATGCTTTTATTTTGTTGGATTTATAGAGCAGTTATCAATTGCTCGGTTAAAAATTGAAATATTTGGATTTGATTATGTAAGCAACTATTTTCAAAAGTAATTTCCAATGAGCTATTACGATTCACTGTGGCCACCAGTTTCTTGTTGGTAAATTTTTATTAGATACTTTTTCTCACTTATTTCTCTTAAACACATTCTCTCACTCTCTTCTCTCTCTTACTATTACTTATTTATTTTTGTCTACACTCTCAGTCTCCTTATATTATTCATGGCCTCTCTCGCTTCTCTATCCTTCTCCACATTCTCTTATTTTCTTTGTTTTATTCATTTGTTTATTTTCTTTATCTTATTTATGTTCTCTCTTTTCTCTTTTTCTTAATTAAATTGTCTCTCATCAATCTCAATTTTTTTATCAGTCCATGATTTTCTCTCTCTTACACAAGAATCATCTCTAACTCTATTAGTTTTGTTTTTATCAGTCAATTAATAATATTTAAGAAATATCTCATATTATATAGTTTAATATGTAATATATTTAAACTATATATGTTTTATTTTAAATATTTATTTGTAATTTAATTTTAATTTATAAGAAAGGTAACATAATAGAAGAAGCTTTTACTAATCGTTGTCTACTTTGTCAAAATTAATAATTTATGTAATTATTTATTGATTTTATTTAAATAAAATAATTATTTTATAATATATTATGACATATAACACACATAAATCTATTAAGAGTGCAAAGTCTTGATAATTAAGAAAATTTTAGAAATGATTTATTACTATCAAAAAATATAATCACACAATAACGATATTTATTATTTTGATAGCATGTTTGACCACACGAGCATTTTAGCATTGGATCCCATAAGAACTCCATGTTCAGAATACTTGGGTTAGGGTAGAACTATGATGCTTGAACTTTTTAAAGGTAATAGTGTAGCAAATATTTTTAAAGTATTCAGTTCTGAACAAATGACGATTACTTTTTATAACTTGATAATACAAAAAAACTACTACAGATTATAGTTCATAATTATAATTATAAAAATTAATTTTTTAAGAATAACTTTAAAAGAATCTTATTAATTTTTAATAATAATAATAAATATAGCACATAATTCCATATAATAAAATATTAAAATTAATATTGTTAAATATTTAGAAAAAATAGCTTATATCGATTATAATAAATAAGAATTAAATTATCTTTGCAATTAGAAGTCTAAGTTGGGTGCTTAAATTTTTAAATATATACATATTATATTAAAAGAAATTAGAGATACATAAGTAATTTTAAATTAATAGTCGAAATATATTTTGGATATTTTAAATATTCTAAAGAAATAATAAAAAAAATATTACAATATTTTGCTATTATTAAAAATTATATAAGTTTATTTTGTTTTATTTTTATAAACCTTATAAATTTTATTATTAAGTTTAAACTTTAATTTATAATTTCTCTTATTTTTGCCTCAATATCTATATTCTCTCAATTTTATCTCTCCTATTATCATACCCTTTTTGGACTATTCAAGATCTATGCTTTAATATTCTTCTTTGCCTCTATCTCCTCTATTATTTCTTAAATTCTTGTTTTACTCACTTCAACTTTTTTATTTTTCCTCCCTATCTACTCTATGTATTTTTTCTTCTCTTCTTTATTAGATAATCTCTCAGCTTTTTTTGTTATAATTTTTCTCATTATTTCTCTCTTATTAATTAAAAACTTTTTAACCATTGTGGAATAATTATTTATTTCTCCATTATCTTTTTTTTGTCAATAAATTAACAATATATATGAGTAATCTCATATTATATAGTTTAGTATATAACATTAATATTACTTATATATTTCATTATTTATATTTTTTTGGTATTTTAGTTTTTTTATGTGAATGATAACTATTGAAGGAAAAGCTTAGGTACTAATATCTTAAATTTCAAAAGTAATTGTCTATGTTGTTTTTTTATTAATATAAAATAATAAAATATTTATATTAGAACATATTCTAAAATATATGGTAAGTATAATTTTTTAAAAATATTATATGTAGTTGATAATTTATATTATTTTTGAAATGATTTATTATCATCAAGACAACAATCAGATAATAACGATAACATCTTTTTCATGCTAAAGTGTTTCGTGCTAAGGAAATCCCACAAGAGGGGGAGTGAATTGTGTATTTAAAAAAATTTTATAACTTTTAAAATTAAAACTTAAAAGTTTTAAGCACGAACAAAGATATTTGAACACAAAGGTTTTTAGGTGGTTCGACTCAAAACCGAGTCTACGTCCACCCCCAACCGGTGTTGGGAAAAATCCACTAAATGCACCAATTACAAGTGAGGTTTTTCAAACGTTTCACCTCAAACCTACTTGGAATTTTTACTATGGCTAATCCCAAACCTACTTGAGTTTTTCTCCTGGCTCAACTCAAACCCGGGGCTTTAGCACTACTGTCGGGATGCCCTTACCCCAAAACGAAAAATACAACGATTGGCAAAAAGAACTTAGGAGAAATAGGAGAAAAGGGAGGCACACACACAATTGAAAAAATTAGAAGGATAGAAATGAGTAAAATTGAATCATTAACCTCTAATTTCAAGCACCTTGTTGTAGTTTTCCTTATGAGCTTGAAGGCACTATTTTTGCTTGTAATTGCTTGAATTTGAGATCTGAAATCTTTGAAAGAATTTTGCAAAGCCAAAAAAAACAAATCTTAATTCTTCCCTATTTATAGAGCTTAAAATTGAGCTCAAAAACAAACCTTCAACGGCTCCTAAAAAACTAGCCGTTTTGGCAACGAACAGAAAGCAGCCATCGTCGGTTCTGGGCCCAAAATCGAACGGCGCTGATCAAATTTACAAAACAACCGTTCCATTTTGATCTGGAGCGTTGCATCAACGCGCGAAACGAACGGCGCCGATGAAACTCGCAAAACAGCCGTTCGATTTCAATCTCGCCCGTTGGATCTGGCGGGCTTGATCGGCGCCTTTGGATCCTGCCGAAGTTATAAGGTGGGATTTTTGGTCCCACACTGCTGAATAAAGTCGGCGCACCGCTTTATAACGAATTTGTGCTGTTTAATTCTCGAGCCTCTGTGGGGCTGGCTCCCCCCTTCCTTAACCGGGATTTCACCACCTGGTCGGGTTGACTTGACCATGCACTGTTCATTGACTGTTGACCGTCGCTGTAGTTTAACCTCGCCGAGCTCCTCTCTACGGGCTTTGGGCGGGCTTGGCTTAGCCAAGCACTGTTCATTTGACCGTTGACCACCGCTGTAGTTTGTCCTTGCCGTGCTCCTCTCGGTGGTCTTTGGGCGGTCTTGGCTCGACCTTTTTGGGTCAACCAATTTTTAATTTCTAAATGACCTGGACGGGTTAATTGCGTGACGGGTCGGCCGACCCAGTGTTATAGTGAATTTTCCAAAGACTTAAGCTGTTTTAAGGTTGATTTGAAGAATTTTTGTTCTAAAATTTTAAATATAGGTGTACCAAAATAATTTTATATTATCATAGTATTATAAGTTTTCTAAATGACTATGAATAGAGATTTATGAAAAATAATTCCTAAATAATTTTAAAAAATCAAATACCAATGTCTATACTTTTTGTTAATAAAGCTTGGCCCAAAAATCAAAATTCAATAATTATTAATTTTATAACATTTTTAAATTTTAATACTACGAGTGTGCCTCATAATCTCAAAAATTAGACATCTCAATTTCAAGAAAGTTAATAAAAACTCAAATATGAAACTTCTACTACATGTCTCAAATTTCCTTGAAATATGCCATGGCTCCAAGGTCCTTAGAGATCACTATTTTAGACATATGAAATACATGGCTTGATTTAATTAAATATTAACAATTTTACTTAAAATCACTCCTAAATAAAATATAAACATTTATGCTTGACTCATCAAACACAAGTGTAACAATCTCCCCATTTTAATGATGGCAAGACATAAATGTTTTAAATCTATAAAAAATTATAAAATGAATAAAAATAAACTTTTAAGAAGAGAAATCTTAATGAGGAGATTAATAATTATCATGCTCCCCCTAACTCCTAACTATTCTCCCCCTTTGACACCATCAAAAGGGAGTTAACCCTAAGCAATGTCTAAAATTCCTAATTGTTCTCTCAATGTTTGAAATTACTCTGATGGTAAGGGTTTGGTAAAAATGTCAGCCAATTCAAGCTTAGTAAGAACATACTCTAATTCTACTAATCCTTTGGCCACTTGGTCTCTAATAAAGTGATATCTAACATCAATGTGCTTAGTCCAAGAATGATCAACTTCATTCTTGGCTAATGCTAATGCACTAGTATTGTCAATTCTAATAGGTATATGTGTGACTTCTAAGCCATAGTCTTGAAGTTGTTGTCTTAACCATAGTACTTGAGCAACACAACTTCCAACTGCAACATATTCAGCTTCTGTTGTTGACAAGGCTATACAATTTTTTTTTTGCTTGACAATGAAACAAGACAATGTCCAAAGAATTGACATGTCCCTGATGTGCTCTTCCTATCCACTTTAGATCCTCCAGAATCTGAATCTGTATAGGCAATGAGTTCACAAGAAAGGTCATTTCTAGGATACCATAATCCTAGAGTCATAGTTCCCTTCAAATTTTTGAAGATTGCTTTAACAGCTTTTAAATGACTTTCCTTTGGGTTTGCTTGGAACCTAGCATATAATCCAACACTAAATAGAATGTCGGGCCTACTAGCTGTAAGGTATAATAAAGATCCTATAAGTCCTCTATAAAGTTTTTGGTCTATGGTTTTCCCTAGTTCATCTCGGTCTAATTGAATAGTTTGATTCATGGGAACTTTTCTAAGTTTCATATTTTCATAACCATATTTCTGAAACATTTCTTTCAAATATTTTGTTTGAGAAATAAAAATACCATCTTTTAGTTGTCTTATTTGCAATCCTAAGAAAAACGTTAGCTCACCCATCATGCTCATTTCAAATTCCTTAGTCATAAGATCTCCAAATTCTCTACACATTTCTTCTTTTGTACTATCAAAAATAATATCATCAACATAAATCTGAACAATTAATAAATCATCTCTTAAAGGATTTAGAAATAATGTAGTATCTGATTTACCCTTTCTAAAGCCACTTTCTATTAGATAATTACTCAACCTATGGTACCATGCACGTGGAGCTTGCTTAAGGCCGTAAAGAGCTTTCTTAAGCTTGTAGACATAATTATCTTGTGTATGATTTTCAAAACCTGGTGGTTGTTCTACAAACACATCCTCTTCTATTATTCCATTAAGAAAGCACTTTTTACATCCATTTGAAACAATCTAAAATTCTTATAACATGAATATGCTAGAAGTAATCTAATTACTTCTAACCTAGCTACGGGTGCAAATTAATCCTCAAAATCAATACCTTCTATTTGACTATATCCCTTAGCAACATGTCTAGCCTTATTCCTAATTATTACACCATTTTCATCTAATTTATTTTTATAGACCCATCTAGTACCAATTACTTGTTGATCACTAGGTCTTGGTACTAATTCCCAAACTTGATTTCTTTCAAATTAGTCTAACTCTTCATTCATAGCTTGAATCCAATAATCATCCACAAGGGCTTCTTTTATAGAACTGGGTTCAAAAAACGACACAAAGGCACTATGATCTATATCTCTAATTTAAGCCCTAGTCTTTACTCCTTGGTTCACATCTCCTATAATCAAATCCTTTGGATGTGAGGTTGCAAATTTCCATCCTTTAGATAAATTATTTTCTTTTTCTTTTTCTTTTTCTATTTCTAGACTTTCTATTTTTTCTTTATTTAAATCTAGATTCTTTACTAATTCTATTTCATCTTCTAAATGCTTTTCACTAACTAATTGAATTGTCTCATCAAACACAACGTGCATTGTTTCCTCTATTTTATGTGATTCTTGATTAAAATCTCTATATGTTTTTCTAATTGATGAATACCCTAAAAAGATTCCTACACTTGCTTTCTCATCAAACTTTCCTAAGTTTGCTCTCTCATTTTTAAGAATAGTGCACTTACAACCAAAAACATGAAAATAACTAAGATTTGGTTTCTTCTTCCTTAGCAATTCATAAGGAGTTTTCTCCAACTTTGGTCTCAAATTAACCCTATTTGTGATGTAACACGCCGTGCTAATAGCTTCGGCCAAAAAATATTTATGTAAGTTATATTCTGCTAACATGGTTCTACCCATCTCAACAAATGTTTTATTCTTTCTTTCTACAATGCCATTTTGTTGTGGTGTATATGGGCATGTGAATTGATGTTTGATTCCTTTCTCTTTACAAAACTCAATAAAATATTCATTCTTAAATTCACTCTCATTATCACATTGCATACAAATTAATTTTAGACTATGTTGTCATTCTAACTCTCTAATCAAATCTTCAAAGTTCTCAAAGGCTTCATTTTTATGTCTAAGAAAAAACACACAAGTATATCTAGAAAAATCATCAACTATAACAAATCCGTATTGTTTTCCTCCTAAACTCAAATGTTGTATTGGACCAAAAAGATCTAAGTAGATTTTTTCTAAAGGTCTACTAGTTTTTAAGTCATTTTGAGATTTCAAAGAGAATTTAACTTGTTTTCTCTTTTGGCAAGATTCACACAACTCTCAATTTGACTTGATTGGTTTTGGAAGGCCTCTAACTACATCTAATTATGAAATCTTCTTCAAGGTGGAGTATCTCACATGGCCTAATCTTCTATGCCATAATGAATTCTCATTAGATTGGGTCATTCGGCATTCCAAACCACTAGCTTCTAGTTGTGCAAAACTAATTACATATGTATCACATTTTCTTGTACCTATAAGTAGTTCAACATTATTTTTCATGATTTTGTAAGCTTTTGTATTAAAAAAAATATCATATCCATTATCACAAAGTTATCTAATACTAATCAAATTAAATTCTAAGCCTTCTACTAAAAATACATTTAAAAGGGTAAAGTTTGTCGTACCTACATCTCCAATTCCAATTATTCTTTTCATTGTGTTGTCTCCTAGGGTCACCTTCCTATTTGGACCCGATCTCAATGATTTGAATTTACTTTTGTCTCCAATCATGTGTCTTGAGCATCCACTATCCAATACCAAAGATGTGGATTTCAATTTTCTCCTTGGTTTTGACTGTATGAGGCGTAAAATTTAAATTAGAAAGTATACCACTAAATGAAATGATCAATTTATGTTTTCTAAATATCCTAGACCTATCCTAGAATGTTTCCAAATATTTTGGAGACCTTTTCTTCTAGTCTTCTAAGTCATGCTCTTAGTAATCCAAGAAAACTTGGGTTGAACGCTAAATGGTACTTGCATGTTCTCCTTTTTAACAATCCATCTAACATTTTTTATTTGTGTATACATATTTCGTCTAAAGAAGCAATCTTCCATAGTATGTCCAGGTTTACAACAATAAAAACAAATGATGTTTGATGGCCTAGGCATGCTCAAATATCTAGGTTTTTTGAAATTGAGAGCATGTGAATGATAATAAGCATTTAAAACATGTGTAGTTTTGTTTACTCTAACATGCTCAAAAGATTGTATTTTTTCTTTTAAAACTGAAATATCATGCTTCAAAGAAGTATTTTCAATGATAGGAGATGCATTTTCTTCACATATATGTTGATTTTCTAATTTTTTTCTTTCATCTTCTTTCATGACAAAATCAAGCAATTCAACCTTTTCTTTGAAGCTCCTTTTTAATTTTTTTTGTGCACTCATTAAGGAAGTTAACGCATTCATAATTTCAATGTAATTATTTTCAAGAGTATCTCTTGCACGAGAGCTTACCTCATTTTCTTCTTCTTCTTCACTTGAAGATGAGGAGGATGCCTCGTTTGCCATAAAGCAAGTCATTCCTTCTTCTCCTCTACTTGAGTTTGAAATGTCTGAATCTTCGGAGGCACTCCATGTAGCTTGAAATACTTTCTTTTTCTTCAAGCTCTTCTTCTTCTTCTTTTCTCTCTCCTTCATATGCTTGTCTTTGAGTTTTGGATATTCTGATTTAATATGACCGGTTTAACCACACTCAAAACAAGTTGGTGGCCTCTTCCTCTCTTTATTGCTTTTCTTCTTCCATTTCCGATTAAGAAAGCTCTTTGCCAAATTTTTAGCTAAACCATTAACATGGAAACTTACCTCATCCTCTAAATCCATGGAGGAGGTGGAAGTGGAATCCGAATTGCTTTTGGTGGCTTTGAAAGCTATTTGTTCTTCCTTTCTTCTTTCATATTTTAACATGCTTGTAGAAGCCTCTTCTGTAAGTCTCCTTGACATTTTTATTTTGGCGGTAAGAAGTTTCCCAAGGAGTTCATCCAATGAAAGTTTGTTAAGATCCTTAGCACCTTTAACAGCCGTTGCAAGTGGATCAAATTCCTTTGGAAGGATTCTCAAAATTTTCCTAACAAGGTCAGCATTTGAGAATACCCTTCCAAGGTTTGCCAATCCATTTGTAATATCATTAAATCTCAAAAACATGCTCTTAATACTTTCATTAGGATTCATTCTAAAAGGTCCATAGTCATGGGTGAGGATATTGATCTTAGTTTCTTTCACTTGTGAGGTACCCTCAAAAGTTACTTCTAGTTTTTTCCATACCTCAAAAGCCGTATGCAAATTCATAATTTGTGTAAACTTACTAGGAGAAATTCCATAATGAAGATAGTTCAACGACCTAGCACTTAATTGAACCAATCTTTTGTGGTCAACGTTAAGCTCACTAAAGGGCCTGACTTCATTAGTAGAAGAATCTCTAGGAAGTTCACAAGGCTTCGTCATGACTTCCCATAATTCCAAATCAATAGATTGAATGAAAATTCTAAAACGATTTTTCCAATATAAGTAAAATTCTCCTTTAAATAATGGAGGCCGATTTGAAGAAAAACTTTCACATAAGGTTGCACTCATTTCGATCAAAGAGGAAGCCATACCAAATTACAAACAAAAAAAAAATTGTGAGAAAGCCTTCACTTAGCACAAGAAGATCTCTCATGCGATGTTACTCACGTAATTTGGGGTTCCTTGCTCTAATACCAATTGAAGTGTTTCGTGCTAAGAAAATCCCACAAGAGGAGGGGCGGCGAATTGTGAATTTAAAAAAATTTTATAACTTTCAAAATTAAAACATAAATGTTTTAAGCACGCATAAAAAATTTCAACACAAAGGTTTTTAGATGGTTCGACTCAAAACCGAGTCTACATCCACCCCCAACCGGTGTTGGGAAAAATCCACTAAATCCACCAATTACAAGTGAGGTTTTTCGTACGGTTCACCTCAAACCTACTTGGGATTTTTACTACGGCTAATCCCAAACTTACTTGAGTTTTTCTCCGGGCTCAACTCAAACCAGGGGCTTTAGCATTACTGCAGGGATGCCCTTACCCCAAAACGAAAAATACAACGATTGGCAAAACGAACTTAGGAGAAATATGAGAAAAGGAAGACACACACACAATTGATAAAATTAGAAGGATAGAAATGAGAAAAATTGAATCATGAACCTCTAATTTCAAGCGCTTTGTTGCAGTTTTCCTTTTGAGCTTGAAGGCACCATTTTTGCTTGTAATTGCTCGAATTTGAGATCTGAAATCTTTGAAAGAATTTAGCAAAGGTAAAAAAAATAAATCTTAATTCTTCCCTATTTATAAAGCTTAAAATTGAGCTAAAAAATAAACCTTCAACGGCTTCTACAAAACAACTAGCCATTTGGGCAACAGATAGAAAGCAGCCACCGTCCGTTCCAGGCCCAAAATCGAACGACGCTGATCAAATTAACGAAAAAGCAGTTTGATTTTTATCTGGAGCGTTGGATCCGCACGCTAAATGAACGGCACCTATGGAACTCGCAAAACAGCCGTTCGATTTCAATCTTGCGCGTTGGATCTTTTCGGGCTTGATCTGCGCCTTTGGATCCTGCCGAAGCTATAAGGTGGGATTTTTGGTCCCACACTGCAGAACTAAAGTCGGCGCACCGCTTTATAAGGAATTTGCGCTGTTTAATTCTCGAGCCTCTGTGGGGCTGGCTCCCCCCTTTCTTCACCGGGATTTCATCACTTGGTCAGGTTGACTTGACCATGCACTGTTCATTGACCGTTGACCGTCACTGTAGTTTGACCTAGCCGAGCTCCTCTCTGCTTGCTTTGGGCGGGCTTGGCTTAGCAAAGCACTTTTAATTTTACCGTTGACCACCACTGTAGTTTGACCTCGCCCTGCTCCTCTCTGCGGGCTTTGGGGGGTTTTTTGCTCGCCCTTTTTGGGTCAACAAATTTTTAATTTCTAAAAGACCTCGACGGGTGCTACAGTGAATTTTCCCGAGACTTAAGCTGTTTTAAGGTTGATTGCAATAATTTTTGTGCTAAAATTTTAAATATAAGTGTACCAAAACAATTTTATATTATCATAGTATTATAAGTTTTCTAAATGACTATGAAAAGATATTTATGAAAAATAATTCCTAAATAATTGTAAAAAATCAAATACCAATGTCTATACTTTTTGTAAATAAAGCTTGGCCCAAAAATAAAAATTCAATAATTATTAATTTTATAAAAATTTTAAATATTAATACTACTAGTGTGCCTCATAATTTTAAAAATTGGACATCTCAATTTTAAGAAATTAATAAAAACTCAAATATGAAAATTCTAGTACATGTCTCAAATTTTCTTGAAGGATGCCATGGCTTCAAGGTCCTTAGAGACCACTATTTTAGACATGTGAAATACATGGCTTGATTTAATTAAATATTAACAATTTTACTTAAAATCAATCCTAAATAAAATATAAACATTTATACTTGACTCATCAAACACAAGGGTGTAACACATGCAAGTATGACCACAACAACATTATACTAGTGGATCTAATCAGAATGACAAAGTTAAGCTTTCTTAGGCCAAAGTATGTTCGTGATAGGTGGCCTCTTGAGAAGTCCTAATGTTGCACATAAATTTTAAAGCATTCATCTTTTTAATGAATTATAATTAATATTAATAATATGTTTATTTTAAAAAATTAAATAATTAAAAAAGATTGTTTATAATTACCATTTTATTAATTAATATTTAATAATAACTTTTGGACATTTTTATCAATTTCATGTAATTATGAATATGACACAGCACGTGATATAATAAAATAAAAACTTTGAATTCATTTAATATTAAGAAAAATAAATTATATCTCATCTTTTCTTTGCTTTTCTTCTTTTCTTCTTTGTTAAATAATTTCTCATTTTTCTTATTTTTCTCTATAACTTTTGCTAATAAATCACCAACTTTTTTCTATTTTAAAACAATTACGTCCATCTATATTTTCTCTTTTTAACAACATTAATTAACAAAATTAAAGAAATCTCTCGTATATCACGTTTTAAAATATAATATATTTGTAAAATATATTTTTTACAATTTTTAAACTTTATTAAGTTTAATTTTTAAATTATATGAATGATTACCTAACAAAAGAAAACCTAATATATTAATATTTATTTTTTTATTTAGTGTATATAAAATATTATTATAATAATACATAATGATTCATTATTTTTAAGATAATAATCACAACCCTGTAATGGTTTTCTTTTTTATACATGTGAGGACACATTAGCGTTATAGCACTACATCTAATTAGTACGTGTAATGTTAATCTTGCTCGAAGGAGAGTAGTTTTTGGATGGGTGACATCTGGAGAGTAGTTTTACACATTATTTCATATCATTTGTTTTTCTAAATATTGGTAATTTATTTTAAAAATATGTTATTATCAAAAAAATTAAATGATTAGAAGTTATAGTTTAATTACACTCTTTTTCTAATCAATTATTAATTAAAATTTTGTAAAGTTTTTATTAATTTCATGTAATAATAACTGTGACAAATCGTATGATATAACAAAATAATTATTTTAACATAAGTTTATTTTTTGAAAAGTAAGTTAATTGAAGCATAGCAAATTCAAATTAGTTCCTATTTATAATATTATATATGTTGTGTGTAAAGGTTTTGAATATATTACTATTACATTATAAAATAATATAAATATAAAATAAAATATTTTTGTTAAATATTATTTATTTTTAATATCTATATTGCGTCAAGTTTTATATCTATTTTTAAAATGAATTTATTAATTTAAATATGAAAAAATAAAAATGAAGCAAATTGTCAGAATATTCTTTAAATATTTGTAATACTCCATAATAATAATATACTTAAAAAACGTTTTTACATTTGTTAATTTTAAATATTATATATGATTAACTTGTAATATTTTTTTAAATATTATTATTTTAATTATTAAGGCATTAGTTTTATTTCTTTTTTTCTAAATTGTTTCTCTTTATTTCAATGTTTGTCAAATTCTCTCACTTTCTTGCCTCACAAATTATAATTATATTATTTCAATTTTTATTTTTCATCTTCTTACACTCTTATTATCTATCTCTTTATTATCGATCCATTTTTTGCCATTTCACTTTCTATCATTTTTTTATTTATTACCTCTATCTTTTCTATGTCCTTCTTTTTCTTTATCTCTTTAATAAATCACCTCTCATCTCTCTCCATTATTATTTTTTTCTATTATTAATTTGTGACTTTCTTCGTTTTAGAAAATAGTTATCCCTATCTCTATTATAGTCTTTTTAGCTCACCAATTAATAATATTTAAATAATCTCTTGTGTGATAGTATAATATATAATAGTTTTTATAAATATTTATTTAATTTTCCAAATTTAATAAAAAACTTATTTTTATTTTTATAAGCATTATAATATAATGGAAGAAATTATTATTTATTAGTGTCAATGTTATGAAAAAAGATAGTTCATGTAATCTTTTATTTATTTTATATAACTAAAATATTTACAATATAATGTATTATAATATTAATATAAAGTATAAAGTATATTTAAGAGTTTATATGCTTAATTATTTATAAAACTTCAAAAATGGTGTTATACTTTAAAAAAAATAATTAAATAACTTTGATATTTTATCTTTTTCACGAATTTGCAACCACACTAGTATTATAGCACACGATATCATTAGAACTCAAAAGACAAACATGTTTAGATAAGGATACTGTTTGGCTAGGAGACCTATTAAAAAATCCTTTTATTGCTCAACTATTTTCATAAAATTTACCTTTTTAATGAATTAAAATTTTTTTTTGAAAAATTTTTGCTTAAAAAATATCTATTATAAATGATACTTTATTTTTATGTTATAGTAATTACATTTTTTTAGAAAAACTTATTATTTTTGTTAACTATAATAAATTAGAACTTATTTATTTTTCTAATAATATATATATGTTGTATTATGAATTTTTAATTATAGAAATATTATATTTTTTAATTTTAGATATTAAATTATATATTATTAATAGTAAAAATATGTTTTAAATATTTATAATTTTCTAATATAATAATAAACCTAAAATTATTTTTATAACATAAAATGATTAAGCATTATATATCGTTCACATATTATATTTTATAAATATTATAATTTTAATTATTTAGATTTCGCTTTTATTTATCTATTTTTCTTAATTTCTTGCTTTATTCCAATGTCTTTCAAATGTTTTTCTTTTTCTCCCTCTCCTATTATCATTCTCTTATTTGTCTCATTATTCTCAATATTTAAGTATTTTTTTAGCCTCCAACTTACCATTATTCTCTATTATATTCTCATTTCTTTCTCTTTCATTTTTTTATTTATTCTTTAAATCTTTTTGATGTTCTCTCTTTTTCTTTTTTATTTCATTCAATCATCTCTCATCTCTCTTTATTCTTATTTTTTTCTCTATTTTTCTCTTATCAACTCATACTTTTGCTCTCTCTACGAGAATAATTATCTTCATCTTTATGATCTATTTTTTAATTCAAAATTATTAATATTTAAAAAATTCCCTATGTTTCATAATCTAATATATAATATTTATGGGAAATATGTATTTTAGATGTTCATTTCCATGCTAATTTAGAATATTTTTAAAATTGTCTACCATTTTCATAAACAATAATCATGCAACAAAGATTTTTTATCTTTTGCATGTAATTTTGACCACACAAGGATTATAGCACTCTATCCCATTAAAAGTCAAATGTTAAGCATGCTTGGGTTAGAGTACCATTGGGATCAGTCACAACATGAGAAGTCCACGCATTGCACATATTTTTACATAATACTCATTTTCCTCATGAAAAACAATTTATTTTCATAAGTTGTTTGTGCTGAGGCTTAGTAAGAGTGAGGTGAATTGCTATGAATCTAAGTTTGATTTATTACAAATTATTTCCATAAAATATTCATGGAAACTTTTAATTAAGTTTAAGAAATATATGAAAGTGATTTTCTAGAAATTTTCATTTTAATTTAAAAACATATTAAGTTTTATAAAAGTCATGTAATTAAAAAATCAAATGTAATAGAAAATGATAATTGATGATTTTTATGAGTTTCGGCTCATAAAACAAACATAAATCCACCTAAAGAAAAAATCAAACAAACACAAAAAAACATAAGCATTTTCACAATAGACGGGTTGGCTAAGCACTCACAAAAAATAGACAAATAAGACACACTACTACGACCATATAATGAAATAAATGAAACATGATACTACATCCCTACAACTAAGTAAAATGAAAAAAAAAGAGAAACATTGAATGACATAAAATCTAAATCAATACAACAAAAATATTGTGGTTCATGAAACAATTAAAGAGACACAAGTATTTTAATTAAATGAATTAAATGTCAAGAAAATTAATAACTTAAATGATTTGGGAATGTAATGAATTTGAAGAAGTTTGACGAGCGAATGACTTAGTAGCAGATGAAAACGACGAGGGAAACATGTTGGTAAGGACATTAATATTTTTTTCTTAGGATCACATAAAAATTTTTATTCTTATTTTAGTAAAAAATCCTCTATTTATATGAAATTTGTAAAAGCTAAAAGAGCGTACCAAAGACCTAATTTAGCCGTTAGATTTTTAGTAGTCCTTGTAATATTTTATTTAGAAAATAAGCAAACAAATAACTCACCAATGGCTTGAAAAAATTTTCAAAAAGCGATTCCATAGTCACTATTAGATTGGAACACTCTTGAGTCATGAGATCTTAAAAAAATAGCAATCAGAATGCGAACCTGTGCCTTTGTAAAAAAGAAATCGGTCTGGTCCGTTAGGTGATAATCAAGATCTGATGGTAGGAGTTAACATGGCCTGTAGAATTAGCAGTTTGAAAGATAAAATACTGTGGTGATTGTTCGATCATAAAAATGCACCATCGTGTGGTACACCTTATTCCCACTATTTAGAAATTCACATTGTAAAAAAGTTTGTTTGTTTTGTCCCACATGAGACCAGCATTGTTCGTCTCTCTTTTAATGTATTTCTGTGAACCTAGATTGAAAGATGGTGTCGGGCATTGATCGTTCGATTGTGAATTTCTAAGATCATATGGGTTGTCTTTATCCCGCATTCCAAAATTTGCATTCCAAAAATTTTGGAAATTTCTGTCCCTCGTTCGACATTTTTTGTTTCTCTTTATAGGTATTTTTGTAACTTCTCAAATTAATTTAGTCGGCTATCTGCAGCTGTAAACGACCTTTTACTTTAGTTGGCTAGCATTTGCTGTGTTATTCAATTAATCATTAGACTAACAACAAGGCAATTTGCTTTTGTTTAGTTGGATTGAGAAAGTCGTTATCAATTACTCGATTAAAAATTTGAATGTTTGGATTTGATTTCGTACGCAACTATTTTTAGAAGTAATCTCGAATGAATCGTCTCAATTCACTGTAGCAATAGGTTTTCAATTCATAAATTTAAATTAAATTTTTTTCTCACTTATTTCTCTTTAACACATTGTCTCACTTCTTTCCCTCTTAGTATTTCATTTTAATTTTTTTCATTCTTGATCGCCTTATATTATTCATGGCCTCTCTCACTTTTCTATCCTTATCTACTTTCTCTTTTTTCTATATTTCACTCATTTATTTGTTGTCTTTATCTTATTTATGTCTTCTTTTTTTTTTCTTCTTCATTAAATCATCTCTCATTCATCTAAATAATTCGTTTCCTCTCTATTTATATTTCATCAATCCCGAATTTTCTCTCTTTTACAAAATAATCACCTTCGACTTTATGATGTTTGTTTCAGCACATTAATTAATAATATTTAAGAAATATCTATAGTTGTACAATTTAATATATAATATATTTGACAAATATATATATTATAAATTCCAGTGTAAAATAGTTACCATAAATAATAGTTCATTATTACAATTATAATATTTAATTTTTGAAAAAAACTTTTTTTAATTATTATAAATTTTATTCAATAATAAAAATAGCACACCAATTGTTATAATAAAATAATAACTTCAATTTTGTTAACTATTTAGAAAAACAACTAATATCTTTTATAATAAATTAGAATTAATTTATTTTTTTAATAGGATATATATGTTGTTTATTTCTTTTATAAATATAAAAATATTATATTGAAGAATATTTTGAGATTTAAAAAATATTAAATTAATATTCAATGTATTTTTTTAATATTTTACATATTCTAATGAGATAATAAATCTCACTTATTTCTATATTTTATTATTATTAAATAATATGTAAGATTAAGTAGTTATATTTTTATGAACATTATATTTTTTATCATTAAGGTTTAAATTTATTTATCTATTTATCTTAATATTTTTTAAAACTCTCTAATTTTTTGTCATTTTTTCTATCCCTTATTTTCATTCCCTTTTTTCTCTCTTCAAGATCTATATCTTAGTATTCTACTTGGCCTCTCTTTCTATCTTTTATTTCACTTTCTTAATATTTTTTTAAATTTATTTAACTATTTATCTAAGTTTTTTCTTCTCTTCTTTATTAAATAATTTCTGATTTATCTCTATTATTATTTTTTGTTTTATTTTGCTCTTATTAATTCATAACCTTTTTCTTTCTTATGAAATAATAATTTTTTTAGCATTATAATTATTTCCTTCCATAAACCAGTAATTATATGAGTTATGTCATTTTAAAATATTTAATATATAAGATTAATAATTTTTATATTTTTTAATATTTTTTATTTTTATGTAAATTAATTTTTTTATAAAAATGATAATGTATTCAAAGAAATTCTTAGTTATTAGTATCATATATTTTGAAAGTAATAGTATATGTAATTATTTTTTAGTAATTTTATTTAATAAAATATTGATTTTAGAATATATTATCATACATATGGTTATCATAATTTTCCTTAAATTAGTACATTTACTTGAAAATTTTGCCTATTTTAGAAATTCATCATCATTAAGAAAACAATCACATAGCTAGAATAGTGCCTTTTGCGTGCACGTGTGCCACACAATCATTATAGCAGTAGATTGAATTGGAACTCTGAAGTTAAGCATTTTTAGGAAAAGGTACTAAAATTGGAAAAATGGCCTCATAAGAAGTCCTCATATTGCACAAATTTTTTCAAAGCATTTATTTTTTTAATGAGCGATAATTAAGTTTAACGATATGTTTATGTTAAAAAATTAAAAAATTTAAAAAGATTGATTATAATTACTGTTTTAATAATTAATATTTAATAATAAATTTATAAAATTATCATAAATTTCTTTTAATAACAAATATGACAGATCACATGTTATAATAAAATCGTAACTTTAAATTTGTTTAAAATTGAGCAAATTAAATTATATAAATTATAATAAATTAGAATTAATTTAAGTTTATAAAAGTTTATATATTATGTATATAGTGTTTTTAAATAAAGTAAAATTATATTATTAAAAATAAGAAATTTAAATTTATTTCTTTAATCTCAAAAATTCTTTATTATATGATCTATGTTATGTAAGATGAAGACAATTTATTAGAATAATTATATTATTTATTATTTAGTTAATTTTTTAAAAATTAATATATTTATATTAAAATAACAATTTAAATATTCTTTAAATATTTGTAATATTATAAAATAATAATAAACCATAAATAGTTTTATACTTTTAAAATGAATAAATGTTATATATAATATTTCTTTTATTTTTAATAAATATTTATTTTTAAAATTATAAGATTCATAACCTAACAAAAGAAAATTATATATAATAATATCTATGCTATAAAAGTTAACAATTTTTCCGATTTTTTAATTAATTTTATTTAAACAAAATAATATTATTATAATAAATCATGAATAATTATTTTCAAGATAATAATCAAACAAATATCATTTTGTTTCTTTTTTATACAAACGAGACCACATTAGTATGATACAACTAGATCTAATTAGTAGTTCCAAAGTTAAGCTTGCTCAAATGAGAGTGGTTTTTGGATGGGTCACCTTTTAGTGTTTTGTTACTCATTTTTTTATATCATTTGTTTTTCTAAAGATTAATAATTTATTTTAAAAACATATTAAATTTAAAAACTTAAATGATTAATAACTGTAGTTTATAAACAATATTTTTTGAATTAATTATTAAAAAAAATTTAATTATTTTTTTAGTTTCATGTAATAATAAGTATGACTCACAATGTGATGTATTAAAATAATTATTTTAATAGAAGTATGAATATGTCATGTATAAAAGCTTTTAAATATATTAATATTACATTATAAAATATTCAAAATATAAAAATAAATAATTTATCATAAAAAGAAAAAATATAAAAAATAATAATATTTAATATTTAAATTATTTATTTTTTATTTTTATTATAAAGTTATTTAAATTAAATAAATTATCAAAATATTTTTTAAATATTTATTATATTCCATAATAAAGTAGAGTTAAAAAAGTTTTATAATTTTTTTTAATTTTTAAATATTACATATGATTAACTAGTAATTATTAATAGATATTACAATTTTTATTATTAAGGGTTAAGTTTTATTTATTTTTTTAGAAATTGTTTCTATTTATTTCAATGTCTCTCAAATTCTATTACTTCCTTCTCTCAGCTATTATCAATATATTTTTTGTGTTTTCAACTTTTTATCTCTTCACAATCTTATTGTACTCTCTCCCTACTATCCATCTCTTCTTTGACATTTTTCTTTTTTTAATTTTCTTCATTTATTATCTCCATATCATCTATCTTATCCTTTTTCTTTTTCTCTTCAATAAATGATCTCTCATCTCTTTTAATTACTTTTTTTTGTTTATTTTTCTTTTATTAATTCATGACTTTCTCTCTTATAGAAGAAAGTTATCTCCAACACTATTATAACCTTTTTAGCTCATTAATTAATAAAATTTAAGAAATCTCTTATGTTACTTTTATAATATATAATAGTTTTTATAAATATATATTTTATTTTTTATATTTGTTATATAATTTAATTTTTTATTTATAGGCATCCTAAGATAATGAAAGAAACTATTATGTATTAATGTCAATGTTATCAAAAAAGATAGTCCATAAAATTTTTTATTTATCTTTTATAAACAAAATATTGATATCAAAATATATTATTTTATATATATAAGGCATGAACATCATTTTGATGTTTGTATGCTTATTAATTTTAAAAAATCTCTAAAATCATTGTAATACCATTACAAAAATAATCACAAAGCTTTGCTATTTTATCTTTTGCTTGTATGTGTAATCGCACTAGAATTATAGTAAACGATATTATTAGACCTCCAAAGTTAATCATTTTAAGAAAAACATAGTGTTATAAATGATAATTTATGATTTTATTTTTTTTGTTAATTACTTTTAAAAAATAATTTCATAATATTGATATGAATTTTATATAATAATAAATATGGAAAATTATATGATATAACTAAATATTAACTATTCTTTACTTTAATGTTAAGAAAAGTTAATCATTGAATTATTTTATTTTTATATTAGTATGTATATGTTGTCTAAACACATTTTAAATGTAGAATAATTATATTATTGAAAGTTAGATATGAAAATAATATATTTTTAATAGTAAAAAAATGTTTTAACTATTTACAAATATCTAAAATAATAAATCTTAAATTTTTTTTTTATAATTTAATATTCTTAAGTATTATCTATGATTCACTTATTATGTTTTATAAATATTTATGCTTAATTATTCAGATTTAATTTTTATATAACTATTTCTCTCACTTTTTCTCTTTATCTCAATTTCTCTCAAATTCTAGCCCCTCTCTCTCTCCTATTATCACTCTCTTATTTCTCTTTTTATTCTCCATATCTAAATATTTTTTTAGCCTCTCACTCAGCACTATCCTTCATCACTTTCTCATTTATTTCTCTTTAATTTTTTTATTTCTTCTTCAGAACTTTTCTATATTGTTTCTTTTCTTTTACTTTTTATTCAATCGTCTGACATCCCTATTTATAATTATTTTTTCTCTATTTTGCTATTATCATTATGTGAATTTCTCTCTATCTAATATAATAATTATGTTCATCTTTATTATCTCTTTCTTTGCTCATAAATTTTAAATATTTAAGAATTTCTTATGTATTATAATATAATATAAAACATAAATGATAAATATATATTTTATTATTTATATGTTTTTTAATTAATTTACTTTTTTATTTATAAGAATGATAATATGATTAAAGAAATTCATAAGTGTTAATGTCAATGTTAAAAAATAATAATTCTTTTAAATTTTTTATTTATATAATATAAAGGATTTATTTATACTATAATATAACATGATAGACATAATTATAATATAAAAAATTTTAGAAGTACATTTACTTGTTAATTTACGAGCTTTTTAAAATTGTCAACTATTTTCAGACAACAATAACATAATTACAATTTTTTAAATTTTGCATGTGTTTGTCACCACCCTAGAATTATAGAATCAATCCCATTAAAAAGGAAAAGTTAAGCATGCTTAGGTTGGATTGCTATTGGGATAGGTCACCAATTGAGAAATCCTTGTGTTGCACATACTTTTTCATAGCACTCCTTTTTCTCATGAAAGACAATTAATTTAAATAAGATGTTTGAGGTGAGGTTAAGCAAGAGCTAGCAGAATTGCCATGAATCAAAGTTTTATTAGTTACAAAATATTTCCTTAAAATATTTATAGCAATTTGTGATAAAGTTTAACAAATATAGAAAAGTTACTTTGTAGAAGTTTTCATTTTTAATTTAAAAACATATTAAATTTTATAAAAACAATTATTAATTGAAAAGTCAATAATAATTAAAAATGGTAAACAATTGATTTTTAGGTAGTTTAACTTATATAATATGTCTAGGTGATATTATTAAAAAAGAACAAGTATTTTAATTAAATGAATTAAATATCAATAAAATTAAAAATTTCATTGACTTGAGAATGAATGTGATTTCAGGTGTTTGCAGAGTGAATGATGTAGCAGCGTATGAGAACGACAAGGGAATCAAGCCACTAATGGCTGTAATATTTTTTCTTTGGATCACATAAAATTTTTTATTCTTATTTTTGTAAAAATTATCTTCTTTTTCTAAACAATTTTTAAATGCTAAAAGTACTCACCAAAAAAAATTTAGCTAAAAGATTTTTCGTGGTTTTGTATTATTTTAATTTGGAAATAAACAAATTAATAACTTCTAGTGGCTCAAAAAAATTGTCTAAAAAAGTACTTTCATAGTCGTCATTCGGTAGGAAAGCTCTTAAACCTTTAGATAGCAAAAATTGAGTGATCAGGCATATGCAATAGAATCTATGCCTTTATAAAAATGAAATTTGCCAAGTCCATTAGATGAGAATCTAAATCAGATTTTGTAGGGTTTAGCTTGGCCTTTTGAAGAAATGCGGACCGTGTGATCGCAACATGGCATGCTTAGACGACTGAAAAAATTAGCAGTTTGAAAGATAAAATATTGCCATCATAGTTCAATCACGATAATTCACCATCAAGTAGTGCATTGTATTCGGTAATTTAGAAATTCACTTTGCAGAAAAAAGTTTGTGTTTTGTCGACAATGCTCACTAACATTGTTCGTCCCTATTTATAGGTATTTCAGTAACACTAGTACAGATTCTTTAACCTTAGTTTTCTAGCCATTGCCATGTTGCCGTTGGCAATCACATGTATGAAATAATTTGTGGATTGTAAGAAGGTTTCTTGCATTGATCATTCCATCATAAAATTTTTAGAGTAGATTGTGCTTTTTAATCCCACATTTCAGAAATTTGTCATGTAAATATTTTTAAATTTTTTGTCCCCCATTTCTCCTTGGCATTATTCATTTCACCTTTTAAGTATTTTTGTAACAACTCCGATTAATTTAGTGGGCTAGCTACCTCTGAAAACGATCAATTAATTTAGTTGGTAGGATTTTGTGTGTTGACAAATTAATCATCGGAGTAACCAACAGGACATTTTCTTTGGTTTTGTTTGATTTATGGAACCATTATCGATTGCTTGATTAAAAATTGGAATGTTTCGGTTTTATTATGTATGCAAATATTTTCAGAAGTAATTTCCAAAGAATCATTATGATTCACTACGATAATGGGTTTTCGATTGGTAAATTTTTGTTCATTTTTTCTAACCTATTACTATTTAACACATTATCTCACATCCTTCCTCTTTATTATGACATTTTTGTTTTCCTTCTCGATCCCCCTTTACAATTAATCCCCTCTCCCACTTCTCTATCCTTCTCTTCTTTCTCTTTTTTTCAATATTTCACCAATTTATTTATTTTCTTTATCATATTTATATTCAAATTTTTTTATTCTACTTCATTTAATCATCTCTCATCTATCTCAATTATTTTTTTCCTCTCTATTTTTATTTTATCAATCAATGATTTGTTCTTTTTTATGGAATAATGATCTCTAACTCTATTATGTTTGTTTTAACCCATTAGTTAAAAATATTTAAGAAATATCTCATGTTTTATTTTGTTATATGTCATATATTTAACAAATATATATTTTTTATACATATTTATTACGGAATTTTTTTTTAAATTATAAGAAGTGTAAAATAATAGCAGAAACTTTCATTTATAGTTTTCTACTTTTTCAAAAATTAAAATTTATGTAATTATTTATTAATTTTATTTAATTAAAATAATTATATTGTAATAGCATATTATAAAATATTAGAGATAAAAAAAAATACTAAAGTAATAGTCAATATATTTTTGAATATTTTTTAATATTCTAAAGAAATAATATATCTCAAATATTTTCTTTATTTTATTATTGTTAAATATTATATGAGTTAAAATTGTTATATTTTTATAAATATTATAAGTTTTATAATTAAAATTTAACTTTTATTTAATTATTTCGGTCATTTTTTCTCAATATCTCTAATATTATCTCGCCTTTCTCTCTCTTATTCTCATTCTGTTATTTGTCTCCTCAAGATCAACATCCTAATATTCTTCTTGGACTCTATCCTTGCTATTCTTCCTTATTTCTCATTTCTCTCCCTTCTACATTTTTTTCTTTATCTTATTTGTGTTTTTCTTCTCTTCATTAAATAATCACTCATCTATATCTAATATCATTCTTCTCTTTATTTTACTATTTTGAATCTGTAACTTTCTCTCTTATTGAATAAATATTTTTTTCTCAATTATGTTTCTCTATGTCCACAAATTTATAATATACATGAAATAACACATATTAAATAGTTAAATATAAAAAATTAATAATAATTATATTTTTATTATTTTATTTTTTATAATATTTTAAATTTTTTATAGGATTGTAACTTATTAAAAGAAAATCTCAAGTATTAATATCATTAATTTCAAAAGTAGTATTTTTTGTAATATTATTATTTAATTTTATATAATAGAATATTGAATTTACAATATATACTAAAAAATGTAACCTATTTTAGAAATGATTCATTATCATTATGACAACAATCACATAACTATGATAACATCTTTTACAATCATGTGCAGCCACACAAAAATTATAGTACTGCATCTAATTAGATCTCCAAAGTTAAGTATTCTTAGGCAAAAGAATACTATTGGTACATTTGGCACCTTGAGATGTCCTCATGTTTTATCACAACATTCATTTTTTTAATAAGTTATAACTTTAAAAAAAATTTAATGTTAAAAATTATATTATTAAAAATGAATATTTGTAATTACCATTTTAGTAATTAAAATTTAATAAAAGATTTATAACATTATTGTCATTTACATGTAATAATGATTATGACACATCACTAATATAAAAAATATAATTTTCTAAATTTATTTAATTTTTTGCAAATAAAATTATATCAATTACAATAAATTAAAATTAATTTAAGTTCATAATAGTATATATATTATTTATATAAATTTTTAAATTATTTATAATTACATTATTAAAAAAAAGAAATCTAAAATAAATTTTTTAATCAAACATATACTTTATATTTACGATCTATGTTATATAAAATAAAGATAATATATTAGAATAATTATATTATTTTTTATTTAATTTTTAATGTATGAATAAATTTTATTTAAATTAATGGTCAAATTATTTTTTAAATATTTTAAATATTATAAATTAATAATAAACTTAAATAAATATATATTTTAAAATAAATAAAATTATGTATAATTTTTTTAAATAAATATTTATTTTTTTATTGTTCAAATATAAATTTTATTGAATCATTTTTTTATCACTTTTTTCTCTTTATCATGATGTGTAAAATTTCCTCTAATTTACATCTCTATTTTATTGTCAATCTATTATTTGTCCCTTTATTCTGTCTTTATATTCATTTTTGCCACTCTCTCCTCTATCACTCTTTACTTTCTCATCTCATACTCTTTTATTTGTTTGTTTATTCTCTCTATATCTTTTATATTCCATCTTTCCTTTTTCTCTTTGTTAAATCGTTTCTTATTTCTTTATTATTATTTTACTTTATATCTTTCTCTTATTAACATGTAACTTCTTCCCTCTTTAAAAATAATTACTCTAATTATATTTTCTTTTTTCAGGAATATTAATTAACAAAATTTAAAATATCACTCTTATATCACTATTTTTATAGTTATATATTTTATTTTTATATTTATTACATAATTTTATTTTTTATTTATAAGCATGATAACATAATGGAAGAAACAATTATGTATTAATAGTAATGTTATCAAAGAAGATAGTTCATGTATATTTTTATTTATTTTAAATAAATAAAATTATGACTCAAAAATATTTTTAAAAAACATGAACATTATTTCGATGTTTATAGGTTTAACAATTTAAAAAGTTTCAGAAATGGTGTAATATTTTAAAAAAAGTTATTAAATATATTAATTAAACATTTTCAAAAAATTAAAAATATGAAATTATAAAATAGTATTAAATATTATTTAATTTTAATATCTATATTACATCTTATAAAGAAAATATGTTAAAATAATTATAATATTTATTATTTAACTAATCTTTTTTAGTTTTTATTTATGAAAAAATAAAAATTAAATATGTTGTCTAAATTTTCTTTAAATATTTGTAATATTTCATAATAATAGACATAGAAAAGATTTTATATTTTTTTAATTTTAAAATATTATATGTGATTAACATGAAATGTTTATTAAATATTATAATTTTAAATATTAATAATTTAGTTTTACTTAATTTTGTTTTATAAATATTTTTTTAATAACTCTAATATTTTCTCACATTCTTCTTTCACCTATTATCATCCTCTTGCTTGTCTTTTCATTTTTTAATCTTGTTGCACTCTTTTTGGCATCTCTTTCTTTTGTATCCACCACTTCTTTGTCATTTTTTTCTTTAATTTGTTTTATTTTTTATCTCTATTTCTTCTAGTTCGCTCTTTTCTTTTTTTCTTCAAAAAATCATCTCTTCTCCCTCTATTATTACTTTCTATATGTTTTTCTTTCATTAATTCGTGACTTTTTTTTAGAAAATAGTTATTTTCTTTGCCATTATCACCTTTTCAACTCATCGATTAATAATATTTTAGATATCTCTTGTGTGATACAATATAAAATATAGTATTTTTTTGAAAATATATATTATTGTTTTATAATTATTACATAATTTAATTTTGCATTTAAGAGAAAGATAATATAATAGAAGAAATTATTATGCATTAGTGTCAATGTTATCAAAAAAGGATAGTCCTAGTAAATTTTTATTTATTTCATTTAAATAAAATATTTACATAATAACAAAAAGCATAAACTTTATTGAAAAGTTAATATGCTTAATATTTTAAAAAATTTTATAAATGATGTAATAGCCTCAAAAAAATAATCCCAAAACTTTTTTATTTTATCTTTTGCATATTTGTGCGAACAATCTAACCTTATACCACGTGATGTCATTCGAACTCTAAAGTTAAGCTTGTTTAGGCAAGCATAGTGTTGGGATCGGGGACCTTTAGAAAAGTTATGTTGTTGCTCATATGTCTTCATAATATTTATTTTTATAATTAATTTTTTAAAATAGCTTTGTAATATTATTGTTCATTTTATATACTAAAAATAATGACACATCATACGATAAAACAAAATATTATCTTAAAATTAGTTTATTATTAACAAAAACATTTTTTCTAATTATAATAGATAAGAATTAATTTATGTTTATAATAGTATATACGTGCTTCATAATGAATTTTTAAAGATAAGAATATTATATTATAGAATATTAGATACAAAAAAAATATTTTATTAATAGTAAAAAAGGCTATAAATTTTTGTAATTTTATAAAATAATAATAAACATATGATAATTTTTTATAATTTAGTATTATTAAGTGTTATATATGATTCACTTTTTATATATATAAATATTATAATTTTAATTATTTAGATTTAGCTTTTATTTAACCATTTCTGTTACTTTTTTCACTTTATATAAATGTCTCTTAAATTATTTCTCTTTTTTCCCTCTCCAATTATTGTTCTCTTATTTGTCTTTTTATTCTCTCTATTTGTATATTGTTTAGACTCTCTATCTCACCACTATCCTTCTTTACTTTCTTAGTCCTTTCTTTTTCATTTTTTTATTTATTCTTTGGACATTTTCTATGTAGTATCATTTCTTTTCCTCTATTCAATTACCTTTCATCTCTTTTTATTCTTATTTTTTTCTCTATTTTCTATTTGTCAATTTGTGACTTTCTCTCCTTAAAGGAATAATTTTCTTGATCTTTATTATCTCATATTGTTTCATTAATTATTAATATTGAAAAAATTCCTTATTTTTCATAATCTAATTTCTAATATTTATGTTAAATATATGTATCATTTGTTAAATTTATTTGGTAATTTAATTTTATATTTGAAAGAGTGATAATATAACGGAAAAAAATCATATATATTAACAACAACATTATAAACCATAATAATTTATTTAAATTTTTTATTTAATTTATATAAATAATTTATTCATATTAAAATATAATGTGGTAGACATAATAAGCATATAAAAACTATTAGAAGTATAGTTTCTTATAAAGGTCACGTAATTAAAAAAATCAAAACTAATTAAGAATGTAAACAATCATTTTTTAAGTAGCTAGACATACAAAACAAGGCTATGTCCAACACAAGAAAAAACCATGCAAACACAAAACAATATAAGCCTTTCACTAATAGACAGATTGGTTGAATACTCACAACAAAAAACCAAATGTGAAAGACTACTATGATCTTTTAATGTAATAAATGCAATGGGCTACAACATCCTTACCACAAAATAAAATGAAAAAATCGAAAAACATTCAGCGACATAAAATCTAAATCAATACAACAAAAATCTTGTGCTTCGTGAAACCATTAATGAGGCACAACTATCTTAATAAATGAGTTAAATATTAAGAAAATTAATAATTTAGCTTGTTTTAGAATGAAGGGAATTTTACGAGTTTGACGAGTGATTGGTGCAGCAGTGTTTGAAAATGACATGAGAAATGAGTAGCTAACGGCTTTAATATTTTTTCTTAGGATCACATAAAAATTTTTATTCTTCTTTTTGTATAAAAAAACTTCTGCTTATGTCAAAGTTGTAAAGGAAAAATGCACTTACCAAACACCCTATTTATTTAAAAAAATTTCATAATTTTTTTATGATTTCAATTAGGAAATAAATAAATATACTCATCAACAATAGCTTGAAAAATGGCTAAAAAAGTGGTTGCTTAGTAGCCGTTAGATCGGAATGCACTAGAACCATTAGATCTCAAAAACTGAGTAATCGAACGTATGCAATCGAATCTATGCTTTTATAAAATTGAAATTGTCCTCGTCTTTTAGATCATAATAAAGATGTTATGACATCATTTTGCTTGGCCTGTGGAAGAAATACGGACCGTATGATCACAACAAAACAAGATCAAACGGCTGAAAGAATTAACACTTTGAAAAAAAAAAATACTGTCGTGACCGTTCAATCACAAAATGCACCGTTAGATGGTGCACCTTATTTCCACAATTCAAAAATGCTCTGTTTAGAAAAGTTATAGTGTTTTGACCAATGCTGTTTATTAGCATTTTTCTTCCCTCCTTATTGGTACTTTCGTGACCACGGTAAATGTCCACCAATTGATTTTTTTTGCTAGCTATTTCCTGTTGCTTTTGTAGTTGTACGTCCGAAAGAATTTGTAGATTGAAAGATGCGGTGTAGCATTGGTCGTTCGATCGCGAATTTATGAGATCGTACTATGCTTCTTATTCCCGCAATTTCTAAATTCTTCATTCAGGAATTTTGGCATTTTTGTGCCTTTTTGCTACCCAGGATTATTAGTTTGTCCATATAGATGTTTTGGTAACCGCTTCACTTAATTTAGTCGGCTGGCTACTACTATAAACGTCCAACTATTTTAGTTGGCTAGCATTTGCTGCGATGGTGAATTAAACATTGGGATAACGACTGGGCAGTATGCTTTTGTTTTGTTGGATCTATAGAGCAGTTATCAATTGCTCGGTTAAAAATTGAAATATTTGGATTTGATTATGTAAGCAACTATTTTCAAAAGTAATTTCCAATGAGCTATTACGATTCGCTGTGGCCACAAGTTTCTTCTTGGTAAATTTTTATTAGATACTTTTTCTCACTTATTTCTCTTAAACACATTCTCTCACTCTCTTCTCTCTCTTACTATTACTTATTTATTTTTGTCTACACTCTCAATCTCCTTATATTATTCATGGCCTCTCTCGCTTCTCTATCCTTCTCCACATCCTCTTATTTTCGTTGTTTTATTCATTTGTTTATTTTTTTTATCTTATTTATGTTCTCTCTTTTCTCTTTTTCTTAATTAAATTGTCTCTCATCAATCTCAATTTTTTTATCAGTCCATGATTTTCTCTCTCTTACACAAGAATCACCTCTAACTCTATTAGCTTTGTTTCTGTCTGTCAATTAATAATATTGAAGAAATATCTCATATTATATAGTTTAATATGTAATATATTTAAAATATATATGTTTTATTTTAAATATTTATTATGTAATTTAATTTTAATTTATAAGAAAGGTAACATAATAGAAGAAGCTTTTACTAATAGTTGACTACTTTGTCAAAAATAATAGTTTATGTAATTATTTATTGATTTTATTTAAATAAAATAATTATATTATAATATATCATGACATATAACACACATAAATCTATTAAGAGTGCAAAGTCTTGATAATTAAGAAAATTTAAAAATGATTTATTACTATAAAAAAATATAATCACACAATAACGATATTTATTATTTTGATAGCATGTTTGACCACACGAGCATTTTAGCATTGGATCCCATAAGAACTAAAAAGTTAAGATTACTTGGGTTGGTGCAGAAGTATGATGCTTGAACTTTTTAAAGCTAATAGTGTAGCAAATATTTTTAAAGGACTCTTTTTTGAACAAATGACGATTAATTTTTGTAACTTGATAATACAAAAAATCTACTATAGATTATAGTTCATAATTATCGTTAAGATAATTAATTTTTTAAGAATAACTTTAAAAGAATATTATTATTTTTTAATAATAATAATAAATATAGCACATAATTCCATATAATAAAATATTAAAATTAATATTGTTAAATATTTTAAAAAAATAGCTTATATCGATTATAATAAATAAGAATTAAATTATCTTTGCAATTAGAAGTATAACTTGGGTGCTTTATTTTTTAAATATATACATATTATATTAAAAGAAATTAGAGATAAATAAGTAATTTTAAATTAATAGTAGAAATATATTTTGGATATTTTAAATATTCTAAAGAAATAATAAAAATAAAATATTTCAATATTTTGCTATTATTAAAAATTATATAAGTTTATTTTGTTATATTTTTATAAACATTATAAATTTTATTATTAAGTTTAAACTTTAATTTTACAATTTCTCTTATTTTTGCCTCAATATCTATATTCTCTCAATTTTTATCTCTCCTATTATCATACCCTTTTAGGACTATTCAAGATCTATGCCTTCATATTCTTCTTCGCCTCTCGCTCCTCTATTATTTCTTAAATTCTTGTTTTACTCACTTCCACTTTTTTATTTTTCCTCCTTATCTACTCTATGTTTTTTTTCTTCTGTTATTTATTAGATAATTTCTCAGCTATTTTTGTTATAATTTTTCTTTTTATTTCTCTCTTATTAATTAATAACTTTTTAACCTTTGTGGAATAATTATTTATTTCTCCATTATCTTTTTTTTGTCAATAAATTAACAATATATATGAGTGATCTCATATTATATAGTTTAGTATATAACATTAATATTACTTATATATTTCATTATTTATAGTTTTTTTGGTAATTTAGTTTTTTTATATGAATGACAACTATTGAAGGAAAATCTTAGGTACTAATATCTTAAATTTCTAAAGTAATTGTCTATGTAGTCTTTTTATTGATTTAAAATAATAAAATATTGATATTAGAATATATTATAAAATATATGGTAAGTATAATTTTTTTAATATAGTATATATAGTTGATAATTTATATTATTTTAGAAATCATTTATTATCATCAAGACAACAATCACATAACAACTAGAACATCTTTTGCATGCAAGTATGACCACACAAACTTTATACTAGTGGATCTAATAAGAACATCAAAGTTAAGCTTTCTTAGGCCAAAGTATTTTCATGATAGGTGGCCTCTTGAGAAGTCCTAATGTTGCATATAATTTTTTAAAGCATTCATCTTTTTAATGAATTATAATTAATATTAATAATATGTTTATGTAAAAAAATTAAATAATTAAAATTTTTTTTTATAATTACCATTTCAGTAATTAATATTTAATAATAACCTTTGGACATTTCTATCAATTTCATGTAATTATGAATATGACACAACACCTGATACAATAACATAAAAACCTTGAATTCATTTAATATTAAGAAAAATAAATTATATCTCATCTTTTCTTTGCTTTTCTTCTTTTCTTCTTTGTTAAATCATTTCTCATTTCTCTTATTTTTCTTTATAAATTTTGCTAATAAATCTCCAACTTTTTTCTCATTTAAAACAATTACCTCTATCTATATTTTCTCTTTTTAACAACATTAATTAACAAAATTTAAGAAATCTCTCGTATATCACGTTTTAAAATATAATATATTTCTAAAATATATTTTTTATTATTTTTAAAATTTATTAAGTATAATTTTTAAATTATATGAATGATTACTTAACAAAAGAAAATCTAATTTATTAATATTTATATTATTATTTAGTGTGGATAAAATATTATTATAATAATACATAATGATTCATTATTTTTATGATAATAATCACACCCCTGTAATGCTTTTCTTTTTTATACATGTGAAGAAACATTAGCATTATAACACTACATCTAATGAGTACTTCTAATGTTAATCTTGCTCGAATGAGAGTAGTTTTTGGATGGGTGACATCTTGAGAGTAGTTTTACACATTATTTCATATCATTTGTTTTTCTAAATATTGGTAATTTATTTTAAAAATATGTTATTATCAAAAAAATTAAATGATTATAAATTATAGTTTAATAACACTCTTTTTGTAATCAATTATTAATTAAAATTTTGTAAAGTTTTTATTAATTTCATGTAATAATAAGTCTGACAAATAGTATGATATAACAAAATAATTATTTTAACATAAGTTAATTTTGTGAAAAATAACTTAATTGAAGCATAATAAATTTAAATTAGTTCCTATTTATAATATTATATTTGTTGTGTGTAAAGGTTTTGAATATATTACTATTACATTATAAAATAATAGAAATATAAAAAAAAAAAAAATTTGTTAAATATTACTTATTTTTAATATCTATATTGTATGTTATAAACATAATATATTAGAATAAGTTTTATATCTGTTTTTAAAATGAATATTTTTAATTTAAATAAGAAAAAATAAAAATGAAACAAATTGTCATAATATTCTTTAAATATTTGTAATACTCCATAATAATAATATACTTAAAAAAAGTTTTTACATTTGTTATTTTTAAATATTATTTGTGATTAACTTGTAATATTTTTTTAAATATTATTATTTTAATTATTAAGGCTTTAGTTTTATTTCTTTTTTTCAAAATTGTTTCTCTTTATTTCATTGTGTGTCAAATTCTCTCACAAATTATATTTAAATTATTTCAGTTTTTATTTTTAATCTTATTATAGTCTTATTATGTATCTCTTTATTATCGATCTCGTTTTTGCCATTTCACTTTCTATAATTTTTTTATTTATTACCTCTATCTTTTCTATGTCCTTCTTTTTTTTTTCTCTTTTGTAAACCACATCTCATCTCTGTCCATTATTATTTTTTTCTATTATTAATTCATGACTTTCTCCGTTTTAGAAAATAGTTATCTCTATCTCTATTATAATCTTTTTAGCTCACAAATTAATAATATTTAAATGATCCCTTGTGTGATAGTATAATACATAATAGTTTTTATAAATATATATTTGCTTTTTTAAATTTAATAAATAACTTAATTTTATTTTTATAAACTTTATAATAAAATGGAAGAAATTATTATTTATTAGTGTCAATGTTATCAAAAAAGATAGTTCATGTAATCTTTTATTTATTTTATATTACTAAAATATTGATAATATAATTTCTTATAATATTTATAAAATTTTAAACTATATTTAAGAGTTTATATGCTTAATTATTTATAAAACTTCAAAAATAGTGTTAATACTTTCAAAAAAATAATGAAATAACTATGATATTTTATCTTTTTCACGTATTTGTAACCACAATCGTATTATAGCCCACGATATCATTAGAACTCAAAAGTTAAACTTGTTTAGATAAACATAATCTTTGAAAAGGAGACCTATTAAAAAGTCCTTTTATTGCTCACCTATTTTCATAACATTTACTTTATTAATGAATGAAAATTTCTTTTTGAAACATTGTTACTTAAAAAAAATCTATTATAAATGATACTTTATTTTTATATTATAGTAATTAGATTTTTAGAAAAACTTATTATTTTTGTTAACTGTAATAAATTAGAACTAATTTATGTTTCTAATATATAGATGTTGTATTATGAATTATTAATTATAGAAATATTATATTTTTTTAATTTTAGATATTAAATTATATATTATTAATAGTAAAAACATGTTTTAAATATTTATAATTTTCTAAAAAAATAATAAACCTAAAATTATTTTAATAACATAAAATGATTAAGTATTATATATCATTCACTTATTATATTTTATATATATTATAACTTTAATTATTTAGACTTCACTTTTATTTATCTATTTTTCTCAATTTTTCGCTTTATACCAATGCCTCTCAAATGTTTTTCTTTTTCTCCCTCCCTTATTATAATTGCATTATTTGTCTCTTTATTCTCAATATCTAAGTATTTTTTTAGCCTCCAACTTACCAGTACCCTCTATTACATTCTCATTTCTTTCTCTTTCATTTTTTTTATTTATTCTTGAAATCTTTTTGATGTTCTCTCTTTTCTTTTTTATTTTATTCAATCATCTCGCATCTCTCTTTATTCATATTTTTTTCTCTATTTTTCTCTTATCAAATCATAGTTTCGCTCTCTCTACGAGAATAATTATCTTCATCTTTATTATCTATTTTTCAACTAAAAATTGTTAATATTTTAAAAATGCCCTGTGTTTCATAATCTAATATATAATATTTATGGGAAATATGTATTTTAGATGTTCATTTCCATGCTAATTTAGAATATTTTTAAAATTGTCTACCATTTTCATAAACAATAATCATGCTACAATGATTTTTTATCTTTTGCATGTAATTTTGACCACACAAGGATTATAGCACTCTATCCAATTAAAAGTCAAATGTTAAGCATGCTTTGGTTAGAGTACCATTGGGATCGGTCACAACATGAGAAGTCCACGCATTGCACATATTTTTACATAATACTCATTTTCCTCATGAAAGAAATTTTTTTTTAATAAGTTCTTTGAGGTGAGGCACAGTAAGAGTGAGGTGAATTGCTATGAATCTATGTTTGATTTTTTACAAAAAATTTCCACAAAATATTCATGGAAACTTTTAATTAAGTTTAAGAAGTATGTGAAAGTGATTTTCTAGAAATTTTCCTTTTAATTTCAAAACATATTATGTTTTATAAAACTCATGTAATTAAAAGATCAAATGTAATTGAAAATGATAATTGATTATTTTTATGAGGTTCGGCTCATAAAACAAACATACATCCACCTCAAGCGAAAATCAACCAAACACAAAACAACATAAGCATTTTTCCAATAGACAGGTTGGCCAAGCACTCAAGAAAAATAGACAAATAAGACACACTCCACGATTAAAGAGACACAAGTATCTTAATTAAATGAATTAAATATCAAGAAAATTAATAACATAAATTATTTGGGAATGTAATGAATTTCAAGAAGTTTGACGAGCGAATGACTTAGTAGCAGACGAAAATGACGAGGGAGACGAGTGGGTAAGGACTTTAATATTTTTTTCTTAGGATCAGATAAAAATTTTTATTCTTATTTTAGTAAAGAATCCTCTATTTATATGCAATTTGTAAAAGCTAAAAGCACTTACCAAACACCTAATTTAGTCGTTAGATTTTTAGTAGTCCTTGTAATAATTTATTTAGGAAATAAACAAACAAATAACTCACCAATGGCTTGAAAAGATTTCCAAAAAGTGATTCCATAGTCACTATTAGATCGGAACACTCTTGAATCATTAGATCGTAAAAAAATAGCAATTGTAATGCGAACCTATCCCTTTGTAAAAACGAAATCTGTCTGGTCCGTTAGGTCATGATCAAGATCTGATGGTAGGAGTTAACATGTCCTGTAGAATTAGCAATTTGAAAGATAAAATACTGTGGTGATTGTTCGATCATAAAAATGCACCATCGGGTGGTACACCTTATTCCCACTATTTAGAAATCCACCTTGCAAAAAAGTTCATTTGTGTTATCCCACATGAGCCCAGCATTGTTCGTCTCTTTTTAAATGTATTTCTGTGACCCTAGATTGAAAGACAGTGTGTGTCATTGATCGTTCGATTGTGAATTTCCAAGATCATATGGGTCATCTTAATCCCGCAATTGCAAAATTTGCCTTCCAAAAATTTTGGAATTTTCTACCCCTCGTTCGACATTGTTCGTTTCTCTTTATAGGTGTTTTTGTAACTACTGAAATTAATTTTGTCCGCTAGCTGCAGCTGTAAACGACCTTTTACTTTAGTTGGCTAGAATTTGCTGTGTTAGTGAATTAATCATTTCAGTAACAACCAGGAGATTTGCTTTTGTTTAGTTGGATTGACAAAGTCGTTATCAATTACTCGATTAAAAATTTTTATGTTTTGATTTGATTACGTACGCAACTATTTTTAGAAGTAATTTCAAATGAATTGTCTCAATTCAGTGTAGCAATAGTCTTTCAATTCATAAAATTAAATTAAATTTTTTTCTCACTTATTTCTCTTTAACACATTGTCTTAGTTCCTTCCCTCTTCGTATTTCATTTTTTTTTCATTCTCAATTGCCTTATATTATTCATGGCCTCTCTCACTTTTATATCCTTATCTACTTTCTCTTTTTTCTATATTTCACTCATTTATTTATTATCTTTATCTTATTTATATCTTATTTTTCTTTTCTTCTTCATTAAATCGTCTCTCATTTATCTCAATTATTCGTTTCCTCTCTATTTATATTTTATCAATCTCGAATTTTCTCTCTTTTACAAAATAATCACCTTCGACTCTATGATATTTTTTTCATCGCATTAATTAATAATATTTAAGAAATATCTATAGTTGTACAATTTAATATATAATATATTTGAGAAATATATATGTTATTATAAATATTTATTACAATAGAGGAAACTTTCAATTAGAGTTGTCTATTTTTTTAAATTATAGTTTAAGTAATTAATTATTAATTTTATTTAAATAAAATATTTATATTGTATTATATTATGACAAGTAACATGCATAAATTTTATTTTTTCTCTCTATCTCTTCTAAGTTTTTGCTTCTTTTCTTTATTAAATAATTTCTGATCTATCTCTGTTATTATTTTTCATTTTATTTTGCTCTTATTAATTCATAACTTTTTTCTTTCTTATGAAATAATTATGTTTTTAGCATTATAATTCTTCCTATCCATAAACTAATAATTATATGAATTATCTCATATTAAAATATTTAATATATAACATTAATAATAATTATATATTTTATTATTTATATTTTTTGGTAATTTAAATTTTTTTATAAAAATGATAATGTATTCATGCAAATTCTTAAATATTAATATCTTTTATTTTGAAAGTAATAGTTTATGTAGTTATTTCTAGTAATTTTATATAATAAAATATTGATGTTAGAATAAATTATCATACATATGGTTAGCATAATTTTCCTTAAATTAGTACATTTACTTGAAAATTTCGCCTATTTTAGAAATTCATCATCATCAAGAAAACAATCACATAGCTAGAATAATGCCTTTTGCATGCACGTGTGGCGACACAAACATTATAGCAGTAGATCGAATTAGAACTCTAAAGTTAAGCATTTTTAGGAAAAAGTACTCAAATAGGAAAAATGGCCTCTTAAGAATTCCTCATATTGCACATATTTTTCCAAAGCATTTTTTTTTAATGAGTGATAATTAACTTTAATGTTATGTTTATTCTAAAAAATTAAAAAATTTAAAAGATTGATTATAATTACCGTTTTAATAATTAATATTTAAAAATAAATTTATAAAATTATCATAAATTTCATTTAATAATAAATATGACACATCACATGTTACAATAAAATAGTAACTTTAAATTTTTTTAAAATTGAGCAAATTAAATTATATCAATTATAATAAATTAGAATTAATTTAAGTTTATAAAAGTTTATATATTATGTATACAGAGTTTTTAAATAAAGTAACATTATATTATTAAAAATAAGAAATTTAAATTTATTTCTTTAATATCAAAAATTCTTTATTATATGATCTATGTTATGTAAAATAAAGACAATATATTAGAATAATTATATTATTTATTGTTTAGTTAATTTTTTAAAAATGAATATATTTATATTAAAATAACAATATAAATATCCTTCAAATATTTGTAATATTATAAAATAATAATAAACCATAAATAGTTTTATACTTTTAAAATGAATAAATGTTATATATAATATTTTTTTATTTTTAATAAATATTTATTTTTGGATTATCTAAATTTAACTTTTATTAAATTATTTTTATCACTTTTTTCATTATCTGAATGTCTAATAGATTCCATCACTTCCCTCTTTTGTTATCATTCCCTTATTTTTTATTTTATTCTCGATATCTACATATTCTTTTTGGCATCTCTTCTCTATCACTCCCTACTTTCTCATTTCTCACTCTTTTATTTATTTATCTATTCTCTTTATCTATTTTATGTTCCCCCTTTCCTTTTCCCTTTCTTAATCGTCTCTCATCTCTCATTTCTCTATTATTATTTTTCTCTTTATCTTCCTCTAATCAATCTAAAATATTTTTTAACTTTTAAGATAATTATCTCTACCTTATTTTTTCTCTCCTTAAAACATTATCTAAAAAAATTTAAGAAATTATTTATATATCACATTTTAAAAAATAATATATTTGCAAAATATATGTTTTATTATTTGTATATTTAAAAAATTTAATTTTAAAATTATAAGATTCATAATCTAACAAAAGAAAAATATATATAATAATATCTATATTATAAAAAATAACAATTTTTAAGATTTTTTATTAATTTTATGTAAATAAAATATTATTATTATAATAAATCATGAATCATTATTTTCAAGATAATAATCACACAAATACAATTTTGTTTCTTTTATATACATATGAGACCACATTATTACGATACAACTAGATCTAATTAGTAGTTCCAATGTTAAGCATGCTCACATGAGAGTGGTTTTTGGATTGGTGACCTTTTAGAGTTTTGTTACTCATTTTTTTATATCATTTGTTTTTCCAAAAATTAATAAATTATTTTAAAAACATATTAAATTTAAAAACTTGAATGATTAATAACTGTAGTTTATAAAAAATATTTTTGGAATTAATTATTAAAAAAAATTTAATTATTTTTTTAGTCTCATGTAATAATAAGTATGACTCACAATGTGAAGTAATAAAATAATTATTTTAATAGAAGTATGAATATGTCATGTATAAAAGCTTTTAAATATATTAATATTATAATATAAAAGAATCAAAATATAAAAATAAATAATTTTTCATATAAAGAGAAATATAAAAATAATAATAATATTTATTATTTGAATAATTGTTTTAATTTGTAATTATAAAATTATTAAAATTAAATAAATTGTCAAAATATTTTTTAAATATTTGTTATATTCCATAACAATAGTAGAGTTTAAAAAGTTTTATAATTTTTTTTAATTTTTAATTATTACATATGATTAACTTGTAATTTTTAATAGATATTATAATTTTAATTATTAAGGGTTAAGTTTTATTTATTGTTTTAGAAATTGTTTCTACTTATTTCAATGTCTCTCAAATTCAAATACTTCCTTCTCTCACCTATTATCAATATATTTTTTGTGTTTTCATCTTTTTATCTCTTTACAATCTTATTGTACTATCTCCCTACTATCCATCTCTTCTTTGACATTTTTCTTTCTTTAATTTTCTTCATTTATTATCTCTATATCATCTATCTTATCCTTTTTCTTTTTCTCTTTAATAAATGATCTCTCATCTCTTTTAATTACTATTTTTCGTTTATTTTTCCCTTATTAATTCACGACTTTCTCCCTTATAGAAAAAAGTTATCTCCAACTCTATTATAACCTTTTTAGCTCATTAATTAATAAAATTAAGAAATCTCTTATGTTACTTTTATAATATATAATAGTTTTTATAAATATATATATATAGTTTTTATATTTGTTATATAATTTAATTTTTTATTTATAGGCATCCTAACATAATGGAAGAAATTATTATGTATTAATGTCAATGTTATCAAGAAAGATAGTCCATATAATTTTTTATTCATCTTATATAAACAAAATATTGATATCAAAATATATTATTTTATATATATAAGGCATGAACATCATTTTGAAGTTTTTATGCTTTTTAATTTTAAAACTTTTTTGAAATCATTGTAATACCATTACAAAAATAATCACATAGCTTTGCTATTTTATCTTTTGCTTGTATGTGTAATCACACTAGAATTATAGCAAACGATACTATTAGACCTCCAAAGTTATTATAAATGATAATTTATTATTTTATCTTATTTAATTAATTACTTTTAAAAAATAATTTCATAATATTAATATGAATTTTATATAATAATAAATATGGAAAATCATATGATATAACTAACTATTCTTTATTTTAATGTTAAGAAAAAAACTTTTTTTAATTATAATAAATAAGAATTAATTTATTTTTATATTAGTATATATATGTTGTCTAAACACATTTTAAATGTAGAATAATTATATTATTGAAAGTTAGATATGAAAATAATATATTTTTAATAGTAAAAGTTTTTTTAACTATTTACAAATTTCTAAAATAATAAATCTTAAATTATTTTTTTATATTTAATATTTTTAACTATTATTTATGATTCACTGATTATATTTTATAAATATTTATGCTTAATTATTCAGATTTAACTTTTATATAACTATTTCTCTCACTTTTTCTCTTTATCTCAATTTCCTCAAATTCTAACCCTTCTCTCTCTCCTATTGTCATTCTCTTATTTCACTATTTATTCTCCATATCTAAATATTTTTTAGCTTCTCTCACTCACCACTATCCTTCATCACTTTCTCATTTATTTTTCTTTAATTTTTTTATTTCTTCTTCAAAACTTTTCTATATTGTTTCTTTTCTTTTACTTTTTATTCAATAATCTGACATCCCTATTTATAATTAATTTTTTGCTATTTTGCTATTATCATTATGTGAATTTCTCTCTTTCTAATATAATAATTATCTTCATTTTTATTATCTCTTTTTTTGCTCATCAACTTTCAATATTTAAGAAATTTCTTATGTATTATAATATAATATATAATTTAAATGATAAATATATATTTTATTATTTATATGTTTTTAATTAATTTACTTTTTTATTTATAAGAATGATAATATGATTAAAGAAATTCATCTGTGTTAATGTCAATGTTAAAAAAATAATAATTGGTTTAAATTTTTTATTTATATTATATAAACGATTTATTAATATTATAATATAACAAGATAGACATAATTAGCATATAAAAAATTTTAGAAGTACATTTACTTGTTAATTTACGAGCTTTTTAAAATTGTCAACTATTTTCAAACAACAATCACATAATTACAATTTTTAATTTTGCATGTGTTTGTGACCACCATAGAATTATACAATCAATCCAATTAAGAACCAAAAGTTAAGCATGCTTAGGTTCGATTGCTATTGGGTTTGGTCACCAATTGAGAAATCCACGTGTTGCACATATTTTTTCGTACCAGTCCTTTTTCTTATGAAAAATAATTAATTTAAATAAGATGTTTTAGGTGAGGTTGAGCAAGAGCTAGTAGAATTGCCATGAATCAAAGTTTTATTTGTTACAAATTATTTCCTTAAAATATTTATAGCAATTTGTGATAAAGTTTATCAAATATAGAAAAGGTATTTTGTAGTAATTTTCATTTTTAATTTAAAAACATATTAATTTTTATAAAAAAAAATATTCATTGAAAACTCAACAATAATTAAAAAGTTAAACAACTGATTTTTATGTAGTTTAACATATAAAATATGTCTACGTGATATTATTAAAAAAGAACAAGTATTTGAATTAAATGAATCAAATATCAACAAAATTAAAAACTTCATTGACTTGAGAATGAATGTAATTTCAGGTGTTTGGAGAGTGAATGATGTAGCAGCGTATGAGAACGACAAGGGAATCAGGACACTAATGGCTATAATATTTTTTCTTTGGATCACATAAAAATTTTTATTCTTATTTTTGTAAAAATAATATTTTATTTATACGCAATTTTTAAACTCTAAAATTACTCACAAAAAAAAACTTAGCTAAAATATTTTTCATTGTTTTGTATTATTTTAATTTAGAAATAAACAAATAAATAACTCTCTAGTGGCTTAAAAAAATTGTCTAAAAAAGTGCTTTCATAGTCGTCATTCGGTAGGAATGCTCTTAAACCTTTACATAACAAAACTGAGTGATTAGGAATATGCAAGAGAATCTATGCCTTTATAAAAATGAAATTGGCCTAGTCCATTAGATGAGAATCGAAATAAGATTTTGTAGGGTTTAGCTTGGCCTTTTGAAGAAATGCGAACCATGCGATCGCAACATGGCTTGCTTAGACGACTGAAAGAATTAGCAGTTTGAAAGATAAAATATTGCCATCATAGTTCAATCGATATAATTCTCCATCAAGTAGTGCATTGTATTCCGTAATTTAGAAATTCACTTTGCAGAAAGAGTTTGAGTTTTGTTGACAATGCTCACTAACATTGTTCGTCCCTATTTATAAGTATTTTTGTAACACTAGTACAGATTCTTTAACCTTAGTTTTCTAGCCATTGCCATGTTACCGTTGGCTATCACATGTATGAAATAATATGTGGATTGTAAGAAGGTTTGTGGCAATAATCGTTCCATCATAAAATTTTTAGAGCAGATGGTGCTTTTTAATCCCACATTTCAGAAATTTGTCGTGTAAATATTTTTGCATTTTTTATCCACCATTTCTCCCTGGCCTTATTCATTTCTCCTTTTAAGTATTTTTGTAACAACTCCCATTAATTTAGTCGGCTAGCTACCACTGAAAATGACCAATTAATTTAGTTGGTAAGATTTGCTGTGTTGGCAGATTAATCATCGGAGTAACCAACATGACATTTTCTTTTGTTTTGTTTGATTTATGGAGCCATTATCGATTGCTTGATTAAAAATTGGAAAGTTTCGGTTTTATTATGCATGCAAATATTTTCAGAAGTAATTTCCAAAGAACCATTATGATTCACTGTGGTAATGGCTTTTCGGTTGGTAAATTTTTGTTCCATTTTTCTAACCTATTTCTATTTAACACATTATCTCACAACCTTTCTCTTTTTTTATGACATTTTTGTTTTCATTCTCGATCCCCTTTTACTATTCATCCCCTCTCCCACTTCTCTATCTTCCTCTTCTTTCTCTTTTTTTCAATATTTCACAAATTTATTTATTTTCTTTATCATATTCATATTCAATTTTTTCTATTGTACTTCATTTAATCATCTCTCATCTATCTCAATTATTTTTTTTCCTCTCTATTTTTATTTTATCAATCAATGATTTGTTCTTTCTTATGGAATAATGATCTCTAACTCTATTATGTTAGTTTTAACCCATCAGTTAAAAATATTTAAGAAATATCTCATGTTTTATTGTGTTATATGTCATATATTTAACAAATATATATTTTTTTATACATATTTATTACGAAACTTTATTTTTAAATTATAAAAAGTGTAAAATAATAGTAGAAACTTTCACTTATAGTTGTCTACTTTTTAAAAAATTTAAAATTTATGTAATTATTTATTAATTTTCTTTATTTAAAATAATTATATTGTAACAGAATATTATAAAATATTAGAGATAAAAACATAATATTAAAATAATAGTCAATATATTTTTGAATATTTTTAAATATTCTAAAGAAATAATAGATCTCAAATATTTTTATATTTCCCTCATTTTTTCCTCAATATCTCTAATATTATCTCACCTTTCTCTCTCTTATTATCGTTCCATTGTTGGTCTCCTCAAGATCTACATCCTAATATTCTTCTTGGACTCTATCTCTACTATTCTTCCTTATTTCTCATTTCTCTCCCTTCCAATTTATTTTCTCTATCTTATTTGTGTTTTTCTTCTCTTCATTAAATAATCGCTCATCTATATCTAATATCATTCTTCTCTTTATTAAACTGTTTTGAATCTACAACTTTCTCTCTTACTGAATAAATATTTTTTTCTCAATTAGCTTTTTCTATGTCCACAAATTTATAATAAATATGAAATAACTCGTATTAAATAGTTTAATATAAAAAAAGTAATAATAATTATATTTTTATTATTTACGTTTTTATATATTTTAAATTTTTTACAGGAATGTAACGTATTAAAAGAAAATCTCAAGTATTAATATCATTAATTTCAAAAGTAGTACTTTTTGTAATATTATCTTTTAATTTTATATAATAGAATATTGAATTTATAATATATACTAAAAAAGGTAACCTATTTTAGAAATGGTTCATTATCATCATGGCAACAACAACATAACTATGATAACATCTTTTACAATCATGTGCAGCCACACAAAAACTATAGTACTGGATCTAGTTAGATCTCCAAAGTTAAGCATTCTTAGGTAAAAGGGTACTATTGTTATATGTGGCACCTTGAGATGTCCTCATGTTTTATCACAACATTCATTTTTTTAATAAGTTATAATTAACTTTAATAAAATTTTAATGTTAAAAATTAAATAGTTAAAAATGATTATTTGTAATTACCATTTTAGTAATTAAAATTTAATAAAAGATTTATAACATTATTGTCATTTACATGTAATAATTATTATGGCACATCAATGATATAAAAAATAAAATTTTATAAATTTATTTACTATTTTGCAAAATAAATTATATCAATTAAAATAAATTAAAATTAATTTAAGTTTAAAAATGTATATATATTATTTATATAAATTTTTTAAATAATTTATAATTACATTATAAAAAAGAAGAAATCTAAAACCAATTCTTCAATAATAAATATACTTTATATTTATGATCTATGTTATATAAAATAAAGATAATATATTTGAATAATTATATTATTTATTATTTAATTTTTTAGGTATGAATAAATTTTATTTAAATTAATGGTCAAAATATTTTTAAATATTTGAAATAATATAAATTAATAATAAAACTTAAATAAATATATATTTTAAAATAAATAAGGATAATGTATAATTCTTTTTAATAAATATTATTTTTTTTAGCGTTCAAATATAAATTTTATTGAATCCTTTTTTTATCACATTTTTCTCTTTATCATGATGTGTAAAATTTTCTCTAATTTACATCTCTATTTTATTGTCATTCTATTATATGTCTCTTTATTCTGTCTTTATATTCATCTTTGCCACTCTCTCCTCTATCACTCTTTACTTTCTCATCTCCTACTCTTTTATTTATTTTTTTGTTCTCTCTATATCTTTTATATTCCATCTTTTCTTTTTCTCTTTGTTAAATCAACTCTTATCTCTTTATTATTATTTTACTTTATATCTCTCTCTTATTAACATGTAACTTCTTCCCTCTTTGAAAATAATTACTCTATTTATATTTTCTTTTTTCAGCAATATTAATTAACAAAATTTAAAATATCACTCTTATATCACTATTTTTATAGTTATATACTTTATTTTTATATTTATTACATAATTTAATTTTTTATTTATAAGCATGATAAAATAATGGAAGAAATAATTATGTATTAATAGCAATGTTATCAAAGAAGATAGTTCAATGCTTATAGGTTTAATAATTTAAAATTAGGACTCAACAATATTTATAAAAAACATAAACTTTATTTCAATGCTTATAGGTTTAATAATTTAAAAAGTTTCAAAAATTGTTTAATATTTTAAAAAAAGTTATTAAATATATTAATATTAAATTTTAAAAAAAAAATTGAAATATAATATTATAAAATTAGTATTAAATATTATTTATTTTTAATATCTATATTACATCATACAAAGAAAATATGTTAAAATAATATTAATATTTATTATTTAATTAATCTTTTTTAGGTTTTATTTATGAAAAAATAAAATTAAATATGTTGTCTAAATTTTCTTTAAATATTTGTAATTTTTCATAATAAAAGACATAGAAAAGATTTTATATTTTTTTAATTTTAAAATATTATATGTAATTAACATGAAATGTTTAATAAATATTATAATTTTAAATATTAATGATTTAGTTTTACTTAATTTTTTTTATAAATATTTTTTTAAATATCTCTAAAATTTTCTCACTCTCTTCTTTCACCTATTATACTCCTCTTGCTTGTCTTTTCATTTTTTAATCTTGTTGCACTCTTTTTGGCATCTCTTTCTTTAGTATCAACCTCTTCTTTGTCATTTTTTCTTTAATTTGTTTTATTTTTTATCTCTATCTCTTCTAGTTCACTCTTTTCTTTTTTCCTTCAATAAATCATCTCATCTCTCTCTATTATTAGTCTCTATTTATTTTTCTTTCATTAATTCGTGACTTTTTCTTTTTTAGAAAATAGTTATTTTCTTTGTCATTATCACCTTTTCAGCTCATCGATTAATAATATTTTAGGTATCTCTTGTTTGATAAAATATAAAATATAGTATTTTTTGGAAAATATATATTTATTTTTTACAATTATTACATAATTTAATTCTGCATTTAAGAGAAAGATAACATAATAGAAGAAATTATTATGTATTAGTCTCAATGTTATCAAAAAAGGATAGTCGTTGTAAATTTTTCTTTGTTTCATTTAATTAAATATTTACAAAATAACAAAAAGCATAAACTTTATTGAAAAGTTAATATGCTTAATATTTTAAAAATTTTTAGAAATGATATAATATCCTCAAAAAAATAATGCCAAAACTTTTATATTTTATCTTTTGCATATATGTGCGAACAATCTAACCCTATACCGCATGATATTATTCGAACTCTAAAGTTAAGCTTGTTTAAAGAAGCATAGTGTTGGGATAGGGGACCTCTAGAAATGTTATGTTGTTGCTCATATGTCTTCATAACATTTATTTTTATAATTAATTTTTGAAAATAGCTTTGTAATATTATTGTTCATTTTATATACTAAAAATAATGACATATCATATGATAAAACAAAATATTATCTTTAAATTACTTTATTATTAACAAAAACATTTTTGCTAATTATAATAGATAAGAATTAATCTATGTTTCTAATAGCATATACATGCTTTATAATGAATTTTTAAATTAAGAATATTATATTATAGAATATTAGATACAAAAAATAATATTTTATTAATAGTAAAAAAGGCTACAAATTTTTGTAATTTTATAAAATAATAATAAACATATGATAATTTTTTATAATTTATTATTATTAAGAATTATATAAGATCACTTATGATATATATAAATATTATAATTTTAATTATTTTGATTTAGCTTTAATTTAACTATTTATGTTACTTTTTTCACTTTATAACAATGTCTTTTAAATTATTTCTCTTTTTTCCCTCTCCAATTATTGTTCTCTTATTTGTCTTTTTATTCTCTCTATTTGGATATTTTTTAGACTCTCTCTCTCACCACTATCCTTCTTTACTTTCTTAGTTCTTTTTTTCCATTTTTTGATTTATTCTTTCGACATTTTCTATATTGTCTCATTTCTTTTGCTCTATTCAATTGCCTCTCATCTCTCTTAATTCTTATTTTTTTCTCTATTTTCTGCATGTCAATTTGTGACTTTCTCTCCCTGAAGGAATAATTATCTTAATCTTTATTATCTCATTTTTTCTCATTAATTATCAATATTGAAAAAATTCCTTATTTTTCATAATCTAATATCTTATATTTAAGTTAAATATATGTATTATTAGTTATATTTATTTGGTAATTTAATTTTATATGGAAAGAGTGATAATATAATGGAATAAATTCATATATATTAATATCAAAATTATAAAACATAATAGTTTATTTAAATTTTTTATTTAATTTATATAAATAATATATTCATATTAAAATATAATGTGATAGACATAATAAGGATATAAAAACTAATGGAACTATATTTTCTTATTAACTTAGAAACTTTTTCAAATGGTTCATTACTTTCAAAAATTAATCACTCAACTTCGATTTTTTAACTTTTTATGTATTGGTGGCCACACCAGCATTATAGCACTCAATCTCATTAAGACTCAAAAGTTAAGCATAATAGACAATTAATTTTAGGAAAATGTTTTCTATGAGGCTTAGAATGATTGAGGTGAATTGACATGAATCAAAGTTTAATTTATAACTAAATATTTTCACAAATATTTCTACCAACTTTTAATTAATTTTAACAAATATATAAAAGTGAATTTAATAAATTTTTTATTTTTTAAAAAACATTATTAAGTTTAATAAAAACTATTTAATTAAAAAGTCAATCGTAATTAAAAATGTAATTAATCAATTTTTATGTTGTTCGGCATATAACACAAGCATACGTCCACCCAAAGAAAAAACAAGGCAAAGACGAGACAATAAAAGCCTTTTGCCAATAGATTAGATGGGTAAGAGCTGACAACAAAGACAAAAATGTGATAGACTATCGTGGTCTCACAATGAAATAAAGGAAATAGTCTATTAAAGAACAAAATAAAATGAAAAAAGGGAAAAACATTTAGAGACATAAAATCTAAATCAATACAACCAAAATGTTTTGCTTCATGAAACCATTAAAGAGGCACAATTATCTTAATTAAATGAATTCAATATGAAGAAAATTAATAACTTACTGATTTGAGAATGAAAGGAATTTCAAGTGTTTGATGAGTGAATGGTGCAACAGCATATGAAAACGATGAAGGAAACGAGTGGCTATTTGCTTTAACGATTTTTCTTTGAAGCACATAAAAACTTTTATTCTTGTTTTCATACAAAAATATTCCATTTATGCAAAAGTTTTAAAAGCTAAAAGAAATTACAAAACACAAATTTAGTAGTTAGAATTTCTTCATTTTTTGAAGTATTTTAATTAGCAAATAAGGAAACAAATAGCTCACCAAGGGCTCAAGAAAACTGCTGAAAACGCCATTATGCCATCAGTGTTCAATCAGAATGCTCTAGGACAGTTAGATCGCAAAAAAAGATTGATCGAACATATGCAATTGAATTTGTGGCTTTATTAAAATGAAATTTGCCTGGTGCTTGTGATAAGAATCATGATCTTCTGGTAGTGCTTACTTAGCCTATGAAAGAAATATTGATCGTGTGATCACAACAAGGCACCATCGGATGACTAAAAAAATTACCGCTTTGAAAGATAAAATAGTGCAGAGATCGTTTGATCACAAAAATGAGCCATGCAATGGTGCACATAATTCCCATAATTCAAAAATTCACAGTGCAAAAAAGTTTAAGTGTTTTGTCCCACATTGCTCTCCAATATTGTTCGTTCATCTTTATATGTATTTTGGTGACCCTGTTAAATGCCCTATTGATTTAATTCGCTAGTCATTGTCATGTTGCCCTTGGCGATACTACGGCTGCAAGAATTTCTCGATTGAAAGATGGGGTGTTGCATTGATCATTCAAAAATCGAATTGTTCTTAATCTCGCAATTTTGGAATTGTGCATTTCTCGTTATAGGTATTCTTGCAACCAAAAAAATTAATTTAGTCGGCTACCTACTATTGTAAAATTTTGATTACTTTTGTTTGCAAGTATTTGCTATGTTTGCACATTAATCACTAGAGTAACGAACAAGTGATTGGCTTTTGTTTTGTCTGATTTAAGGAGCTGTTATTGACTACTCGATTAAAAATTGGAATTTTTTGATTTGATTATGTACGCAACTATTTTCAAAAGTAATTCCGATGAACTGTCACTGTTCACTTTGGCAACTGGTTTTCGTGTTGTAAATTTTTGTTAAATGTTTTTTCTCACTTATATCTTTTTAACACATTCACTCACTTCCAACTCTTTTAATATTAACTTTTTATTTTTGTCTAAATTCTTTGTCACCTTATTTTATTCATGGTCTCTCTCTCTTCTCTATCCTTCTTTACATTGTCTTTTTTTCTTTATTTCACTCTTTTATTTATTCTCTTTATCTTAACTGTCTCATTTATTTTTTTCTTCTTCATTAAAGTGTGTCTCATCAATCTCAATTATTATTTTCCTCTTTATTTTTATTTGATCAATTCATGATTTTCTCTCGGTTATGAAATAATCATCTTCGACTCTATTATCATTTTTCAATCCATTAATTAAAACTATTTAAGAAATATCTCATGTTGTATAATTTAATATACAATATATTTGACAAATATATATTTTATGACAAATATTTTTTACAAAATTTAATTTTTAATCTATAAGAAAGTTAACATAATGACGAAATTTTCACATAAAGCTGTTAACCTTTTTAAAATTTATAGTTTACGCAAACATTTATTAATTTTATTTAAATAAAATAATTATAGTATACATATTATGACATTTAACAATTGTAAATTTTTTTAAAAGTGTATAGGCTTTATAATTTATTAATTTTTAGAACTGATTCATTACCATAAAAAAATAAACACGTAACTATGATATTTATTTGTTTGAATGTTTGTTTGAACACACCAGCATTTTAGCATTTGAACTTCTTTGAACTCCCAAGTTAACCATTCTTAAGCAAGAGTAGCGTCGTTGTGGGTGACCATTTTAAAGCTCCAAGTGTTGATCTTTTTTTTCATAACGTTACTTTTTTAACAAAATATATTTAGTTTTTATAACATTATAATGTAAAAAACTACTAAAAATGATAATTCATAATCACCATTATAATTGCTAATTTTTTCAAAATAATTTAATTAAATTACTATCAATTTTATATAATAACAAATATAACACTTTAATTAACAAAATAAAATAACAACTTAAATTTGTGAAATATTTAGCAAAATAGTTTTTGTCGATTATACTAAATTATAATTAATTCATTTTTATCACAGCATTAATATGTTGGGTATTTAATTCTTTAAATATAGAAATATTATATTATAGAAAATTGGAAAAAAAAAACAATACTAACTTAATCAACAGAATATATTTTTAATATTTTCAATATTTTAATGAAATAATAAATCTAAGATATTTTTATATTTTATTATTATTAAATATTATATAAGATTAACTTCTAATATTTTTATAAATATTGTAAGTTTCATTATTAAGATTTAACTTTTATTTAACAAATTTTCTCGTTTTTTTCTCAATATCTCTGATTTTTCTCACTTCTTCTCTCTTCTATTATCACTCACTTTTTGTCACTTCATTATCAATATCCATGTATTTTTCTTGGCTTCACTCTTCTTTATTGTTTTTTAATTTCTTCTTTCTCATCGTTTGACTTTTTTATTTTTTCTTTCTATCACCTCTATTTTTTTCTTCTTCTCTTTATTAAAAAATGTCTCATCTATCTCTGTTATTGTTTTTCTCTTTATTTCACTCTTATTAATCCATAACTTTCCCTCTCCTCTAGAATAATTATTTCTTTCCATATTATCTTCTTTGTGTCCATAAATAAACAATATATATATAAAATATTTCATATTACATTATTTTATATATATCTTTAATAATAATTATATATTTAATTATTTATATTTTTTTTGTTATTCAATATTTTTGTTAGAATGATAATGTATTAAAAGAAAATGTTACGTATTATTATGAATTCTTTCGAAAGCAATAATTCATGTAATATTTTTTTATCTATCTTATATAATAAAATATTGATATTAGAATATACGATCCCATATATGATTGGCAATTTTTTTAAAATAGTATATATACTTGATACTTTATAATATTTTAGAAATGATTCATTATCATCATGAAAAAAATCACATAACTATGATAACATCTTTTGAATGCATGTGCGACCACACAAACATTATAGCGATGGACCTAATTAGATGTCAAAAGTCAAGCATTCTTAGGAAAAAGTATTATTAGGATAAGTGGCCTCATTAAAAGTCATCATGTTGCACATATTTTTTAAACATATTAATTTTTTAATTAGTGATAATTAATATTAATAATATGTTCATGTTAAAAAACAAAATTACATAAAAAAATTTATAATTAGCAAATTTGTAATTAATGGTTAATAATAGCTTTACAACATTATTATCAATTTTATTTAATAATGAATATGACACATCATATGATAGAATAAAATAACAACTTTAAATTTGTGTAATATTAATTAAAATAAATTGTATCAATTATAATATTTGAGAACAAATTTAAGTTTATAATAGTATATATTTTATTTATATAGAGTTCTTAAATAAAGTACCATTATTTTAAAAAAAATAAGAAATCAAAAAATTTTCCATAAATTTTAAATATTTTTTATATTTATGATATATATCATGTAAACTATAGATAATATGCCAAAATAATCATATTATCTATGATTTACTTAATTTTTTAACGTAAGAATAAATTTTTATTAAATTAATTTTAATAATATTCCTCTAAGAATTATAATATTACAAAATAGTAATAAAATAATTTAAATAATTTTTATCACTTTTTTCTCATTGTCTTAATGGCTAACAATCCTCACTTCTCTCTTTTATTATCATTTTCTTATTTCTCCTTACTTTTTGTGTTCTTATGTTCTATTTTGTCTCTCTCTCCTCTATCACTCTTTACTTTCTCATTTCTCTCTCTTATGTATTTATTTATTCCTTTTATCGATTTTATATTCTATCCTTTCTTCTTCTCCTTTTTAGATCATCTCTCATCTTTTTAGTATTATTTTCTCTTTGTATTGCTTCTATGAATATATAATTTTTTTCTTTCTTTTAAGAGTACTGTTTAACAAATTTTAAGAAATGTCTCATATATAACTATTTAATATATAATATATTTGAAAAATTTATAGTTTATTACTTATATATTTAATAAATTTAATTTTTAAATAATCATAATGATAACCTAAAAAAAGAAAATGATATATATTAATATTCAAGTTCGAAAAAACAATTTCTATAATTTTCTATTTGTTGAACATAAATAAAATATAATTATTATAACACACGATGGTTTATTATTTTAAAGATAATAATTACATAACTATGATTTTTTTATTCACATGAGACCACATAAGCATTATAATAGTTGATCTATTTAGCTTTTTCAATATTTTGCTTGCTTGGATGTGAGCTGTTTTTGGATGAGTGACGTCTTGAGAGTATTATTAAACGTTTTTTCATAACACTTATTTTCTTAAAGAATTTATAATTTTTTTTTAAAAAATTGTTAATTATAAAAAATAAAACGAAAATGAGTTATAGTTTATAAATACTATTTGTGAAATTAGTTATTAATAATATCTTCATAAACATTTTATCAATTTAATGCAATAACATGTCTCACACATCATATAAGATAATAAAAAATTAATATTAAAAAAACTTGAATATAATATAACAAATTAGAATTAATTTATATTTATAATAATATACATATGTTGCATATAAAAGTTTTTAAATATATTAGTGTTTCTTTATAATATAAAAGAAATATAAAATTAAATAACTATCATTAAATAATATTTAATTTTATTATCTATATTACATCATATAAAGATAGCATATTAAAAGATTGCATCACAATTAAATATTATTTATTTAATATTTTTCAAATTTTAAAGCATGAAAAAAGTTAGATAAAGTCTTTAAATATTCTTTAAATATTTTTAATATTCCATAATAAAAATAGAACTAAAAAAAAATTAGATTTTTTATTTTTAAATACTATATGGGATTAACTTGTAATGTTTGGTAAATATTATAATTTTAATTATTAATTTTTTAGTTTTGTTTAATTTTTTTGCAAATTTTTCTCTTTATTTTTAATGTCTTACAAATACTATCATTTTATTATCTCATCTATTATGATGCCATTCTTTGCCTTTCATTTTTTATGTTTTTGCACTCTATTTGGCCTCTCTCTACTATCCATCTCTTGTCATTTCTTTTTTCTTTAATATTTTTCGTTTATTATCACCATCTCTACTATGTTTTATCTTTTCTTTTTCTCGTAAATAAGTCATCTCTCATCTCTGTCAACTATTTTTTTTCTTTTTATGATTCTTTTATTAATTTGTGACTTTCTCTACTTTAAAAAATAGTTATCCCCATCTGTATTATCACCTTTTTTGATCATCAACTAATAATATTTTGGAAGACTCTTATCTGATATACTATTTTATTTAATATACATATATATATATTTATTATATAATGTAATTTTTTTAATAAGAAATATAACATAATAAAATAAATTAATATTTATTTGAGTCAATGTTATCAAAAAAGATAATTCTTATAAATTTTTGTTTATTTCATATAAATAAACAATGAACAACATAATATATTACAATATATGCAAAAAGTATAAACTTTATTTAGAACTTTATATGCTTAATAGTTCAAAAATTGTTAGGAAGTTTTTATTACATTGACAAAAATAATCAAGTAACCATGATTTTTTAACTTTTGCGTGTATTTGGGACCACACCAGTGTTATAGCACTCCATCCCATTAAAACTAAGAAGTTAAGCATACTTTGGTTAGAGAACTATTGGGATGGGACACTTTGTGAGACGTCCATGTGTTCTACATATTTTTTCATAGCACTCAATTTTCTTATGAAAGACAATTAAAATTAATAAGATTTTTGTAGTGAGCTGTAATAAGAGTGTGGTGATTTACTTTGAGTCAAACTTTAATTTATTACAAAATATTTCCATAAAATAATTATAGCAATATTAATAAAGTTTGAAAAATATATAATTTTTTTAATAAATTTTCAATTTATTTTAAAACATATTAAATTTTATAAATGTGATGTAATTGAAAAATCAAATGTAATTAAAAATGCAAAAAATTAATTTTTAGGTGATTTGATATTTTAAACAAGCTTACGTCGACCCAAAGAAGAACCAAAGCAAACACAATATAATATAAGCCTTCCGTCAATAGACGGGTTGGCTAAACTTTCACAATAAAGAGACAAACGAGATAGACTATTATAGTCTTGCAATGAAATAAATGGAACATGCTAAGACATCCTTAATAAAAAAATAACATACAAAAAAACAATGAGCATCTGAAAACCTAAATCAATATTGCAAAGTCATAAGCTTCATGAAACCATTAACGAGGCACAATTATTTTAGTTAATTTAATTAAATATCAAGAAAATTATCAACCTAGCCGATTTGATAATGAAAGGAATTTTAGGAGTTTGACGAGTGAATGGCACAGCAGTTTATAAAAATAACATGGGAAACGAGTGGGTAACAACTTTAATATTTTTAGTAGTATCCCATAAAAATTTTTATTCCTATTTTGGTAAAAAAAATATTCTATTTATATGCATATTGTAAAAGCTAGAAGCACTTACTAAACATCCAATTTAGATGTTAGAATTTTTGAAATTTTTGTAATATTTTAATTTGGAATTGAAAAAATAAATAACTCACAAATGATAAAAAAAATTGCTAAAAATGTCGTTTCATAGTTGCTGCTCTATTGAAATTCATCATAACTATTAGATGGCAAAAATTAAGTGACCAATCGTATGCAATAAAATCTACACTTTCATAAGTATGAAATTGTTTTGGCCTAATACATTAGAATCAGATAGCATGGTTTAGCTTTGCCTATTAAACACATACAGGCTGTATGATCGCAACAAGGTGCAATTGGATGGCTGAAATAATTTGTGCTTTGAACTATAAAATAGTGCAATGATTGTTCGATCACTAAAATGTGCCATTGGTTTGTGCACCTTATTCACACAATTAGAAATTCATCGTGTAGAGAAGTTTGATTTTTTAATCCCATATTGCTCACTAGCATATTCCATAGCTGCAAGAATTTGCAAATTGAAAGATGGTGTGGAATTGATCATTAGATAGAAATTTTTTTTGATCAAATGGTGCTTCTTAATCTCGCAATTTTGAGATTTTCCTTATATTAATTTTTGCATATTTGTCCCTATTTCAACATTGTTCGTTTCTCCTTATAGATATTTTAGGAATTGCTCTGATTAATTTAAACAACTAGTTGTCGTTCTGAACATCCAATTACTTTAGTTGGGGAGCATTTGCTGTGTTTGCAAATTAATCACTTGGGTAACCAACTGGCAATTTGTTTTGGTTCTATTGGATTTATTGAACCATTATCGATTGCTTGATTAAAAATTTGAATGTTTAGATTTGATTATATACCCAAGTATTTTAAAAAGTAATTTATAATGAACCGTCGTAGTTTGATGTCGCAAAAGTTTTCTATTTGGTGAATTTCTATTATAGTTTTTTCACTTATTTATCTTTAAAACATTTCTCTCACTTTCTTCTTTGTCATATTATTATTTTTTTTTTTGGTCTTCCTTCTTGGCCTCCTTATATTATTTGTGGTCTCTATCACTACTCTATCCCTTTTTACTTTCACTTTTTTCTCTATTTCACTCATTTATTTATACTCTTTATCTTCTTTATGTTATCTCTTTTTTCGTTAAATCATCTCTCATCTATCTCAACTATTATTTTTTTTTCAATTTTTTATTTTATCAATCCGTGATTTTTCTCTCTTATGAAATAATCGTCTCCGACTCTATTATATTATTTTGAGCCAATTAATTCATAATATTCAAGAAATATCTTGTGATGTATAGCTTAATATGTAATATATTTGAGAAAGATATATTTTATTATAAATATTTCTTACTTAATTTTAATTTTAATTGATAAGAAAGGTAACATAATAGTGAAAACTTTCATTTAAAGTTCTTTACTTTTTACTAAATTATAGTTTATGTAATTATTTAATAATTTTAATTAAATAAAATAATTAAATTATAATACATAATGACATGTAACATGCATAAATTTTATTAAAAGTTTATAGGCTTGATAATTTAGGAATTTTGAGAAATGGTTCATTACTATCAAAAAAATAATCACACAACCACGATATTTTTTCTTCTGGATGCATCTTTTACCGCACGATCATTTAGCATTGGATCTTATTTGAACTCACAAGTAAAGCAAGCTTAGGTGAGAGTACTATTATCACGGGCGACCATTTTATAGTTCAAAGTGTTGCACATAATTTTGATAGCATTCTTTCTTTAACAAATGATGATTAATTTTTATGACATTATAATGTAAAACAATTACTATAAATGATAGTTCATGAATAAAATTGTCATAATTATTTTCTTAAAAATAACATTATTGTATTATTATCAATTTTACATAATAATAAATATAGCACTTCATTCGATATAATAAATTAATAACTTAAATTTGCTAAATATTTACCAAAATGACTTATAATAACTATCATAAATTATAATTAATTTTTGTTTAAATAGCATATATGTTATGTATTTTATTTTTTAGATATAGAAATATTATATTATATAATATTAATAATGAAAAAATATTAAATTAAGAGTCAAAATATTTTTTAAATATATTTAATTTTATAAAGATATAATAATTCTCGAATATTATTTTATTTTATTATTATTAAATAGTATGAAAGATTAACTTTTTATACTTTTATAAATATTTGAAGTTCTATTATAAAGATTTAACTATCATTGAATTATTCATCTTATGCTTTTTAATAACTTTGATATTCTCTCACATTTTTCTCTCTCCTAATATTATTCCATTTGTGTCTTTTCATTATCTATATCTTAATATTCTTTTTGGCCTCTTTTACTCTTCTTTTATTTCTTAATTTCTTGTTTCTCTCTGTTCCACTTTTTTATTTTTTCTCCTATCTCATCTATGTTTTTTTTTTCTTCCCTTCTTTATTAAATAATCTGTCATCTATCTCTATTTTTATTTTACTCTTTATTTAACTACTATTAATCTAGAACTTTCTATTGATTTTAGAATAATTTTACCTTTCCCTATTTTCATTTTTTATCTCCATAAATTAACAATATATATGAATTATCTCATATTACATAGTTTAATATAAAACATTAATAAAAATTATATTTTATATTGTTTATACTTTTTACATAACATAATGAAATAAAATTTTAGGTATTAATATCATTAATTTTGAAGTAGCAGTTTTTGCAATTATTTTTATTAATTTAATATAATAAAATATTTATATTAGAACATATTATCACATAAATGATAAGCATAATTTTTTTAAAATTTTTCATATAATTGATAATTTAGGCTATTTTAGAAATTATTCATTATCATCAAGACAACAATCTCATAACTACGATTACATCTTTTGTATTCATGTGTGACCACACAAACATTATAGCATTGGAACTCATTAGAACTCCAAAGATAAGAATTCTTAGGAAAAAATACTTTTAGGATTGGTGGCCTCTGTAGATGTCCACATGTTGAATATATTTTTTCAGAGCAATCATTTTTTTAATGTGCGGTTGTTAATTTTAATAATATGTTGATGTTAAAAAATTAAATTATTTAAAAAGATTGTTTAGAATTGCTATTTCAATAATTATTATTTAATAATAACTTTATACCGTTATTATGAATTTCATTATAAATAATAACTTTATACAAATTGTATGAATGTTTTGTAATAATAAGTATACCAAATCAAATCACACAATAAAATTAGAATTTTAATATTTTTTAATATTGACAAAAAATATCTTATATAGAATATAAGAAATAAAAATTAATCTACATTTAAAATAACATGTATATGTTGTGTATAAAAGTTTTAAATAAATTAATATTATCTTATAAAATTAAGGATATATAAAATTAAATAAATAAAATTATATTTTTTTATTTATAATGTATAAATTACATCACATAATGATAAATATAAAAATAATTGTAATTTTTACTATTTAATTAATATTTTTATATATTAAGTATAGAAAATAAAAAAATGAATTAAATTACTAAAATATTTTTTAAATATTTGAAATATATTACAATAATAATACAATTAACTGTTTTTTATTATTTTTTATTTTAAAATATTATAAATGATTAACTTAAATTATTTAATGAAAATGATAATTTTAATTGTTAAGGTTTTAATTTAATTTACTTTTTTCTAAATTTTCTCTCTTTATTTTATTTTCTCTCACTTTCTTGTCTCACCTATTATCATTTTATTGTCTTCTCCTTTTATATCTAGTAACACTTTTGTTGGACTATCTCTCTCCCTCTAATCCATCTCTTCATTGTCATTTCTCTTTCTTTAATTTTTTTATTTACTATCTCTTCAATGTTTTCATTTTCTCTTTAGGGAATAATTTCTAATTAGTCTTTATTTATTTATTTTTTATTTCTGACTATTTTATCAATTGATGACTTTCTCTCTTTTAGAAAATTGTTATCTCCATACTTATTTTCACCTTTTTAGCTCATCAATTAATAGTATTTAAGGGAACTTTTGTGTGACATAGTATAATTCTTAATATTTTTTATAAATATATATATATATATGAATTTTAATTTTTATTACAAAATTTAATTTTTTTTTATAAGAATGATAACATAATAGAAGAAATTATTATATATTAGTGTCAATGTTAAGAAAAATGATAATTCTTGTAATTTTTTATTTATTTCTTACAAATAAAATATTTATATGATAACATATTTAAATATATATAAGAAGCATAAACTTTATTTAAATGTTTATACGCTTAATAATTTAAAAACCATTAGAAATGGTATATTAATATTATAAAATAGTCATACAAGTTCGATATTTGACCTTCTACGTGTATGTGCAACCATATAACCTTGTAGCACACGATATCATTAGAACTCCAAAGTCAAACATGTTTGGACCAGCATAGTGTCATGATGTGTGGACAATTACTTCTCATTGTTTTTTCATAATATTTATTTTTTAATAATTGAAAATAAATTTTTATAACATTATTATTTTATAGAAATAAAAGATTTAAAAATGATAGTTTATAATTATAGTTTTGTAATTAATTTTTAAAAATTACTTTACAATATTATTATTAATTTAAAACAATAATAAATATGACACATCTTATGATATAATAAAACATCAACTTTAATTTAAATTATTATTAAGAGAAATTTTTTTTAACTGTTATAATTTAGAATTAATTTATTTTTAGAATAATATCCATATGCCTTATGGCTATTTTTTGAATATAAAAAAATTATATTAAGAATATAAGAAATTGAAATAATATTTTATTAACAGTAAAAAAATATTTTTAATATTTTTAATTTACTAAAAAAATAGTAAACTTAAAATTATTTTTAATAATCTAATATTATTAGTATTATATATTATTCACTTATTATATTTTATAAAATTTGAAAGTTTAATTATTTAGATTTAACTTTATGTAATTTTTTCTCGCTTTTGTCTTTTTACCACAAAGTCTCTCAAATTCTATCCCTTTTTCCTCTCTCCGATTATCGCTATTTGCTTGTCTCTTTTTTCTCTAAATCTTAATATTTTTTAGCCTCTCTCCCTTACCACTTTCCTTCTTTACTTTCTCATTTCTTTAACTTTAACTTTTTTATTTTTTCTTCAAATCTTTTCCATGTTATCTCTTTTCTTTTCCTCTTTATTCGATCTTCTCTTATCACTTTTTACTATTTATTTTTTCTCTATTTTGATCTTGTCTATTTGTGACTTTTCTCTCTCTAAGAGAATTACTAACTTTTGCTTTATTAACTTGTTTTCTACTCAATAATTATCAAAATTAATGAAATACCTTGTGCTTTATAATCTTAAATATAATATTTATGATAAATATATATTTATTATTTATTATTTTTTAAGTATTTAAATTTTTACGTTTAAGAATGATAATGTAATGGAAGAAATTCATATGTATTATCATCACTATTATAAAAAAAAAAAGTTAATTTAAATTTTTTAATAATTTTATATAAATAATTTATAATATTACAATATAATATGATAGACATAATAAGTATATAAAATATTTTATTATATTTACTAGTTAATTTAGAAACTTTATAAAAAAGTTTACTTTTATCGAAATAATACTCCTGCAACAATGATTTTTTATCTTTTGCATATATTTTTTACGACACAAGCATTATAGTTCTTGATCATATTAAAACACGAAACTTAAGCTTTCTTGGGTTAGATTAACATTCGGATGGTTCACCACTTGAGAAGTCGTCATACTTCACATGTTTTTTCATAGCAGTCCTTTTTCTGAAGAAACATAGTTAATTTTAATAAGATCTTTTAAGTGAGGTTCAATAAAAGTGAAGTGAATTGCTATGAATGAAAATTTTTTTTTATTACAAAATAATTTTATATATTTTTATAACAATTTTTAATAAAGTTTAATGAACATAGAAAAGTGATTTTTATAAATTTCCATTTTATTTTAAAAAACTTATTAAATTTTATAAAAGTCACGTAATTGAAAAGTCAAAAGTGATTAAAAATGTAAAAATCAATTTTTAGGTGGTTCAACATTTTAAACAAGCCCATGTTCACCACAAAAAAAGGAGACAATTAGAACATAATATAAACCTTATGACAATAGATGGGTTGCCTAAACACTCACAACAAAGACACAATTTAGACTGACTACTATGGCCTTACAATGAAATAAATGGAATAGGATACTACATCAATATTAAAAATAAAATGGAAAAAACATTTATTTACATATAATCTAATTCAATATAATAAAATCTTAAGCTTCATGGAACCATTACAGATGCTAAATTATCATAATTAAATGTATTAAATATCAAAAATATTAATAACTTATTTGATTTGGGAGTGAAAGGAATTTTAGGAGTTTGATGAGTGAATGTTGTAGTATGGTCTGAAAACGACAAGGAAAACGAGCAACTAATATCTTTAATATTTGTTATTAGGATCACATAAAAATTTACATTCTTGCTAATATGCAATTTGTCCTTTCAAAATTTACATTCTTGCTAATATCTTTAATGTCCTTTCAAAATTTTTAGTTTTTAGCTCTATATCAGTTATGCTTTTTTCTCTTCTTTAATTAAATAATCTCTCTTCTATCTGTGTTATTATGTTTTCTTTATTTCACTCTTATTAATCAGAAACTTTCTATCTTTTTCTATAATTATTTATTTCCCTATTTTAATTTTTTATGTCCATCAATTAACGATATATATGAATTATCTCATAACACATTGTTTAATATATAAATTTAATAATAATTATATATTATATTATTTATATATTGTACGTAATTTAATCTTTTATAAGAATGATGACGTGTTGAAAGAAAATCTTAGGTATTAATATAATAAAATATTGGTATTAAAATATATTATCACAAATTTGATAAGCATAATTTTTTAAAAAATAGTACATATACATGATAATTTAAGCAAATTTACAAATGATTCCTTATCATAGAGATAATAATCACACAACCATGTTAATGTATTTTGCATGCTTGTGTGACCACACTAGAATTATAGCATTGCATCTAATTAGAACTTCAAAGTTACGCATTCTTAGGCAAAAGTGCTTTTACGATAGGTGGCCTCTTGAGAAGTCCTCTTGTTCCACATATTTTTCAAAGCATTAATTTTTTTAATGAGTAACAATTAATTTAAATAATATGTTGACGTTAGAAATTTAAATTATTCAAAATGATATTTTATTATTACCATTTTAGTAATTAATATTTAATAATAATTTGTAGAATTATTATCAGTTTCATTAAATAATAAATATGACATATCAACTAATATAATATAAAAAAAAATTCAAATTGGTTAAATATTGAGCTAAAAACTAAAAATTTCTTAGCCTCTCTCTCACCACTTTCCTTCTTTTCTTTCTCATTTCTTTTTCTTTCCATTTTTTATTTATTGTTTCAATCTTTTCTATGTTCTCAATTTTCCTTTACTCTTTATTCAAACATTTCTCTTCTCTCTTTATTATTAATTTTTTCTCTTCTTTGCTCTTGTCAATTTGTGACTTTCTTTCTCTCTTAGAGAATAGTTATGTTCATCTTTATTATCTCTTTTTCTGTTCGTCAATAATAAATATTTAAAAATTGATTTATGTTTTAAAATCTAATATTTACTTTTTTATTTATATTTATTAAATAATTTATTTTTTATTTTTATGAATGATAATATAATTCAAGAAATTCATATCTATTAATGTTAGCATTATCAAAACTAAAAGTTCATTTAAATTATTTATTTATTATATATTAATAAAATATTAATAATATATTAATATTAGATTGTAGTATGATAAACATCATAAGCATATAAAACATTTTAGTATATTTACCTGTTAATTTAGAAACTTTTTAAATTGGTATATTACTTGCATGTATTTGTGATCACTCTAGCATTATAGCACTCGACCCCATTAAAACTAAAAATTTAAGCATGTTTGGGTTAGACTATTTTTGGGATGTTTCAACTCCTTGGAAGTCTTCATGCTACACATATTTTTTCATAACACTCCTTTTTCTCATGTATGATGATTAATTTTAATAAAATGTTTGAAGTGAGTTTGAGCAAGAGTGAGGTGAATTACTATGAATCAAAGTTTAATTTATTACAAAATATTTCCATAAAATATTTATGGCAATTTTTAATAAAGATTAAGAAATATATAAAAGTGATTTTTTTTGCATTTTCATTTTATTGAAAGAAATATTATGTTTTATAAAAATTGTGTAATTGAAAAATAAAAGTAATTAAAAATATAAACAATCGATTTTTAAGTAGTTCGATATATAAAACAAACCCGCATCTACGCAAGAAAAAATCAGCCAAAGACAACGCAATATAAGCCTTTTGTTAATAGACTAGTTTTCTAAGCACTCACAACAAAAGAGATAAACAAGATAGGCTAGTACAGTCCTCTAGTAAAAAAAAATGAACAGACTACTACATCCTTACTACAAAATAAAATGAAAAAAGCATTCAGTGACAAAATCTAAATTAAAATACAAAAACCTTATGCTTTGTGAAACTATTATAAAGACACAATTATCTTAATTAGATGAATTAAATATCAAGAAAAATAATAAGTTAGCTGATTTAAGAATGAAAGGAATTTCAGGAGTTTGATAAGTGAATGACGTAGCAGCATATGAAAACATCGAGGGAAACAACTGGCTAACCACTTTCATTTTTTTCTTTAGTAACACAAAAAAATTTATCCTTATTTTTGCAAAAAAATCTATAATTTATATGCAATTTGTAAAAGTTGAGAGGACTTGACAAAAGCCCAATTTAGCTTTTAGAATTTTTTTAGTTTTTGTAATATTTTAATTAAGAAATAAACCAATAAATAACTCACCAACATCTGAAAAAAATGGCTAAAAAAGTCATTGCACAATTGTCGTTCAATCAGAATGCTCCAGGTTTGTTAGATTATGAAAACTGAGAAATGACACGTAGTCAATCAAAGCTGTTCCTTTATGAAAAGGAAATTTATTTTTGTTTATTATATTAGAATCATGATCTGGTGACAAGGTTTAAGCTTCACATGTAAAAGAAATAAGGACCGTGCGATCGCAACAAGACTTAATTAGACGGATGAAAGAATTAGCTTATGGAAAGATAAAATACTATGGTAATCTTTCAATATCGAAAAAGCATCATCGGATGTTGTACCTTATTTCTGCAATTCGGAAATTAATTTGCCTCATAGAAATTCTGGCTTTTTTTGTCCCTAGTTTGGAATTATTTGTTTCTTTTTAAAGGTAATTCCATAACAACTCCAATTAATATAGTCGAGTAGCTGCTACTGTAAATGTCCAATTATCTTAGTTGGCTAACATTGGCTGTGTTCGTGAATTAATCACTGTAGTAACCAAGAAGTGATTTTCTTGTTTTGTTGGCTTTATGGAACCGTTATCAATTGCTCAATTGAAAATTGAATTTTTTTGATTTGATTATTTTTGCTACTATTTTTAGTAGTAATTTCAATGAACCATTGCGATTCACTATGGCAATGGTTTTTGATTAGTAAATTTTTATTATATTTTTTCTATATTATTTTAGTTTAGCGCATTATCTCACTTCCCTCTCTCTTGTTATTCAATTTTTTTATTGTCATTCTTCATCTCTTTAAATTACTCATGGCTTCTCCCACTTCTCTATCCTTCTTCGCTATCTTTTTTCTCTATTGCACTCATTTATTTGTTCTGTTTATCTTATTTATGTTATCACTTTTTTTCTTCTTAATTAAATTGCCCCTCATCTATCTTACTTATTATTTTTCTCTCAATTTTCATTTTATCAATCAATGATTTTCTCTCTGTAATGGGATACTCATCTTCGACTCTATTATCTTTTTCCAGCCAATCATTTAATAATATATAAGAAATATCTCGTGATTTATAGTTTAATATGTAATATATTTTACAAATATATATTTTATTATAAATATCTGTTGCATAATTGAGTTTTCAATTTATAAGAATGTTCTCATAAAAGAGGAAACCATCATTTAATGTGTTCTACTTTTTTGAAATTTATAGTTTATGTAATTTTTTGTTAATTTTATTTAAATAAAAAGTTATATTAGAACATATTATCACATTTAACACGAATAAAATTTATTAAACTTATAGACATGAGAATTTAGGAATTTTAAAAATGGTTCGTTACCATCAAAAAATAATCACCCAGTTACGATATTTTTTAATGCATGTTCGATCGCAGGAGCATTTTAATATTGGATCTTGTTAAAACTCACAAGTTAATCTTGCTTAGGAAAGAGTATTGTTATGGGTGACCGTTTTAAAGGGCCAATTGTTTGTATTTTTCATAGCATTCTTTATTTTAACTAATTATGATTAACTTTTACAACATTATACTGTAAATAATTACTATAAATGATAATTCATAATTACTAATATAATAATTAATTTATTAAAAATAACTTTATTAAATTATTATCAATTTTATATAATAATAAATATAACACATCAATTCATATGATAAAATAATAACTTAAATTTGTTAAATATTTAGTAAAAGTACTTATATTGATTATAATAAAGTATAATTAATTTAGTATTTATAATAGCATATATATGTTATATATTTTAATTTTTAAATATAGAAATATTTAATTATAGAATATTGGAGATAAAAAATAATTTTAAATTAGTAATAATAATTGTTTTTTGTATATTTATTAAAAATTCTAAAGAAATAATAAATTTTAAATATTTTTTATATTTTATTATTCTTAAATATTATATATGTTTAACTTGTTATATTTTCATAAACATTATAAGATCATTATAAAAATTTAACTTTTATTTTATTATTTTCTTCATTTTTTTTAAATATCTTTAATATTGTCTCACCGTTTTCTCCCTACTATCACTCCCTTTTGGTCCCTTCATTATATATATCTTATTACACTTCTTAGCCCCTCTCTCTTTTACTCTTTCTTAATTTCTTATTTCTTTCTCATTCACTTTTTTATTTTTTTCTCTCTATCTCCTCTCTGATTTCATCTTCTCTTCTTTATTAAGTAGTCTCTCATCTATCTCTGTTATCAATTTTCTCTTCATTTTACTTTTATTAATCAACAACTTTCTCTCTGTCTTGGAGTAATTATTTCATTCATTATTATATCTTTTTTTATGTTCATAAATTAAAAATATATATGAAATATCTTATATTATAGGTTTTAATATATAAGATTAATGATAATTACATATTTTATTTTTTATATTTTACACGTAATTTAATTTTTTTATAAGAATGATAATATATTGAAAAACCATTTGATATTAATATCATCAATTTTGAAAGTGATGGTATATGTAATTTCTTTAATGATTTAGATAACAAAATATTGATATTAGAATACATTATCACATATATGATAAGTGTAACTTTTTTAAAATAGTACATATATTTCATAACTTAGACTATTTTAAAAATGATTCATTGTCATTAATACAATAATGAGACAACTATCATAAAGCGTGTGGCATGCATCCACGACCACAAAAACATTATCGTAGTGGATCTAATTAGAACTACAAAGTTAAGCATGTTTAGGCAAAAGTACCATTTGGATCGGTGGCTTCTTCAAAAGTCAAGTTGCACATATTTTTTCGAAGAATTCATTTTTTTGTTAATGGTATTGAATTTTTATAATATGTTGATAATTAAAAATGAAATTATTAAAAAATATCTATTATAATTACCATTTTTATAATTAATATTTAATAATAAATTTATAATATTATTGTTAATTTCATTTAATAAGTACATTAGTACGTCACATGATGTAATAAATTAATAAATTTAAATTTTATTTATATTACGCAAAATAAGTTATATCAATTATAATAAATTAGAGTTAATTTAAGTTTATAAAAGTATATATATCGCATATATAGGCTTTTAAATAAAGTAACATTACCTTATAAAAAATAAGAAATACAAAATTGTTACTTTAATCTGAAATGTTATTTATATTCATGATTTATATTATTTAAAATAAAGGTAATATACTAGAATAATTATATTATTTATTGTTAAGTTATTTTTTTAATTATGAATACATTTATATAAAATTGATAATTGAAATTATTCTTTAAATAATAAGAATATTATAAAATAATAATAAATTTATAATAGTTTTATGTTTTAAAATAAAAAATGTCATATATAATTAATTTTTTAATTTTTAGTGCATATAATAAGCGTAATAAATTAAATTTAAATTTTATTTAATCATTTGTATCACTTGTTTCTCTCAATCATAATATCTAACATTATTGTTTCTCTTTTATTATCATTCACCAATTTTTCTCTATATTCTCTATGTCGTTATATTCTATTTGGCCTCTCTCTCCTCTTTCACTCTTTACTTCCCTATTTCTCTCTCTTTCTCTTTTCTATTTTCTTGTTGTTAAAAATCTATAATTTTTTTCCCTCTTTCAAAATAATTATCTCTATTAATATTATCTTTTAAGAACATTAATTAAACAAATATAAGAAATTTCAAATATATAACTATTTAATATATAAAAGTAACAATTTTTATAATTTCTTAATAATTTTACATAAATAAAATATTGTTATCATATTACATCACAATTTATTATTTTCAAGATGATAATCACACAACTATAATTATTTTTCTTTTTTATATATATGAGACCACAATAGCATTATAGCTATAGATCAATTTTCTACTTTCAATAATAAGCTTATTTGGCAAAAATTAGTTTTGGGATGAGTGACATCTTGAGAGTATTTTTAAATATTTTTTCATACCATTCATGTTTTAAAGGAGTGATAATTTTTTTCAAAAACATGTTTATTTTACAAAATAAAATGACTATGAATTATAATTGATAAATACTATTTTTGTAATTAATTATTAATAACAACTTTCTAAAGTTTTTATATATTTTATCTAATAATAAGTGTGACACATCAATTGACATAATAAAATAATAATTTTAAAAAGTTTAATTTTTAGGAAAAAACATATATGGAATATAACAAGTAGAAATTAATTTATATTTATAGTTGTATGTATGAATTGTGTATAAAAGTTTTTAAATACATTAATATTACATTATAAAATAAAAAAAATAAAAAAAATAAATAATTGTTATTAAATATTATTTATTTTTAATATCTATATTACATCATTTAATAATATAATATTAAAATAATTATGATATATTTTATTTAATTATTTTTTGAAAATTTGAAATATAAAGAAATTGTAAAAATTATTTATATAAAAGAGTTTTAAATTTTTCATAGTTGCCCTAAAACAGTTTAAAATTTTTTTATTTTTAAATATTATATATGATTAATTTGTAATATTTAATAAACATTATAATTTTAATAATTAAGGCATCAGTTTTATTGAAATTTTTTTCTAAATTTTTTCTTTTTGTTTACATGTATCTAAAATTTTCTCTCTTTCTTCTCTCACAAATTAGAATTCTATTATTTAATAATTCATTTTTTATCTCATAAAAACCTTATTGTCCTCTCTCTCTATTATCCATCTCTTTTTTGTAATTTCTCTTACTTTAACTTTTTTTTACCAATTACTTCTATCTCTTATATGTTCTCTCTTTTTTTTCTGTTCAATAAATCATTTCTCATCTCCCTCGATTATTTTTTCATAGCACTCTTTTTTTCATGAAAGACAATTAATTTTAATAAGATGTTTGAGGTGAGGGTCAACACGAGTAAGGTGAAATGCTACGAATCAAGGTTTTATTTATTACAAAATATTTCCATAAAATTTTTTTAGCAATTTTTATGAAATTTTAACAAATATATGATGGTGATTTTTTATAAATTTTTGTTTTAATATAAAAGCATATTAAGTTTTATAAAATTTGAGTAATTGAAAAATCAACTATAACTAAAAATATAAATAATTAATTTTTAGGTTGTTTGGCTTACAAAAGAGGCCTACACCCACCCCATGAAAAAACATGGCAATCAGAACCCATGATAAGCCTTTCACTAATAGATGGTTCGGCTACGCACTCACAATAAAGAGACAAAATGAGACAGACTACTATGGTCTTATATGAAATAAATTAAATAGACTACTACATCCTTAAAACAAAACATAATGGAAATAAAGAAAAATGTTCATTGACATAAAATCTAAATCAATATAATAAATGTTTTATACCTGATGAAACTATTAATGAGGCATATATATTTTAATTAAATTAATTAAATATTAAAAAAATTATTAACATAATTGATTTGAGAATGAAAGATTTTTAGGAGATTGATGAGTAAATGGCACAGTTGCATATGAAAATGATGAGGCAATGAGCAATAAACAACTTTAATATTTTTTCTAAGAATAATATATAAATCTTTGTTATTATTTTTGTGCAAAATTCTTCTATTTATATGCAAGTTGTAAAAGGCTAAACCAACTTACCAAACACTAATTTATTCATAACAATGTTAGGAATTTTTGTAATCTTTTAATAAGGAAATAAATAAATATATAACATACCAACAACTCGAAAAATTGCAAAGAAACCATTGCGTAGTCACTGTTAAATCGGATGCTCCCGGACCATTAGTTTGCAAAAATGGAGTGATCGGACATATACAATCAAATCTATGCCTTTATGAAAATGAAATTGGTCTGGTCAATTAGATTAGAATCTTGATAGAATGGTAACATTTAGTTTGGCCTGTTAAAGAAATACGAACCATGTGATCGCAACAAGGTGCAATCAGATGGTTGAAATAATTAGTGGTTTGAAAGATGAAATTCTTAGTTGATTCTTTGATAGAAAAAATGAACCATCAGATGGTACACCGTATTCTCATAATTTAGAAATTCACCATATGGAAAAGTTTGAGCATTGTGTCCGCACATTGCTCAATAACATTGTTCGTTCCTGCTTATAGTTATTCTTATAACCGACATACATGTCCACATGTTTTTGTTATCTAGTCTTTGTTGTGTTGCTTTTGGTGATCACGCGGCTAAAAGAATTTGTGGATTGCAAGATAGTGTGCGCATTGATAATTTGATCGTGAATTTCCACGATCAGATGGTACTTAATCCGGCAATTCTAGCATTCATCGTGTAGATATTTTAGCATATTTTTGTCCCTCATTACTCCCTATAATTCTTCATTTCCCCTTATAGTTATTTTCATAAATGATCCATTTAATATAGTCAGCTAGTTGCTGTTATAAAAGTCTGAATAATTTTGTTAGCTTGCATTCCCTGTGTTGTTCAATTAATCACCTGAGTAACGAATGGGCGATTTTCTTTTATTTTGTTGGATTTATGGAGCTATTATCGAATGCTCAATTAAAATTTGGAATGTTTGTATTAGATTAGGTACACAACTACTTTGAGAAGTAATTTCCACTAAACCTTCAAGATTCACTGTGCAACGGGTTTCCGATTAGTAATTCTTTATTAAATTTTTCACTAGTTCATCTTTAACACATTCTCTCAATTCATTCTCTCTCTTACTATTACTTTTTCTTTGTCTTCATTCTCAATCTCCTAATATTATTCATGGCCTCTCTCACTACTCTATCCTTCTCAACTTTCTCTTTTTTGTTTATTTCTCTCAATTGTTATTTTTCTCTTTATTTTTATTTTATCAATTCATGATTTTCTCTCTCTTATGGAATAATCATCTCCAACTCTACAATCTTAGTTTTAGCTCATCCAATTAAAAATATTTAAAATATATCTCATGTTATATAATTTAATATGTGATTGATATATTTTTTTATTAATATTTATTATGCATGTAATTTTTAATTTATAAGAAAGGTAACCTAACAGAAGAAATTTTCATTTAGAGTTGTCTACTTTTTCAAAAATGATAGTTTAGATAATTATTTATTAATTTTATTTAAGTAAGATATCGATATTATAATGTAATATGACATGTACTATGGATAAATTTTATTATAAGTGTATAATCTGGATAATTTACTGAATTTCCAAAATGGTTCATTACAATTAAAAAAAATATCACACAACTACGATATTTTTTCTTTTGAATGCATGTACAACCATTTGAGTATTTTAGCACTAGATCTCATTAGAACTCACAAGTAAGCATTGTTGGTTGCGGGTTCTAATTTGTTGGGTGACCTTTTTAAAGGTCCTAGTGTTTTAGCATTTGTTTTTTTCATAAATGACAATTAATTTTTATAATATTATAATGAAAAAAATACTATAAATGATAGTTCAAATTACAATTATAATAATAAATTTTCTAAAAAATAATGTTATGAAATTATTATCATTTTTATATAATAATCAATATAGCACATCATTTGATGTAATAAAATAATTACTTTATTTTTGTTTAATATTTGGCAAAATAACTTATATCGATTATGATAAATTAAGATTAATTTATTTTTATAATAGGATAAATACGTTGTATATTTAATTTTTTGAATTTAGAAATAATATATTATAGAATATAAAATGGAAAAAAAGAAAAACATTCAAAAAATAAAATCTAAATAAACACAACAAAAATGTTATGCATCATAACACCTTTTAAGAGGCACTAGTATCTTAATTAAATTAATTAAATACTAAGATAATAAATAACTAAGCTTAATAGAATGAAAGCAATTTCAGGACATTGTTGTTTTAATTGCACAGTAGCATGTGAAAATGATGAGCTAAACGGTCGGCTAATGGCTTTAATATTTTTTCTTAAGATCACATAAAATTTTTTCTCTTATTTTCAAAGATCTTCTATTTATATGAAATTTGTAAAGCCTAAAAGCACTACAAAACAGACTTTTTTATTTGTTTAAATTTTCACAATTTTCATAATATTTTAATTAGGAAATAAACAAATAAATAATTCACCAATGGCTGAAAAAAATTTTAGAAAAGTCGTTGCATATTCGTCGTTCGATCAAAATGCTCCAAGACTATTAATTGACGAAAACTTAATGATCGGACTTTTGCAATAAAATATGCACCTTTATAAAGATTAAATTTGTTTGGTTCATGAGGTAAAAATCGCAATCTAACGACAGGATTTAGCTTGGCCTATAGAAGAAATACAGATCATGCAATCTCAACAAAACACGATTGGATGGCTGAAAAAATTAGTAGTTTGAATGATAAAATATTGTGGCGATCTTCTGATCGTGAAAATGGTACATCAGATGATGCACTTTATTTTCCTAATTTAAAAATTGAGCATGCAAAATAGTTTGAGTGTTTTGTCCCATATTGCTCACTAGCATTGTTCCTCTCTTATAGGTATTTTTGTAACCACGGTACACATCCGATTGATTTAATTTGCTAGTCGTTGTCGTGATGCCCTTGGCGTTTGCACGACTGAAAGAAATTATCAATTGAATGGCTTTGTGTGGCATTTACCTCTAAATTTCGAAATTCGGTCGTGCAAAAATTCAGCATTGGATATCATTAGAACTTACAAGTTAAGCATGCTTGGGTGAGAGTAGTATTGTGATAGGTGACCTTTTTAAAGGTTTGTTGAACATATTATTTATAGCATTCTCTTTTTTAACAAATGATGATTAATTTTTACAATATTTTAATGAAAAAAATTTATTATAAATGATAGTTGATAATTATAACTATAATAATTAATTTTTTAAAAAAAACTTGATAAATTATTATCAATTTTACATAACAATAAATATAGCATATCATTTTTATATTAAAATAATAAGTTTATTTATGTTAAATATTAAGAAAAATAACATATATATTATAATAAATAATAATTTATTTATGTTTATAATAACATATATAATTAGGTTATTTAATGTTTTAAATATCGAAATATTATATTAATTAATATTAAAGATAAAAAGATAGTAATTCAATAGTCAAAATATTTTTAAAATATTTTTAATATTCTAAAGTAATAATAAATCAAAAATCTTCTAATATTTTATCATTATTAGTTGTTATACAAGATTAACTTGTTATATTTTTATAAATATTAAATGTTTTATTACAGATATTTAATTTTATTTAATTATTTCTCTCATTTGTTTCTCATTATCTCTATTATTCTTTCACATATTTCTCTATCCTATTATCATTTATTTTTTGGTGACTTTAAAATCTATATCCTAATATATCTCTCATCAATCACTATTATTATTCTTCTCTTTATTTCAATCTTATTAATCTATAAGTTTCCCTCTCTTATGGAATAATTTTTTCTTTCTCAATTATCGTTTTTATTTTTATTTATTAATTACATATTTGAAATACATAATATTACAAACTTTATTATATAATATTAATAATTATTATGTATTTAATTATTTAAATTTTTTAAGTAATTTAATTTTTTTATAAGATTGATTACATAATGAAAAAAAATCTTAAGTAATAATATCATTAATTTTGAAAGTAATAGTTTATGTAATTTATATTTGTTCATTTTATATAATAAAATATTCATATTAGAATATATGATCACATTTTTTATCAGCATAATTTTTTTGAAATAGTACATATACTTTGTAATATACCTTATTTTACAAATGAATTATTATCATAGAGATTACAATCACATAACTACGAAAGCATATTTTGCATGCATGCATGACTATACAAACATTATAGTAGTGGACCTAATTAGAACTCCAAAGGTAGGCATTCTTAGGCAAGACTACTATTTGGATAGGTGGTCTATTGAGAAGTCATGTTGCATATATTTTTCCACATCATTGATTGTTTAATTTGTGACAATTAACTTTAAAATAATATGCTAATGTCAAAAAAACAAATTCTTTTAAAAGATTAATTATAATTATCATTTTAGTAATTAATATTTAATAGTAACATTATAACATTATTGTAAATTACCTGTAATAATGAATATGTTAAATCACATCATATAATAAAATAATAACTTTAATTTTGTTTAAAGTTAACTAAAACAACTTATACAAATTATAATAATTTAGAATTAATTTAAGTTTTATAATACTAAATATATTATGTATATAAATTTTTGAAATAAGTAACATGACGTTATTAAAAATAAGAAATGTAAAATTATTTCTTTAATCCTTAATATTCTTTATATTATGTTCTATATTATGTAAAAAATATATAATATATTAGAAGAATAATATTTATTTTTTATTTAATTAATTTTATATGTATGAAGAAATTTGTGCTAAATTAATAATCAAAATATTCTTTAAATATTTGTCATATCATAAAAAAATAATAAAATTGAAATAGTTTTACATTTTAAAATAAATAAATGTTGCATATAGTTTAATTTTTTATATTTTTAATAAATAATATATGTTTAAATTTAATTTTCTTTAAATTTTTTTTATATTTTTATTTAATTTATTTTTTTATAATATTAATAACATATTTAGCGAAATCTTTTATTTTAATATCATCAATTTCAAAAGTAATAGTTTATGTAATTTTTTTATTAATTTTATGTAATAAAATATTTATATTTTAATAAATTATCAAATATATAATAAGCATAGTTTTTTTTTAAAAAGTACATATACTTGATAATTTAGGCTATCTTAGAAATAATTTATTATCATCAAGACAATGATCACAAAATTATGATAACATCTTTTGCATGCATGTGCAACCACACAAACATTATAAGAGTTGATCAAATTAGAACTCCTAAGCTAAACTTTTTTAGGCAAGAGTATTATTGGGATAGGTTACCACTTTAAAGTTTCTCAACTTGCAGATATTTTTTCAAATCATTATTTTTTTTATAAGTGACAATTAACTATAATAACATGTTGATGTTATAAAATTAAATTGTAGAAGAAGATAGTTTGTATTTACCATTTTAGTAATTAATATCTAATAATATTATTATATCATTATTTTTTTATTTTGTTTCATAATAAATATGACATATAAAATTACATAATAAAATAATAACTTTATATTTGTTTCTTGTTTAGAATAAATAACTTAGTTCAATTATAGAAAAAACAACTAATTTAAGTTTGTATTAGTATGAACATTGTGTAAATAGAGTTTTTAAATAATGTAACATTACTTTATAAATAATAAGAAAACTAAAATTATTTCTTTAATCTTAAATATTTTTTAAATTTATGATCCACATTATCTAAAATAAAGATAATATATTATAATAATTATATTATTTATTATTTAGTTAATCTTTTCAGTATGAATAAATTTATATTAAATTTATATTAAAATTTTTTTAAATTTTCTAATATTATAAAATAACAATACACCTAAAAAAGGTATTATATTTTAAAATTATTAAATGTTATCTCCTATTTTTTTTATTATTAGTTAATATTATAATTTTAATTCTTTAAATTTAACTTTTATTAAATCATTTTATCGTAATCCCTAACAAATTCTCTCTCTTCTCTTTTTTATTATCATTCTCTTATTCTCTCACTCTTTCAATTAAATATTTATTCTCTCCAAATCTTTCATGCTCCCTCTTTGTCTCCGTTCTTTAAATCATTTCTCATCTCTCTGTTATTATTTTTCTCATTCTCTTCCTCATATCAATTTGCAACTTTTACCCCTTTTTAAATAATTATCCCTATGTATAATATCACTTTTTAATAACATTAATAAAAAAAATTTAAGAAATGTCTTGTATATCAGAGTTTAAAATATAATATAAATTAAAAATATATATTTTATAATTTAAAGATTTATTAAATTTTTTTTTTAATTATAAGAATGATAACCAAATAAAAAAGATCATTTACATGAATATCTAGGCAATTAAAAAAAACTATTTTTAATTATTTATTAAATTTATATAAATGAAAAATTATTATTATAATAAATCTTGATTCATTATTTTTAAGACAATAATCACATAACTATAATTCTTCTTCATTTTTATACATGTGACCACATTAGCATTATAACACTAGATGAAATTAGCACTTCTGTTGATAAACATGCTCAGATAGGAGCAGTTTTTGCATGGTTCATCTCTTGTGATTATTGTTACACATTTTTTCATATAATTTTTTTCAAAGAATTCAAATTTTTAAGAAAACATGTTAATTTTAAAAAAATTAAAGTATAGAAATAATAGTATATAAATACCATTTTTAAAACTAATTATTAATAAAAAAAATTTATAAAATTTTCATTAGTTTCATGTAATAATAAGTATGACACATCATATTATACAATAAATTAATAATTTAAATGTCTTTTAGTATCTAGAAAATAACTTATATAAAATATAATAAATTAGAATTATTTTATATTTATAATAATAATTATATATTTTGTATAAAAGTTTTTAAAAAAATTAATATTACTTTATAGAATAAGAGAAATATAAAATTAAAAAATTAGTGTTAAATATTATTTATTTTTACTATTTGTATTACATTAAATAAATGTAATATATTATAATAATTATAATACTTATTATTTAATTAATCATTGTAATTTAAATTATGAAAAAAATTTAAATAATAAATTACTATTTATTTAAGTTTATAATAGATTATATATGTTGTGTATTTAATTTTTTAAATATAAAAATATTATATTATATTATACAATATTATTAATAAAAATAATATTAAATTAATAATCAAAATATTTTTTAAATATTTCAAATATTCTGAAGAAATAATAAATCTCAAATTTTTTAAATATTTTATTATTATTAAATATTAGATAAACTTATTATATTTTTATAAATATTATAATTTTAACTTTTAAGTTATAACATTGATTTAATTATTTCACACATTTTTATCTTAATATCTCTTAATACTCTTCCACCTTTTGCTGTCTCCTATTATCATTCCCTTTTTAGTGTCTTCAAGATCTATATCCTAATATTCTACTTGACATCTTTCTCTCCTCTATTCTTCCTTAATTTCTTGCTTCTATCCCTTTTACTTTTCTTTTCTCTCCATCATCTCTATATTTATTCTTCTCTTTTTAATTAAATAATAATTCATCTATCATTGTTATTATTTTTCTCTTCATTTCAATCATATTAATTGACAACTTTCTCTCTCTTAGGGAATAATTATTTCATTCTCAATTATCTTTCTTGTGTCCATAAATTAAGAATATATATGACTATCTCATATTACATAGTTTAATTTATAAATTAATAATAAATATCTATTTTATTATTTATATATTTTACATAATTTAATTTTTTATAAGAACAACAACATATCGAAAGAAAATATTAGGTATTAATATCTTCCATTTCGAAAATAATACTTCATGTAATTACTTTTTATTTATTTTATATAAAAAATATTTATATTAGAATATATTTTCTCACATATATGATAAGCATATTTTTTTTAAAATGATACACATAGCTACGATAACGTCTTTTGCTTACATGGGCGACCACAAAAGTAAAAAAGTAATAACATTTAGGATAGAAAAAAAAATTAAAAAAGTAAAAGTGAGAGAAATTAGAAAGTCGAGAAGGATAGAAAAGCGATAGATGTCAAGAGGAATATAAGAAGATAAAGAATGAAGAGACAAACTAAAGAATAACAATAAGAGTGTGAAGGAAAATAGTTAATATAAGAAACATTATTTTCAAAAGAAAAAAGTGAGAAAAAACATTTAATAAAAACTAATGTTTAGTAATTATAATTTTCATAATTATTTAATATAACAAAAAAATTATTTTTATTATTGATTAATAAAAAAATATAAAAATAATTGTTCGTTTAATATTATTTTAGAATAATAAAAATATTTTAACTTATAATATAAGTTTATAGTTATTTTAGTATATTATCTTTATGTGATATATATATATACATAATAAAAAGACATAATATTTAACATTAATGATATAATTTTAGATTATTAATTTTAAATAACATAGTATTACTACTTTTTAAAAAATTATATTGATATTTTATATATACTATTAGAAGAATAAATTTTTTGTAATTTATTATAATTAATGTATGTTATTTTTCATAATATTAAACTAAATAAAAATATTATTTTATCATATCATATAATTTTTAATATTTATTACTCTATGAAGCTCATAATAATATTATAAAGTAATTATTAACATAAAATTGTCAAAATTCTAATTACAAATAATTATTTATAATAATATATTGTCATTCATTAAAGAAATGTAATGCTATCAAAAAATATGTGCAATAGGAGGATTTCTAAAAGGTCACCCATCCCTATGGTACTCTTACTAAAGCAAGCTAAACTTTGGAGTTCTAAGAAGATCTTGATCGATAATAATAGTATGGATGCACAAGCATGCAAATTTAAAAATATCGTAGTTGTGTGATTATTTTTTTAAATGTAATGAACCATTACATAAAGTTTTAAAATTATCATGCCTATATTCTTTTGAATAAAATTTATGATTTTTAAAGATGTCATAATATTTTCTAATTTTAATATTTTTTTTACATAAAATAAATAAATAATTACATAAACTTTTTTTTTTATTAAGTAGGCATTAATACATGAGATTTTTAACCATCATATTGCAATCCTAATGAATTAAAAATTAAATAATTTAATAGATATAAATATTAAATATATATCTATCATCAATATTATATATGAAACTTTACAAAAAATAGATTTGTTAAATATTATTAATTGACAGTCTCCAAATAAGATAATAGTGATAAACAACACTAATTTATAAGAGAGAAGGAAAATCAAAGATTAATAAAAGTAAAAAAGAAACAAATAATTATGAAAAGAAATTATAGATGATTTAATGAAAGAAAAGAAAACTAAGATTTTATATGGGAGAGAAAGAATAAAAAAAAAAAGTAAAAGAGGGAAAAATACGAAAGTATAGGTAGATGAAAGAGGGGGAGGCAATGAAAAATATAAAGAGATAGACAGTAAATAGAGAAACAAGATAACAATAATAAGAGAGAATATAGTGAGAGAATGTGAGAGATATTGTGATAATTTTAAAAAAGTGTGAGAAATAATTAAATAAAAGTAAAATTACAATAATAAAGCTAATAACATCTGGTAAATAGAAAAAGCTAATCAAGTATAATATTTCATAAAAAAATATTTTTATTATTTTTAAAGAATATTGAAAATATTTAAAGTATGTTTTAACTATTAATTTAGTGTTATATTATTCATAATAAAATTGAAAAAATAATGATTTAAAAATAATAATAATATTAATCAATAAATTATTATATTAACATGTAAAAATAAATTATCATCCATTAGAAAATAGAATGCTATAAAAATTATGTGAAACAAAAATACTTCTGAGGAGATCACATATATAATTACTATACTATAGCCCAAGTATGCTTAACTTTTATGTTTAATGAGTTCTTCTGACATTATGCGAGTGTAGTCACACATGTATGCATTAGAATAAAAATCAAAATTGTGTTGTTAGCCTCTAAAATAATGAATAATTTCGAAAACTTTCTAAATTATCTAATATAAGTATATTTAAAAAATAATTTATGCTTATTATATATGTAATGATATTTTTTGTATCAATATTTTCTAGCATTACATTATCATCAGAAAAATAAATAATGAAATTGTTTAATAAATATAAAATTAAAAATATATATTTATAAAATTATTATATATTAAAGTATTAAAAAAAATTATTTTAAATATAATTAATTTATTTGTTGAAGAAGAGATAATAGAGATAAAGATTATTATTCTCTAGTGGGAAAAAGTAAAAAATGGAGAATTGAAAAATAAATAGAAAATCATGGTAGAGTGATGAGAGATGATTTAATAAAAAGAAAAATAGAGAGAAAATAGATAAAATAAGAAAAATAAACATAAATAAAAGAGATAGAAAAAGAAATAAGAAAAAGAAGGATATAAGAGAGAGGAAGGCAAAGAAAAATATAAGAATATAATAAATGAAGTATAAAAGTGATAATAATAGTGAGAAGGAAGATAGAGAATGTGAGAGACAATATGATAAATGGAAAAAAAGATAGAAAAATAATTGAATAAGAATAAATTTTAATAAATAAACTTATAATATTTATTGAATATAATAATTAAATAATATATATTATTCAATAATAATAAAGTATAAAAACTATTTGAAATTATTTGTTATTTTAGAATATTAAAAAAATATCATAATTATATACCATTACAAATATTAATTTAGATAATGGTTAATTTGTAATTTTCTATAAATAATATTTATCTCCACTTTTAAAAATACATTTTTTATATATAATTAAAAAAATATTTATAAATCACATTGTTTTGTTATAACATAGATTTTAATAAATAACATTTTCTTACATTATATCACCCATCTTATAAATAAAAAACTAAATTACATAATCAATATAAATGAATATATATATTTATAAAAGATATTATATATTAAATCATGTAACAAGAGAGATTTCTTAAATAATATTAATTTATGTATAGAAAAAAAGATGATGGAGATAAAGATTATTATTTTCTAAGAGAAGGAAAGTTACAATTTGATATTAGAAAAACATAGAACAAAATAATAATAGAGAGAGTCGAGAGATAATTTAATAAAAAGGAAAAAAAAGGAGAGCAATAACGACAAAAAAATAAATAAAATGTAAAAGAGAGTGAGAAATAAGAAAATAGAGAAAGATAAAAGATAAAGAGACGCCAACGAGAATACAAATAGATAAAAAATAATTAGAAAAATAAAAGAATGGCAAGAAGATTGAGAAAAAAAGAGAATATAAGAAAGATTATGATAAAAACTAAAAAAATGACTAACATTATTTAATAAAAGTAAATTTTTGAATAATAAAACTTATAATAGTTGTTAAAGGTAACAAGTATACATTATATAATATTTAGTAATAATTAAATATTAAAATTATTTGAGGTTTATTATTTTTTAAAATATTAAAAATATTTAGAAAATAATTTTATTATTAATTTTATTTTTAATTTTACATTACTTTTTTATAACTATAATTAAAAAGATAATTAAATAATAAATTTATTGTTAGTTAAATATACTTTTTTATATGATGTAACATCCACTAAAAATCTAAATAATATTTAATATTAATGATATAATTTTTTCTTATTAATTTTTAATAAAATAACATTATTATCTTAAAAACTCTTTATATACAATAATAATCATAAATTAATTTTAATTTATTATATTTAATAAATCTTATTTTTCTTAATTTTAATCTAACTTAGAGCTATTATTTTACTATATCATATGGTTTGCCACATTTATTAATATACAAAATTAACAAACATACCATAAATAATTATTAAAATCTAATTACTAAAATGATAATTACAAAAACTCATTTTTAAGAATTTTTCTTTAAAAAAATAATATGTAAAAGTTAATTATAACTTTTTAGAAAATAGAATGCTATGAAAAATATGTGTAACAGGAGAACATCTCAAGAGGTCACCTAACTCAATACCACTGTCATGCAAGCATGCTTAACTTTGGAGTTCGATTGAGACCTAATGCCATAATTCATATGTGATAGCACATGTATGCAAAAGAAAAAATATTATAATAGTATGATTTTTTAAATATAATAAAGCAATTCTAAAATTAATAGTACTATCAAGAATATTAATTTTTTAAATTAAATTATGCTTATTATATATGTCATAATATTTTCTAATGTCAATGTTTTTTTTATATAAAATGAACAAAATATTACATAAACAATTATATGACACTTAAATAAAATAGATTTAGATTAATAATATTCTATAACATAAAATTTCTATATATGAAAATTTTCATACATTGTAAATATATGCTATTATAAACATAAATTAATTCTAATTTATCATAATTAATTTATGTTACATTGCTAAATTTTTTTAATGTAATGTTTTATTTGTATTATATAAAAACAACATTAATATTTGAAATTATTATGACCAATATAATAAATATAAATTTTATTGAAAAGTATATGTACTTGATAATTTTTAAAAATTTAGAAAGGATTCCTAATATTTAAAAAAGTATTCACACAAGTATGACATTTTTTTATTGATGTGTGAGAAAAAACAATCATTATAGCTCTTGATCTAATTAGAAGTCCAAAGTTAAGAATACTTGACTAAGAGTATGGGGATTGGAGAATTCTTAAGAACTCCTTATGCTGAATATATTTTTTCATAACATTCATTTTTCTACGGAATAATAATCTATTGTTTCAACATGTTAATTTTAAAAGACATAAATTATTATAAATTATTTTTTCTAATAATAATTTTAGTAATATATCTTTAAAAATTAACTTATAAAATTATTTTTAATTTCATGATATATTATACTATAATTAAATGATATTTATAATAGTACATATGCCATTTAGAAAATGTTTTTAAATCTTCTAATATTATATTATTGAATACTAAATATATTATATTTTATCATTAATGTTAAATCATATTTATATTTATTATTTATGTTTTATCATATAAAGATGATATGTAAGATTTAGTACAATATTTATTATTTAGTTAACTACTCTAATTTTAGGTATGAAAAATATATTATTGTATTAATAGCCAAATATTCTGAAAACATTTTTAAAAATTCTAAAATAATTTTGAATCTAAAATAGTTTCTATATTTTATTATTATTAAATATTAAATATGATCTAACTATTATATTTAAATAATATCATATTCTCTTTCTTCTTTCTCATACCTATTGCCATTCATTTGTCTGCATTTCATTTTTTATCTTGTTATATTCTTCTTGGCCTCTTCCAACTCTTTCCTTCCATTCTTTTTTATTTCGTTCTTTTTGTTTTATTTTTTTATATATTCTCTCTATCTCTTCTATGTTCCACTTTTTTCCTACTGATTAAATTATCACTTATCTCCCTCTATTATTATTTCTCTCATTTGTTTTTTATTATTAATTTGCAACTTTTTCCATCTTAGAGAATAGCTATCTTGATTTCCATCATCGTTTTCGAACACATAGATTAATAATTTTTTAAGAAATTCCTCAAGTTCCATAGTTTATTATATAATAGTTTTGATAAATAATTTTTTTTTATTTATTATTTTAAAGTATTTTTAATTTCTTATTTATAAGTATGATAATATAATGTAAAATAATCTCATGTATTAATGTCAATAATATGAAAAATAAATGTATATATGATTTTTTAAATATGTATAAACAAAATATTAATACTTTAAAATATTATGACATATGTAATAAACGTAAAATATTTTTAAAAAGATCACATATTGTATAATTTAATAGCTTTCAGAAACTTTTTGTTATCTTAAAGTCTAACAACATAACATAAAATTTTTTTATTATCTTTGTTACATGATATAAATATAATATATTAGAATAATTATTTCTCTCACTTTTTTGTTTATCCTAATATCTCCTATATTCTCTCACTTTCTTCACTCTTTTATTATCATCCTCTTATTTCTCTTTTCAATCTTTATCTCTTTATATTTTTCATTACATCATTCTCACTTTTCTCCTTCTCTATTTTTTGTTTATTTATGTTAATTATTTATTTATTCTTTCAATCTTTTTTATGTTTTCTATAATCTTTTCTTCTTAATTCTATCAACTCTAGTTTCTCTATAAAACTATATTTTTTGCTTTTTTGCTGTTATTAAAATTTAAATTCCTCTCTCTACTAGATTAGTTATCACTTTCTTCATTATTTAATATATATTTTATCATTTATATTAATTACATAATTTAATTTATTTTAATAAAATGATAACATAACTAAAAAGAAGCTCATGGTTTAGTTTCGTCTTTTCAAAAGTAATTGTTTGTAATTTTTTATTTTTTTTATATAAAGACATTATTAATGTTTTAAAATATGAAAAATCTAATAAGAATAAATTTTATACAAGTTTATATTCTTTATAATTAAGAAAGATTTAGAAAGAATTCACAATATTTAAAAATATAATCACACAACTATGATATTTAGTCTTTTGTATGCCATTACAACAACAACAATACAATAGAACTAGATCTCATTAGAAATTAAAAGTTAAGCATACGTGGGCGAGAATGGTCACGTGATGGGTGACCTCTTGAGAAGTCCTTGTGTTATAAACGACACAAAACTACTCAGAAGGGTCACCAATCCCAATACTACCCTCACGTAATTATTTTAAACTTTTGAGTTTTAATGATCCATTACTATAATGCTAATACTTTCACAAAAGCACACAAAAGGCTATACATCATAATTGTGTGATCATTTTTTCAAATATTTCAAACCATTTCTATAACTTTTTGAGTTATGAAGCATATAAATTTTTAATAAATATTATGCTTATCATATTTGTGATAATATTTTCTATTCTAAATATTTTATTTATATAAAAATAAGAAAGGGGCAATTAAATATTGTTGATAAAATAGACAATAATACATATGATTGTTTCTATAATGTCATCATTCTTTTAAAAACTTTAAATTAAGTAATAAATATAAATAATAAAATATATATTTATGAAAATTTTTATACATTAAACTTCACCAAATTGAAAGATTTCATAAATATTACTAAATGATGGACTAGAAATGTCATATTGGAGAAAGTGATATCTAATCTACAGAACAGAGAAAGTCAATGATTGATAGGATTAAAATAGATAAAAAAAAATTCTTGTAGAAAAAGTTGAAAGACAATTTCATGAAAATGAATGGAAAAGTGAGAACATAAAGAAATTTAGAGAATAAACAAATAAGTAAAAGAGAGGAAATAAGAAAATATGGAATAAAGTAGAAAAAGATCTCATAAAAAATATAATGAGAAAATTAGTGTTGAGATAAACGAGAGAATTAAAATAAGGGAGAAGAAAGTTAGAAAATGCTAGAGATATTATGATAAAAAAAATAAGAAATCATTAAATAAAATTAAATCTTAATAAATAAATTTACATTATTTATTGAATATAATAAGCTAATCATGCATAATATCTAATAAAAAATAAAAAAAATTTATTTTTATGATTATTTTAGAATATTAAAAATATTTTAAAAAAACATATTTTTTTTTAATATTATATTATTCAAATTAAAATTTAAAAATAATTAAATTAGAAATAGAATAACTATTTTAAAAAATTATATTTATAATATATGTTATAGATAATAAAAATAAATATTTAATCTTAATAATATAATGTTAGATTTTTAATACTCTATGACATAATATTTTTATATTTAAAAAATTCTATATATAGAATTTATATATACTTATAAAAACATTTATTCTATTTTCTATAAAATGTATAAGCTATTTTTCCTGATATTGAACTAATTTAATGTTATTATTTTCTTATATCACACGATTTGTCTCATTTATTGTTATGGGAAATTGACAATAATATTATAGTGTTATCTTTAAAAGCTAGCTACAAAGATGGTAATTACAAATAATTGTTTAAAAGAGTTTATATCTTTCTAACTTTAAAACGTAAAAATTCATTGTCATTCATTACAAAATGGAATGTTATGCAAAAATATATAGAATATAAGAAATTCTCAAGAGGTCATTCATTATACTACTACTCACACCAAGCATACTTAGCCATCGACTACTAATAATATCTAGTGCAACAATGTTGACGTGATCAGACATACAACCATAAAAGAAATCAATGTTGTAATTTTTGTCTTTAAGATAATGAATAATTTTAAAAAAGTTCCTAAATTATTTAATAAATGTAATCTTTTAAAAAATAATGACAATTATATATGTCATAATATTTTATTGTATTAATATTTTATTTGTATAATATTAATAAAAAGTTATATAGACTTTTATTTTTTATATTGTTTTGACATCATCACATTAGATTTTCTTAATTTATATTATCATTTCTTTAAAAATTAAATTAAATTACCCAATAAATTAAAATAACATAATTTATATTTATTAAAACTATTATATATTGAATAACGCAAAATAAGAGATTTCCTAGATATCATTAATTTATCTAGTGAATAACAGATGATAAAGACAGAACCATTAATAGAGCTGGCAAATCACAAATTCGTAATAGTAAGATAGAGAAATAAATATAATAGAGAAAGATGAAAGATGATTTAACAAGAAAAGAGAGAATGCTAAGTGATTGAGCAAATAAATAAGTAAAAGAGATAAAAAAATGAAGAAATAAAGAACGATAAAACAGGGAGAGGCCAAGAAAATATATGGAGATAAAGAACAAAGAGATAAATAAAGATTAATAATTGGAGTGAGAAAGAATATAAGAGATATTATCATAATGATAAAAAAGATAAACAATAAATTTAATAAAAATTAAATTTTAATAATCATACTTTTAATATTTATTGAGAAAAACAATCAAATACTATATAATATTTAATAACAATAAAATATAAAAGCTATTTGAGGTTTATTTTTTTTGAAATGTTAAAAATTATTAGGGAATATTTTCACTATTAATTTAATATTATCTTTAATATCTTAAATTAATAAATTTAATTGACTAATTAATATTATAATTATTCTAATATATTATCTTAATATAATGTGGCATAAATAAAAAAAATAATATTTCACATTACTGATATAAATTTAAATTATTAATATTCAATAACATAATATTATGATTACCAAAAAAATTAATCATAATATTTGTAATTAAAAAATTAATAAATAATTAAAAAAATTATCTTAATAATTAAGTTTATGATATTTATTGAATATATTAATTTGATCATATAAAAGATTAAATAAAAATAAACATTAGAAAATATTTATCTTTTATAATTATTTTAAACTATTACATATTTGTTAATATTTTTTTGACTTTTGACTTAATATTATATTTTTTTTTTTAAATTAAAATGTTAAATTAAAATAAAAAATAATATAAGCATTCAAATAAATTACATTTATGCAACGTGATGTAGATAAGCTTTATAAATAATTTTTAACATTAATAATATAATATTAGATTGAGAATGTTCTATAAAATAATATTTTTGTATTTAAAATTTTATAGACAACATATAGATATTGTTATAAATATATATAACTTCTCATTTATTTTAATGTAATAAGTTATTATGATTAATATTTAACAAATTTGAAATTATTAGTTTCTAATATCTTATGATGTGCCATATTTATTATTATTTAAAATTGATAATAAAGTTATAAAATTATAAGTTATAATTAAAACTTATTATAAAAATGGTGAGTATTAAAAATTATTTATAATAATTTATTTATTAAATATTAACATTTAAAAATAAATTTGCATATGTTTAAAAATTTGATATTATGAAACAATATCTGCAACTTGACAACTTCTCACATGGCCAACAGTCACGATGCTTCTCTTGCCAAAAAATGCTCAACTATAAAGTTCTAATGAAATCAAATTTGATAATGCTGTTGTGGTTCTCGATGGATGCATAACACAAAAGACCAAAGTTGTGTTGGTAGACTCTAAGATAATCAATAGTTTTATAATTTTCTAAATTATCTAATCTATGCTCTTTTTAAGAACACATAGAAGTAATAAAGGCCACGAAGAATATAAGGAGATAAATAATGAAAATACATAAAAAATGATAAGGAGAGTGAGAAGTAAGAGAGGGAATATAAGAGATATTATGGCAATAAAGAAAAAAGTTGGAAAAAAATAATTTAATAAAAATTAAATTTAAATAATTAAAAAATTAATATTTATATAATATAACATGTAAATCATATATAATATTTAAAAGTAATGAAATATGAAAACAATTTGAGGTTTATTATTGTTTTAGAATATTTAAAATACTTTGAGAATATTTTGATTATTAATTTAATATTATTCTATTCATGATTATAATTAAAAAAGTTAATATTGTAAAAAACACTTTAACTGTTCTAATATATAATTTATAAATGACATTACTTAGATAATAAATATAAAAATTATTGAACAATAATGATATAATTTTAGATTATTAAAATTGAATAACCTAATATCACTGTATTTAAATAATACTACAAACAACATAAAAATATGATTATTACAAAATTAATTATAATTTCTTAAATTAAAAATAAGTTATTTTTCTTAATAATAAAATAAATTAAAGTTATTATTTTATTATATCATATGCTAAGCCATATTTATTATTATGTGAAATTAATAATAATGTTATAAAATTATGAAAAAAATAATTACTTAAATTTTAATTAAAAATATTCAATTATAATAATATATTTTTCTAGAAGTCCCACATCTTAATAGTTCTCTCATCTAAGAAGGCCTAACTTTCAAGTTCTAATGTGATCAAATATTCCTTTGTTGGCATTATTATACATACCTACAAAAGAAAAATATCATAGTTGTTTGATTTTTCAAATATAATTAAATATTTCTAAAATTTGGTAAATTATCAAGTATATATACTTTTAAATAAAATTTATGCCTATTATATATGCCATAATATTTTCTAATATCAATATTTGGTTTATATAAACTTAATAAAAAAGTACATAAGCTAATATTTTTTATTTAATAAACTTTAGCACATGAGATTTTTTTAACATTAATGTATCATTTTTATAAATAAAAAATAAACTTATATAATTAACATAAATAATAAAATATATTTTTTCATAAATATTCTGTTTTAAACATTACAAAATAACAAATTTATCAAATAATATTAATTGATGTGCTAGAGAAGATATAATGGAGAAAGGGATAACAAATATATAATAAAGAGATAGAAAGTCGAAGCCTAAAAGGAGTAAAATATAATAAGGTTATAGAAAGGGATTAGAGATGATTTAATTGAGAATACAAAATAAAAGAGAATAGATAAGAATTATAGGTAATAGATACAAATATTGAATAAAGAGAAATAAGAAAATATTAAAAGATAAAATTGAGAAAGGACAAGAAAAAAAGTTATTAGAGTGTAAAGAGAGAAATAACTAAAAAATAATAAAAGAGGGAAGAAAGTGAGTGAAAATGAGAGATATTTAGGTAAAGAGAAAATGTTTTAGAAAAATTCAGGAAAAGTTAAATCTTAATAATTTAACTTATAATATTTAATAAATATAATAACTAAGTCAAATATAATATTTAATATAAATAGAATATAATTTTTTATTTTTATTATTATTTAATAATATTACAAATATTCCAAAAATATTTTGAATACTAACTTAAAATTATACAACGTACATTAAAATTTAAAGAATTGATTATACTTAAAATAATATAATTCTTCCAATATAAAATAGTTATATAGTGTAATATAGATAAAAAAATAAAAATTATATTTGACATTAATAATATTTATTTAAATTTATAATGTTCTATAATAAATTATTTCTATTTGAAAATATGTGTACATAGAATGTATATATTATTATAAAATAAATTAATTATAATTTGTTATAATTCAAATAATTTATTTTGCTCAATATTAAACTAAATTAAAGTTATTATTTTATTTTCATATGGTCTAACATATTTGATATTTTATAGATTTGATAATATGATTGTAAAGTTGATCACAAAAATTGTAATTATGAATAATCATTTATAAAAAAAAATTTTTAGCATTAACATGTAAAAATTTATTATAATTCTTTAGAAAATGTCATCCTATTAAAACATACATTCAACACGAGGACATCTCAAGTGGTCAACCAATACAATAGTACACTTGTCCCTGCATGCTTAACATTTGAGTTCTAAAGAGGTCTAGTGCCACAATGCTAATGTGATCGCACATACATTGATATGGTAAGAAATCAATTATATGCAATTTTTCACAAACATTTTTTGTAATTATTTTTTTCTAATTATATGTCATAATAACTCATAATATGAATATCACATTTCTATAAAACTAATGAAAATTATATAAATAATTATGTTTTATAAAATAAATATTAATACATAAGAGTTTTTAGTTTTATTTATTATCTTATAACTAAGAAATTAAATAACTTGATAAATATAAATAAATTTTCATGATAGAGATAGAGAAAACTATTATGTAATAGAGAGAGAAAGTTACAAATTCATAATAAAATAAAAAAGAGAAAAAAATGATAGAGCAAGGAGGGATGATTTAATGAAAAGGAAAAGTGATGAGAGAACGTAAAAGATATAGATAAAATAAATAAAATTAAAATAGAGAGAAATAAGATAGTACAGAAGGTTAGAGGGGAGAGAAGTTAAGAAGACTATAAAGTGATAAAGAATAAAGAGATAAAAAAGTTATAATAGGAGTGAGAAGGAAAAGAGAGAATACAAGAGACATTATGGCAAAGAGAAAAAAGTGAGAAAATTTATTTGATAAAATATAATTTAATTAATTAAAAATAGAATTTTTCGCAAATATAACAAGTAAATCAAATATAATAGTTAATAAAAAAAAATTGAGAATTATTACTATTTGAAAAAATTAAAAAATTTTAGAGATAATTATGACTATTAATTAAATATCGTCTTTTCCATATCTAAAATTGAAAAAGTAAATAAATTAAAAAATATTGTAATTATTCCAATATGTTATCTTTGCATAATATAGCATTGATAATAAATATAAGTAATTTTTAACATTAATGATATAATTTTAGATTTATAATAGTCAATAACATAATATTACTTCATTAAAAACATTATACATGAAATATATATAGTATTATAAAATTAAATAAGTTAAGATTTATTATAATTAATGTAAGTTATTTTCATTATATTAAATTGAATTAGAGCTATTAAGCTTGTGTTGTCACACAAATATAAAACAAAATATCATTGGGGTGTGATTATTTTTTTAAATATTATGAACAATTACAAATGTTTTCTAAATTATCAAGCATATGCACCTTTAAATAAATTTTATCCATATTATATTGTTTATAATAATTTTAAATATTAATATTTTACTTATATAAATTGAATAAAAATGGCATAAAATATTATTTTAAATAAAGTAGATAGTGATATATGAGATATTTTTCCATTATGTTATTATTCTTATACATTTTACATTAAATTAGGCAATAAATAAATATTAATAACGAATATTATATATTAAACTTTTTAAAATATTAGATTTCTTAAATATTATTAATTCAAACGCTTAAAAAGCAATATTGGAGAAAGAGATAAGTAATATGCAAGATAGAGAAAGTCAAACAACATTTAAAAGAATTTAAAGCTTAATAATTAAAATTTTAATATTTATTAAATATAATAAGTTATTCATATATAATATTTAGTAAAATTTATTAAAATATTTTGTTTTAAGTATTATTTTTTATTATTTTATTTATTTAAAGAACATTATGAATATTAATTTAATATTATATCATTCATATTTTAATTAAAAAATTATTAGTATACAAATAATATAATTAGTTGAATGCCTTATATTTATATCACGTAATATAATTAAAAAAATCAAAATAATTTTTAAAATTGATAATAAATTTTTTTTATACAAAATTGCAATATAATATATTTAAATTTCATATATATTATGCATCTAATATATATACTACTATAAAAATAAATTAATTCTAAATTTTTATAATTGATATAATTTTTTTTACTTTATATAGAACTAAATTAAAATTTTTATTTTGTTATACAACATGATGTATATTAATATTTATTATTATGTAAAATTAATAATAATGTTATAAATTTATTTGAAAAATTAATTACAAAAATCGACTGACATTTATAAGGATTTTTTTTAAACATTAACATGTAAAAATTGACTGTCAATTATTAGAACATAGAATGCAATGAACAAATATGAATTTGCACGAGCACATCTCAAGTGGTCACCTGCCACAAATTTATCAAGTGGTCATCCATCAAAGTTATGTGGTTTGCCATTAAGAAAATGAACAATTTCTATTTTTTAAAATTACCTAATATATGGAATTTTTTAAAAAATTAATGTTTCTTACATATGTCATAAATTTTTATAATATTAATATTTTACTTATATAAAATTAATAAAAAATTTATATATAGTGTTTTTTTTTATAATATAGATATTAATACATAAGGTTTTCTTACATTATATTATCATTCCAATAAATAGGAAATTAAATAAATTAATAATTGAAAAAAAAGAGACATGTTTATAGAAATTATTATACATTAAACTATACAATGTGAGAAACATCTTAAATATTGTTAATTTAATGTTAAAAATAATATGATTGAGATAGGGATAACTATTCTCTATAAGAGAGAGAATGTCATCAATTAAGAGTAACAAAATAGAAAGAAAAGAAATAGTTGAGAGTGATAAGAGATGATCTGACAAAGAGGAAAAGAAAAGAGAAAAAAATTAAGGAGACAAAGGGAATAAATAAAAAAGTGAAAGAGAGAATGAAATTAGAAAATATATAAGGATAAAGAAGAACGAGTCCAAGAAGATTATGAGATAAAAAATAAATAGAAAAATAAAAGCTTAATACTAAGAGTGAGAAGAAAGAAAAAGAACATGAGAGACAATATTCTAAAGAGAAACAAAATATAAAAATAATTTAAAAAAATTAAATTTAAATAATTATTTAGATAACATTTATTAAATATAACTAGTAAATTATATTGAAAATTTAATAATAATAAAATAGGAAAACTATTTTAGGATTATTATTATTTTAGAATGTTAAATATATTTAGAGAATATTTTAACTATTAATTTAATATTATATATTTAGTACATAAATTAATAAATTTATTTAAATAATAAATATTATTATTATTAGTATAAATTTTCTCTATATGATATAACATAGACAATAAATACAAATAATATTTAACGTTAACGATACTATTTTATGTTTTTAATATTTAATTATATAATATTACGTTATCTAAAAAATTGTATATAATACATATATATATTATTATAAACATAAAATAATTATAATTTATTATATTTAATATCAATTAATTTTCTTAATGTTAAATTAAATTAGAAAAATATTATTTTATTATATCATATGATACATCATATTTATTAATATATGAAACTATTAAAAATTTTATAAATTTAATATTAAAACTTTTTCACTAAATTCTAATTACAAATAATCATTTATATAAATTTTGTTTTTTTAATTAACAAGTTGTAAAAATTAATCATCATTCATAAGAAAAAAATAACGATATTAAAAAAAATATGTGCAAAATTAGGACCTCTCAAAAGGTTGCCCATCCCAATAACACTCTCATGTAGGCATATTTAACGATTGAGTTTTAATGTGTTTTACTGTAATAATGCTAGTGTGGTCACACATTCACATAAAGGACAATATATCATTAATGTGTGATTAGTTTTTTAAATATAGTGAAACATTTTGAAAATTTTAAAAGTTATCAAGTATATATTTTTTTGAATGAAAGTAATGCTTATTATATTAGCCATAATATTTTTAGATATTAATATTTTTTTTATGTACAAAGAATAGAAAATCTCATATACTATTCTTATTAATTAAGTAAAAATTAGTAAAGAGCTTTTTCATTATGTTTTCATTATTTAAAATAGAAAAATAAATTATTTAATAAATGTAAATAATAAAAATTATTAAACTTTATAAAATGATACAACTCATAAATATTATTAATTGATAAGCAATAAAAGAGATATTAGAGAAAGAGATAACTAATCCACAAAAGTGAGAAAGAAAGTCAAAGGTTAATATGAGAAAAATAGAGAAACAAATATGAGAGGGGCAGATGAGAGATGGTTTAAAGATGGAGAAAGAAAAATTAGAGAAGGATAAAGGATATAATTAGGCCATAAAATATATATGGAGAGAGAGAGTGAAGATAGAAATAAGAGATTAATAATAGGGGAGAAGAAAGTAAAATAATATGAGATATATTTTAATAAATAGAAAAAGGTGAGAAATAATTAAATAAAAGTTAAACCATAAAAATTAAAAATATAATATTGTTTAGTATAACAAGTTGGTCGTATATATTATTTAATAAAAAAAATTTATCTTTATTGATATTTTAAAAAATTAAAATTATTTAAAGAATATTTTGTCAATTAATTTAACATTTTAAATTTATATTGAAATTTAAAAACTAAATTATAAATAAATATAGTTTTTTTAATTAATTTTTTTATAACATATAATATTAACAAAATAAACAAATATCATTCAAATACAATAACATAATTTTAGATTTTTAATATTTTATAATATTTTTTTCATTATTTAAAAATATATATACACAACATTTCTCTATTATTACAATTTATAAATTAATTCTAATTTATAAAATTCATATAAGTTATTTTTCTTAATGTTCAACTAAACAAATCTTTTTATATTATTACATCATATAATAGATCATATTTGTTATTATATGAAATTGATAAAAATATTATAAAGTTGTTTTTAAAAATTCATTACAAAAATTGTAATTCTAAATAATCATTTATAAGAATTTATTTTTTTAAGTGGCATTACTCTAAATACGTGTCTCATGCAAGCATTCTTAACTTGGACTTCTAATGTGGTCGAGTGCTATAATAGTAATGTGGCCACTAGGTTATGCATAATATAAAAAATTTATGTTGTGTTGTTAGCCTTTAAGATGATCAATTTCTTAAATTGTCTTAGTTATCTTATATATGCACTCTTTAGAAAGCTTCATGCTTATTATATATCTGTTATTATTTTATATTATTAATGTTTTATTTATTTACAATTAATTAAAAAATTATATAGATTATTATCATTTATATATTAGATATTAAAAAATAAGATTTTCTTATATTATATTATTATTCTTATAATGAAGAAATAAAATTAATAGATAAATATAAATGAAAAAATATATTTATGAACAATATTATATATTAAACATGTAGCATGACAGATTACTTAAATTGTGTAATTTATGTTTTGAAATTGGGATAATTGAGAGATAGATTACTATTCACTAAGAAGGAGAGAAAGTCAAAATGTGATAAAAGCAAAATAATAATAAATAGACATGAGAGATGATTTAATGGAAGTTAAAAAATAAAGTCATGGAAGATATAAAGATAACAATTAAATAAGTAAAGGAGTGTGAAGTGGGAAATTAAAGAAGAATAGAAATGAGAGAGAGGTAAAGATGAATATAAGGGATAAAGTTCTAAGAGATAAAAAAATAATAATAAGAGTGAGAAGAAATAGAGGTATTATGAGAAACATCTTGATAAAAAAGTGAGAAAAATTATTTAATATTAAATTTTAATAATAGGAGTTTTATTATTAAAATAAGTAAGTAATCATATATTATATTCAAAAAATAATAAAATATAAAAAACTTTTTTAATTTTAGTTTTATTATAGAATATTAAAAATATTAAGAGAATATTTTGACTATAAATTTAATATTATTTTATGCAATCATATAATTTTAAAATTTAATTTTATAACAAATATTATAGCTCTTTTATTTCATTACCTTAATATGATGTAACATATATTATAAATATAAATGTAATTTATTATTAGTGATATAATTTTATATTTTTAGTATTTAATGGCATAATATGATAATTAAAAAAAATTCTATACATTCCATATAAAGACCATTATAAATATAAATTAATTATGATTTATCGTAAACATAATTCATGAAATGTTTTTTATTCCATAAAAATATTTTCCGTATTTATTATTATACAAATTTGTTAATAAGTATATAATTTTTTTTTGTTAAAAACTATTTACTAAAATTCTAATTACAAATAATCATTTATAAAAATTTCTTTTTTTGTAAATTAGCACATAAAACAATTATCATTCTTTATAAAATGTAATTCAATATCAAATATGTGTAATAAGAGGACTTCTTAAGAGGTCACCAATCACAATACTATTCCCACCCAAGTACTTAAAACTTCAGAGTTCTAATGAGATCTCGTGCTTTAATGCGGGCATTATTGCGTAGGCATGCATAATATAAAAATAACATAGTTGTGTTATTATTTTTTAAACATTATAAATTATTTCTAAGAACTTTAGATATCAAAAAAAAATTATTGAATAAAATTTATGATTATAATATTGGTCATAATATTTTCGAATATAAAAAAATATATTCATGTAAATAGAATAAAAATTGATTAAAACTAATATTTTTGATAATAGAGATATTAGTACATTAGATTTTTTCTATTATAATATCATTCTTATAAAAAATTTAATTTGTAATAAATATAAATAATTAAAAAAATTATATTTATTAAAAATATTATACATTAAGCTATATAAAGTGAGAGATTACACAAATAATATCAATTGATGATCTAGAAAAGAGATGTTGGTGAAAGAGATAACTTATCTAAAAAGAGAAAGAGAAAGTTAATGATTAATAAAAGTAAAATAGATAAAAGAAGTTGTAATACAAAGTGTTAAGGGATGATTTTATAAAGAAGAATAGAAAGTGCGAACATAATTTAGATAGAGAGAAAAATAAATAAGTAAAAGGGAACGAAATAAGAAAATAGTGCAACATAAAATAGAAAGAGAGGACATTAAAAAATATAAGGAGATAAATAGTGAAGACAAAAAAAATTAGAATCATGATAAGAGATAGAAGAAACATAGAGTTATAGAGATATTGAGATAAAAAGATAAAGTGAAAAAATAATTAAATAAAAGTTAAAATTTAATAATTAAAGATATAATATACTTAAATATAATAAGTTAAACATATATCTTAATTAATAAAGATAAAATATAAAAAATATTTTATTTTTATCTTCTTTTAAGAATATTATAAATATTTAACAAATACTTTAACTATTAAATTAATAATATAACATTCAAATTAAATTTCAAAAATTAATTAAATTAAAAATAATATAAGTAATATTTAATATAAGTATTATTTAATAGTAATATCATAACTTTGGATTTCTAATATTCAATAAAATAATATTTCTATATTAAAAAATTCTATTTATAGCATAAATATAGATTTATAAAAAAGTAATTCTAATTTATGATAATTCATGTAAATTATTTGCTTAATATTTAACTTAATTAATGTTATTATTTTATTATATCTTATGATTTATCATACTTATTATTTTATGGAATTTATACTAATGTCATAAAGTGATTTTTAAATCTTAATTACAAAGATGGTACCTAAAAATAATTATTTATAAAAAAAAATTTAAAAATTCTAACATAAAAATTAATTGTTATTCACTAGAAAATAGAATACTATGAAAAAAATATGTGCTACACACGAACATCTAGAGATGTCATCCATCAAAATACTACTTTCACCCAAGAATACTTAACTTTGAAGTTCTGCTATGATGTTGTGCCATAATGCTGGTGTGGTCGTAAATGCAAGAATAGGAAAAATAATTGAAGTTGGGTTCTTAGCCTTTAAGGAAATGAACAATGTCAAAAGGTATATAAATTATCAAACTTATGTACTTTTTAAAAAAATTTTATGCCTATTATATATGTCAAGATATTTTATAATATTAATATTTTATTTATATATAATCAATAAAATTTAACATAAACAATTATTTATTAAAATAATGATATTAATGCATAAGATTTTTTTTCATAATATTATTATTTCAATAGATATGAATTTAAATGACTTAATAAATATAAATAAAAATTTAAGATTTAGCAAAAATATTGTACATTAAATGATACAAAAAAAGGGATTTCATAAATGTTACTAATTTATGTGTTGAAAAATAGATGATAGAGATGGAGATAACTATTCTCTAAGAGAGAGAAAAAACAAATTGATAAAAGAAAATAGAGTCGAAAAAAATAATAAAGAGAGACGAGAGATGATTTCATAGAGTAAAAAAAGAGAGAATATAAAAGAGTTAGAGAGAATAAATAAAAAAGTAAAAAAGAGAAAGAAAATTTAGAAGGTAGAGAAGGATAACAAGGGAGGCTAAGAAGAATATAAGAAACTTTAGATTGAAGTGATAAATAAATAATTAAGAATAGGAATTAGGAAAAAGAAAGAGAATGTTACAGGAATTGTGGTAATAGAAAAAAGATAGAAATATAATTTAATAAAAACTAAATTTTAATAATTAAACCTTTAATATTTATTAACTATAAAAAATAAATCTTATATAATATTTAATAAAAATTAAATAAAAACAATTTGAGGTTTATAATTATTTTAGAAACATAATAGTATTTAGAGAATATTTTGATTATTAAATTAATATTATCTTATTCATACCTAGAATTAACAAAGTTTAAGTAAATAATAAAATTTATTATTATTCTAGTATATTTTCTTTATATGATGTAATATAGATAATAAACATAAATAATATTCAATAATAATGAGATAAATTTAGATTATTACCATTTAATAACATAATATTACTATATTAAAAAAGACTATAGATACCATATTATATATTATTATAAAAAAGACTTAATTAAAATTTATTATAATTAATAGAAGTTATTATAATAAATATTAAACTAAATTATACCTATTATTTATTATATCATATGATGTATCATATTTCATATTTTATCAAATTTATAATAATCTTATAAATTGTTTATAAAAAATAATTTCTAAAATTCTAACTATAAAGGACAATTTATAATTTTTTTAAAAAGTTAATATGTAAAAATTAATTATCAATCATTTCAAAAAGAAAAGTTACTAAAAATATATATGCAAATATTTGTTTAAATAAAATTTAAAATTATTATAGTTATCAAAATATTTTCAAATATTTGTTTAAATAAAACTTTTCTAAATTATGAAGCATATATTTGTTTAAATAAAATTTAAAATTATTATAGTTATCAAAATATTTTCAAATATTAATATTTAATTTTTAAAAAATTATTAAAAAAGGACATCAACTATTATTTTTTATAAAGAAGACATGAATATAGATTTTTTTCATTATTTAATTATTCTTATAAATAAAAAATTAAGTTATCTGGCAAATATAAATAATAAAAATATATTAATTACAAAGGTTTTATATTAAAATTTACCAAACAAGAGATTTCTAAAATATTATTAGTTGATGAGATAGAAATGAGAGAAAGAAAGTTAAAGATTAATAAGAACAAAATAGTGAAAAAATTAGTGATAAAGACGAATGAGAAATGATTAAATGAAGAAGAAAAGAATAAATTGAATATATAGAAGATAAATAGAATAAATAAAAATAAGTAATAGAGAGATAAATAAGAAAATAAAGAATAATAAAAAATAAAAAGAGGCCATAAAATAATAAAGAGAGAGAATTAAGAAAGAAATATGACAATGATAATAAGAAAGAGAAAAAAGTTAAACAACATAAAAGATATTGAGATAAATAGAAACATTTATTTCAATTTTATTAAATATTAAAAGTTAGCCATATATAATATTTAATAAAAATAAAATATTAAAATTATCTCTTTTTCCTATTTATTTAAGATTTTTGAAATATTGAAAGAATTCTTTGACATCTTATTAATATTATATTAAGAATATTAAAATTTTAAAAATTTAATTAATTTAAAAAATATTATAATTGTTATAATATGTTATATTTATATGATTATAATATAGATAGTTAAAATTAATAATATGTAATATTAATAATATATTTAATATTTTTAAAATTCTATATTATAATAATTTTATATTTAAAAAATTCTTTGCATAATTTATATACATTTATATAGAAAAAAATTAATTCTAATATAATATAATTTATATAAGTTGTTTTCCTCAAATTTGAACTAAATTGAAGTTATTATTTTTATATATCATTTGATGTGTGGTATTTAATGATATATTTAATTAATAATAATGTCATAATGTTATTATTACAAATTAATTACAACAATTGTAATTACAATAAATCATTTATAATAATTTTCTTTTTTAAACATTTACATTTTCTTATAATTAATTATCATTCATTAGAAAATGAAATGCTATAAAAAAAAATAAGGGCAACATGAGGACTACTCAATTTGTAACCAATCCTAAGAAAATCTCTCCCAAGCATGCTTAACTTTTGCATTTTATTGAGATGTATTGCCATAATGCTGGTCTTGTTGAACTTGCATGCAGAGATTAAAAGACAATGTTTTAAGATAATTATTAATTTCTAAAATTTTCTAAATTATCTTATATAAAATTTTTTATAACTATTTAATGCTTATTACATATGTCATATTATTTTATAACATTAACATTTTATTTATATCTAATTAATAAATACAATTATTTAGATTTTTAGTTTTAATGAAATAGATAATCATATAAAATTTTTTTTACATTATATTAACATACGAATAAGAGATTAAATTTCCTAAGAAATATAAATAAAAAATAAATATTTATAAAAACTATTATATTTTAAATGATTTGACAAGAGAAATTTTTTAAATATTACTAATTTATTTGTTGAAAAAAATAGAGATAGTAATAGCTATTCTTTAATAGAGAGCAAACTACAAACGAAAAACAAAAACATAAAGAGAATAATAATAATAGAGAGAGATTCAAGATGAGCAAATACAAGGCTATAGGGGAGAGTTTAAGAAGAATATTAGAAAATAAACAATCAAAAGCAAAAAGAAAGAATGATAAAGAGATAGAATATGGGAGATAGAGATAAAGAGAAAGAAATAATAATAATTTAATAAAAAATTAAAAAAATGAAATAATATTTATTAAAAGAATTTAAAGAATAGTTTGACATTTAATGTTAGCTTTTTTCATACAAAAAATTAAAACAAGTTAATTAAATAATAAATATTATAATTATTCCAATATATTAACCTTAGATTAATTAATATAAATGATAATTATAAATAATATTAAACATTAATAATATAATTTTATATTGTTAAAATTTAGTAACAGATGTGAGTGTAGTTAAAAAAAGTTATATAAATAGAATACATATACAACTATAAAGATAAATTAATTATCATTTATTTTCATTAATATAAGTTATTTGACTTGATATTAAATTTATCATAAATAAATTATTTTATTGTGTGATATGATGTGCCATGTTTATTAGTATATGAAATTAATAATAATTTTTTAAAGTAATTATAAAAACTTGATTTCTTAAATTCTAATTACAAAAATTACATGAGATTTTGTTTCCATTATGTTACTATTCTTCTAAATAAAAAAAATTAAATTATGAAATATGTATAATTAATGAAATTTAAATTTAAATTAAATTTTAAATAAAAAAATGTTGAAAAATGAGAGATTTCTTGAATATTATTACTTGGAGGGTTAGAAAATAGAAAATAAGGATATAGATATAAAATCTAACAAGGGAGAGAGATAATGAAATATTATTAAAAACAAAATAGAAAAAAAGTTATATAAAGAGATACAAGACAATTTAATAAAAAAAGAATAAGAAGAATAAACAAATAAGTAAAAGAGAGAAAAGTAGGAAAATAAACATGGATAATTGAGAGAGGATAATTAAAAAATATAATAAGATAAAAAGTAAAGAGTTAAATAAGAAAATGATAATAAAACAAAATAAAAAGTTAAAGAATGTTGGACATAATGAGAAAAAGAGAAACAATATACAAATAATTAACTAAAAGTTGAATCTTAATTGCTAGGAATATAATATGTATTAAATAGAAAAAGTTAGACATACATAATTTTTAATTAAAATTAAATTTAAAAAATAATTAAATTGTTTTTTTTATTTTATAATATTTCAATATTCAAAAATTTTTTTAACAATAAATATTATTTTGTATGATTATATTAAAATTTTAAAAAAACATTGAATTAAATAAATATAATTTTTTATTATATTATTATTTTGAAATAAAATATAGATTGTAGAAATAAATAATATTTAATTTTAATAATATAATTTTAGATTTCTAAAATAGGATAATATAATATTGATGTATTTAAAAAATTCTATTCACATCATATATATATTCTTTGAAAAACATGTGTGACATGATGACATCTTAGAGGGTCACTAATCCAAATGCTCCCATAGCAAGCTTAACTTTTGTGTTCTCATGAGATTTTAATTAATTTAATTTTTAATTTATAAGAATTATAAAATAATAGAAAAATTTTATTTATATGTTTATAATTTTTTGAAAAATATATTTAATGTAATTATTTATTAATTTTATTTAAATAAAATTATTATATTATAATATATTGTGACATGTGACATGCATAAATTTTATTAAAAGTGAATTGGCTCGATAATTTAGAAATTTTTATAAATTTTTCATTACCATCAAACAAATAATTACAAAAACAAAACATTTTTTTAATGCATGGTCAACCACACGTGCTTTTTAGAATTGGATCTTGTTAGAACTGCAAAGTTAGGTATGCTTGCATGGGAATATTATTGTGATTGGTTTCCATTTTAACAGTCATAGTGTTGCACATATTTTTTGTAGCATTCGTTTTTTTGACAAATGATGATTAATTTGAATAATATTATCATTCAAACAAATTATTATAAATGATAGTTCATAATTACCATTATATTAATTAATTTTTTTAAAAAAACTTTATAAAGTTATTATCAATTATAAATAATAACAAATCTATCTCATCATTTGATAAAATAAATTAATAAGTCTAATTTTGTTAAATAATTAGCAAAAACTTATATTGATTATAATAAATTAGAAATAATTTATTTTTATAGTACCATATATATGTTGTATATCTAATTTTTAAAATATAGAAATAATATAAAATAGTATATTTGAGATAAATAATAACATTAAATTAATAATCAAAATTTTTTTTTTAATATTTTGAATATTCTAAAGAAATAATAAATCTCAAATATTTTTATATTTTATTATTATTAAATATTAAATAAGATTACATTTTTATTAAGTTTTTAGATTAAGTTTTAATTTTAATTTAATTATTTTATTCTCTGTCTTATTATCATTTCCTCCTTTGTCTCTTCATTAACTGTATCCTAATATTATTCTTCGCCTCTCTCACCTCCATTCTTCTTTAATTTCTTGTTTCTCTCCCTCCCACTTTTATATTTTTCTTTCTATCTCGTCTATGTTTTTTCTTCTCTTTTTTTATAAAATAATAGCTCATTTATTTCTGTTATTATTATTCTCTTTATTTTACTCTTATTAATCCATAATAATATCTATCTTTCGGAATAATTATTTCTTTCTATATTATCTTTTGTTATGTTAAAAAATTAATAATATATATATGAAACATCTCATATTATATTGTTTAATATATAATATTAAAGGTAACTTTTTCTTTAATTATTTATATTTTAATTAATTTTTTTTTATAAGAGTGATAACATATTAAAAGAAAATCATATGTATTAGTAGTATATATACTTGATAGTTTAGAATATTTTAAAAATTATTCATTATCATCAAGGTATCATTCACATAACAATAATAATGTCTTTGCCAAGCATATGCGACGACATAAACAGATCCAATTATAACTCCAAAGTTAACCAATCATAGGAAAAAGTACTTTTGGGATAGGTGGCCTCTCGAGATGTTCTCATGTCGTACTTATTTTCTGAAAGCATTCACTTTTTTGCGAGTGAAAATCTATTTTATTTATATATTGATCTTTAAAAATTAAATCACTAAAAAAATAGTTTATAAATAATATTTTAATAATAAATATTTAGTAATAACTTTGTAATTATATTTTTAATTTTATGTAATTATAAATGTAACACATCAAATGATATAACAAAATAATAACTTTCAATTTGTTTAATATTAAGAAAAATTACTTGTATTAATGGCAATAAATTAGAATTAATTTAAACTTATAATTGTTCCTATATTATGTATATAAACTTTTTAAATAAAGTAACATTATGCTATAAAAAGTAAGAAATCTAAATATATTTCTTCAATCTTAAATATTGTTTATATTTATAATCTATATTATGTAAAGTAAAGATAATATACTAGAATAATTATATTATTTATTATTTAATTACTTTTTAAATAAAGTAAAATTATATTATAATTTTAATTATATAAATTTGATTATTATTAAATTACTTTTAAAAATTTTTTCTTTTTATCTTAATGTCTAACATAATCACTTAATTACTTCTCTCTTCTATTATAATTATATTATTTGTCTCTTTATTTTTATGTTCTTATATTCTTTTTAGCCTCTCTCTTCTAACATTCTCTACTTTCTCATTTCTCTCTATTTTATTTATTTATTTATTCTTTCTATCTCTTTTATGTTCCTTCTTTTCTTTGCATCTTCATTAAATTGTCTCTCATTTCTCTATTATTATTTTTTTCTTTTTCTTGAACTTATCAATCTATAACATTTTCTTTCTTTTAAAATAGTTTTCTCTATCTATATTATCTAGTTTTAATGGTATTAATTAATAAAACATAAGAAATCTATCCTATATCATTATTTAATTGAAAAAATCTCTATATATGTATATTATTGTTTATATATTTATTAAATTTAATTTTAAAATTATAAGAACGATAACCTAACAGAAGGAAGGAATATATATTAATATATACGATATAAAAAATTTTCCAATTATTTATTTATTTTTTTATAAATAAAATATTTTTTTTACAATGCATCATGACTCATTATTTTTAACACAATAAACATTTGACAATAACGATAGATCTAATTAGTACTTCCAATATTAGACTTACCTAAGTGAGAGTAGTTTTGGGATGGGTGACCTCTTGAGAGTATTATTACACGTTTTTTCATTGATTTTTTTTTCTAAGGATTCAAAATTTATTTTATAAAGATGATAATTTTAAAAAATTAAATGATTATAAATTATTGTTTATAAATACTATTTTTTGAAATATTTATTAATAACAGCTTTATAAAATTTTTATCAATTTTATGTAACAATAAGTATAACAAAAAATATGATATAATAAAAGAATAATTTTAATATAGTTTGTTATTGAGAAAAATAAATTTTATAAAGTGTAATGAATTAGATTTAATTTATATCTACAATAGTATATATAAATTATGTATAAATGTGTTTAAATATATTAATACTACATTATAAAATAATAGGAATATAAATTAAATAATAATTATTAAATAATCATAATTTTTACTATCTATATTATATAATATTAAGATAATATATTAAAATAATTATAATATTTATTATTCAATTATTTTTTCAATATTAAGTATAAACAAATAAAATTAAATAAATTTTGAAAATATTATCTAAATATTTGTAATATTCCATAAAAATAATAGACCTTAAAAAATTTATATTTTTTATTTTTTAAATATTATATATGATTATCTTGTGAAATTTAATAAACGTTATAGTTTTAATTATTAAGGTTTCAGATTTAACTTATTTTTTTCTCAATTTTTTCTCTTTATTTAAAAGTCTCTTAAATTCTCTCAAATTCATATCTCACCTATTACCGTTCTATTATTTTGCCTTTTGATTTTTTAACTTGGTAAACCCTTATTGGCCTCTTAATCTACTATCCATCTCTTTTTTGTCATTTCTCATTTTTTTATTTTTTTGTTTATTATCTCTATCTTTTCTATTTTCTTTATTTCTTCCTGGATTTAAAAAATTACCTTTGATCTTTCACCATTCTTATTTTTCTATTTATTTATTTTTTTTAATTCGTGACTTTCTCTATTTTATAAAATAGTTATCTCCATCTCCATTATCACATTTTCAGATCATCATTTTATAATGTTTAAGATATCTCTTTTTGTGACATAGCCTAATATATAATAATTTTAGTAAATATGTATTTTATTTGTTATATTTATTATATAATTTAGTTATGTATTTATAAGAATAATAATATGATAAAAGACATTATCATTTATTTGCGTGAGTGTTATAAAAATTAATTGTTCATGTAATTTTTTATTTCATATATAAAGTATTGATATCATATTATATTATAATAATATAAAAAGCATAAATTTCATTAAGTAGTTTATATGCATAATAATTTAGAAAATTTTAGAAATGGAGCAATACCTTCAAAAATTAATCACACAACTTCCATATTTTATCTTTAACATATAATGATAGCATTATAACATATGTTATCATTAGAACTCCAAAGTTAACCATGTTTGGACAAGCTTAATGTTTAGATGGGTTACATCTTGAGAAGCTTGATTATTGTTCATATTTTTCATAACATTTATTTTTTAATGAATGATAATTAAGTTTAACAATATTATTATTTAAAAAATAAATTATTATAAGTGATAGTATATAATTATATTTTAGTAATTAATATTTCAAAATATAAATGTAGTATTATTATTAATTTATATAATAAGATAATAGGATGTTTGAAATTTTGGTTCAGTAAGAGTGTGCTAAATTTCTATGAATCAAAGTTATTTATTACAAAATATTTCCTTAAAAATATTTATATTAACTTTTAATAAAGTTTAACATATATATATATGATTTTATTTAAAATTTTATTTTATTATAAAAATATATTAAGTTTTGTAAAAGTTGTGTATTTGAAAAATGAACAGTAATTAAAAATTCAAACAATCAATTTTTAGATTGTTCGAAATGTAAAACAAGCCTACTTCCACCTCAAGAAAAAACAAGGCAAAAAAACAAAATATAAGCCTTTGAAAATAAATGCTTTGGCTAAGTGCACACAAAAAGAGGCAAATGAGATAGACTACTATGATCTTCCATTTAGATAATGGAATAGGCTGCAACATTCTTTCAACAAAATAAAATAGAAAAAAGAAAAATATTCAAGGACATAAAATCTAAATCATCACAACAAAAATCTTATGTTTCATAGAACCATTAAAAAGACACAAGTACCTTAATTAAATGAATTAAATATAAAGAAAGTTAATAACTTAGCTTATTTGAGAACAAAAAGAATTTCAGGAGTTTGACGATTGAATAGTGCAGTAGTGTACGAAAACGATAAGGGAAACAAACAGGTGGTTAACAACTTTAATATTTTTTCTTAAGATCACGTAAATATTTTTATTCTTACATTCATACAAAAATATTCTATTTGTATGCAGTTTATAAATGCTAAGAGCACTTACTAAACACCTAATTTAGTTGTTATAATCTTTCTAGATTTTTCTAAATTTTAATTAAGAAATAAACAAAAAAATAAATCACTAATAACATTAAAAAATGACTAAAAGAGTCGTTGCATGGTCGTCATTTCATCTAAACACTTCAGAACCGTTTGATTACAAAACCTGAGTGATCAGATGTATGCAATCGAATATATGACTTTATAAAAAAGAAATTTACCTTATCTGTTAGATAAAAATCACGATATGATAGGAAGAATTAGCTTGGATTGTGGAAGAAATATGGACTGTGAGATCATAACAAGTATCTATCAGGTGGGTGAATGAATTAGTAGTTTGAAAGATAAAATACTATAGTGATCACTCGATTGCAAAAATGTGAGATTAGATGGTGCACTTTATTGAAGCAATTCAGAAATTCACCATGAAGAAATGTTTGAGTGTTCTATCCTACATTCCTCACCAACATTATTCATTCCTCCTGATAGGTATTTTTGTAACTAAGGTACACATCCGATTGTTTTAGTTTACTAGCCGTTGTCATGTTGGATTTTACAATCGCACTACTAAAAGAAATTGTCCATTGAAAGATATTGTGTGGTGTTGATCGCTTGATCATGAATGGTGCTTCTTAACCATGTAATAAAGAAATTAACCTAGAAGAAATTTTGGAATTTTTTGCCCCTCATTACTCTTCGGCATTCATTTCTCCAAATTGGTAATCTTGTAACTGCTCTGATTAATTTAGTCGACTAGCAGCCGCTATAAATGTTTAATTAATTTAGTTGGCTAGCATTTGTTATGTTGGCTAATTAATCACTGATGTAACCAACAGAAGAATCGCATTTGTTTTCTTGGATTTATGAAATCGATATCGTTTGCTCGATTAAAAATTGTAATGTTTGGATTTGATTGTGTATGCAATTATTTTTAGAAGTAATTAATAATGAAACGTCGCGGTTCACTATGGCAAAGGGTTTCTGTATGGAAACTTTTTATTAATTTTTTTTCTCAATTATTTTTCTTTAACACATTCTCTCACTTCTTTCCCTCCTTTATTATTACTTTTTAATTCATCTTCATTCCTTATCTCGTTATGTTATTCATGGCCACTCGCACCTCTCTATCATTCTCTACTTCTTCATTTTTCTCTATTTCAGATATTTATTTATTCTGTTTATCTTACATATCTTTTGCCTTTTCCTTTCTTCTTCTTTAAATAGTCTCTCATCTATCTCAATTATTATTTTTGTCTCTATTTTTATTTTATGAATCCATGATTTTCTCTCTCTAGCATAATAATCAACTCTGACTAAATTATCCTTTTTCAACCAATCAATTAAAAATATTTAAGAAATCTCTTATCTTGTATAGTTTAACATGTAATATATTTTGCAAATATATATTTTATTATAAATTATTTTTATGTAATTTCATTTTTAATTTATGAGAAAATAACATCATAGAAGAAACTTTCCTTTAGAGTCATCTAGTTTTTTTAAAATTATAGTTTATATAATTATTTATAAATTTATTTAATTAAAATAATTATATTATAGTATATTATGATTTGTAATATGCATAAATTTTATTAAAAGTGTATAACCTTGGTAATTTATAAATTTTAGAAATTATTAGTTACTACAAAAAAATAATAACACAACTATAATATTTTTTTATCTAAATGCATCTTCGATAACCTGAGCATTTTAGCATTGCATGAAGTTAGAACTCCAAAGTATGCTTGCCCGAGAGCATCATTGTGAGGGTGACCTTTTTCAAGGTCTTAGTGTTGCACATATTTTTTATAGCATTCTTTTTTTAACAAACGAAGATTAATTTTTATAATATTGGTATAAAAAATTTACTATAAATTATAATTCATAATTATCAATATAATAATAAATTTTAAAAAAAAATTTATAAAATAAATGTAAATTTTATATAATACTAAATATAACACATCATTTTTTATATTTGAATAATAAATTTAATTTTGTTAAATAATTATCAAAATAACTTATATTAATTATAATAAATTTGAATTAATTTATTTTTATAATTTCATTTTTATCTTGTACATTTAATCTTTTAAATATAAAAATTCTACATTACAGAATTTTAGAGATTAAAAATAATATTAAATTAATAGTCAAAATAGTTTTTGAATATTTTTAGTATTCTAAAGACAATAAAAATCTCATATTTTGATATTTAACTATTATAAAATATTATATAATATTAACTTGACATATTTTGATAAATATTACAAGGTTTTTTTAAAGATTTTTGTTCCATTTAATTATTTCCTTGATCTTTTCTCTTTAACTAACTATATCTCATATTTCCTCATCTTTTTATCTCTATTATTATCATTGTCTTTTTTCTCTTCATTATCTATCTTCTAATATTCTTCTTCGTCTCTCTCGCTCGACTATTCTTCTTTCGTTACATGTTTTCTCCCTTCAACTTTCAATTTGTTCTCTTTATCTCTTCTATGTTTTTTCTTCCTCTTTATTAAATAATCCTTTATTTTTCTCAACTATTATTTTTCTATTTATTTTACTCTTATTAATCCATACTTTCTCTTTCTTATGGAATAATTATTTTCTTTTTCCATTATCTTTTATTATGCCAATAAATTATCAATATATACAAAATATCTCATATTACATAGTTTAATATTTAACATTAATAACAATTACATATTTTATTATTTATAATTTTTATTTAATTTATTATTTTATAGTAATGATAGTTCATTAAAACAAAATCATTGCTATTAATATCTTCAATTTCAGAAGTAATAGTTTACGTAATTATTTTTTATTCATTCTACATAACAAAATATTAATATTAGAAGACATTATCATATATATGATAATCATATATTATTTTGAAATAGCACATATACTTGAAAATTTTGACTATTTTAGAAATGATTCAATATTATCAAGACAACAATCACATACTATGATAATATCTTTTGCATGCATGTGTGACTAGAAAAATGTTATAGTAATGGATCTAATCAGAACTCCAATGATAAGTATTTTTATACAAGAGTTTTATTGGGATTTTTGGCCTCTTAACATGTCTTCATGTTGTGCATATTTTCTAAAAGCATTAAGTTTTTTAATCAGTGATAGTTATCTTTAACAATATGTTGAAGTTAAAAAATTAAATTATCAAAAAAGAAAGTGTATAATTATAATTTTAGTAATTAATATTTATCACTAACTTTGTAACATTATTATCAATTTAATGTAATAATAAATATGACACATTATATGGTATAATAAAATAATAATTTAATTTTTTTTAATATTTAGAAAAAAAACTTATACATCAATTATAATAAATTAGAGTTAATTTATTTTTATAATAGTATATATATTATTTATGTAGTGTTTTTAAAGTAATATCATGTTATAAAATGAAAAAATTTAAAAGTATTTCCATAAATATTTTTTATATTTATGATATAATATTAAGAAAAATAAAGAAAATATATTTGAATAATTATATTATTTATTATTTAATCAATTATGTTGAAATATGAAAAAATTTATAATAAATTTTTAGTAAAAATATTCATTAACTATTAGTAATATTATAAAATAATAATAAACCTTAAATTTTTTTATATTTTAAATAAATATATGTTATTTATAATTAAATTTTTTATTTTTAAAAAATATAATAAGTTTAATTGATTAAATTTAATTTTTATTAAATCAATTTTAACACTTCTTGTTCTTTATCTTATTATTTAACATATTCTCTCACCTACTTATCGATTTTATTATTATTTTCTTATTTATCACTTTATTCCTTATGTCTTGACATTCTTTTTGGCCTCTTCTCCTTTATCACTCTTTACTTTTTTATTTCTCTCTCTTTCATTTATTTATTTATTCATTCTATCTCTTTAGGGTTGCATCATTTCTTTTTCTTATTATTAAATCGTCTTTCATCTCTCTATTATTTTTTTCTCTTTATCTTACTCTTATTAATCTATAACTTTTCTTTCTTTTAAAAGAGTTATCTCTATGTACATTTTTTAAGAATAATAATTAGCAAAATTTACGTAATCTCTCTTATGTCACTATTTAATTTGTAATTTATTTCAAACAATTATGTTTTATTATTTATATAGCTATTTAATTTAATTCGTAAATTATAAGAATGATAGAAAATAAAATTATATATTACTATCTATCTTACAAAAAAATTTAAATTTTTTTATTAATTTTAGATAATAAATATTATATTATAATACATCATTATTTATTATTTTCAAGATAGTAATCACACAAATGTGACTATTTCTCTTTTTTAAACCTATGCAATCACATTAGCATTATAGCACTAGATCAAATTAGTACTTCCAATAGTAAGCTTGCTTGGGTTATAGTAGTTTTGACATTGGTGACCTCTTTAGAGCGTTGTTATACAATTTTTATACCATTTGCTTGTTTATGGATTGATAATTGATATTTAAAACATGTTAATTTTTAAAAATTACAAGATTATAAATTTTAGTTTGTAAATGCTATTTTTGTTATTAATTATCAATAGAAACTACATAAAAGTTTTATCAATTGCATTTACCAATAAGTATGGCACATCAAATGATATAATAAAATAATAATTTTTATATAATTTAAAATTTAGTAAAATAACTTATAAAAAATATAGAAAATAAGAATAAATTTATATTTATAATAATATATATACATTATATATAAATTTTTTTAAAATATAATAATATTAGTATAAAACAATAAAAAAATAAAATTAAATAATTAGTGTTAATTATTATTTATTTATAATATCTATATTATGACATATAAAGATAATATATTAAAATGGTTATCATTTTTATGATTTAATTAAGTTTTTTAATTTTAAGTATAAAAAAAATAAAAAAATTAACTAAATTGTTAAAATATTCTTTAAATATTAGTGATATCTCATAATAATAATATACCTAAAAAATTTTTTACTTGTCTATTTTTTAAATATTATATAAGATTAATTTGTAATATTTAATATATTATAATTTTAATAGTTAAGGTTTTAGTATTATTTATTTTTTCAAATTTTTCTCCCTATTTTAATGTGTCTTAAATTCTCTCACTTTCTTATCTGACTTATTATAATTATTTTAGTTGTCTTTTCGTTTTTTATCTTGTTATATTCTTATTGGCATCTCTCTCTATTATCCATCTCTTCATTTGTAATTTCTCTTTCTTTAATTTTTTTAATTCATTGTCTCTTTCTTTTCTATATTCTATAATCTCTTTTTCTCATCAATAAATTATCTCTTTTCTTTCTTTATTATTATTTTTATATTTATATTTATTTTATTAATTTCTTACTTTGTCTCTATTAGAAAATAGTTATCTCCATCTCTGTTATCACCTTTTGGCTCATTAATTAAAAATATTTACAAGATCTCTTGTGTGACATAGTCTAATATGTTATACTTTTCTAAAATATACTTTATATTTTATATTTATTGCATAAATTAATTTTTTATTTATAAAAATGATAACATAATAAAAGACATTATTATGAATTATTATCAACGTTATAAAAAAGGATAGTTTAAGTAATTTTTTATTTGATTCATATAAATAAAATATTGACATCATGATAAAAAGCATAAACTTTTATAAGAGTTTATATTCTTAACAATTTTGAAATTTTAGAATTAATGTAATACCATAAAAAAATAATCACAAAATTTCAATGTTTTATCTTTTACATGTCTGTGAGACCACACCAATATTATAATAGACGATATTAAAGGAACTCCAAAGGTAAGCTTGGCTAAACAAGCGCAGTGTTGGGATGGGTGACCACTTAAAAAGTTTTTTTATTGCTCATATTTTTCATAACATTCATTTTCTTAATGAATGAGAATTAAGTTTTATAACATTATTATTTTTATAAAAAATTATTATAAAGGATAGTTTATAATTGTATTTTAGTATTAATTTTTAAAAATAACATAATAATATTATTGTCAAATTCCCTACCTTTTTTCTATCTTTTTATCATTCTTTTTTTCTCTCTTTATTATTTTTTTAGCATCTCTCACCACTATCCTTCCACATTTTCTCATTTCTTTCACTTTCATTATTTATTTATTCTTTCAATCTTTTCTATGTTCACTCTTTTCTTTTCCTCTTTTGTCAATCATCTATTGTCTCTCTTTATTATTATTTTTTCTCTATTTTACTTTTATAAAAGGTGATTTTCTCTGTCTCTAAGAGGATAATTATCTTCATCTTCGTTATGTCTTTTTCTACTAATCAATTATAAATATTTAAAAAGTGCCTTATGTTTCAGTATCTAATTTATATAATATTTAAATAAATATGTATTTTAGTAATTATATTTATTAAGTAATTTAATTTTTTATTTATAAGAACGAAAACAAAATGGAAGGATTCAAAGTTTTTAATGTCAATATTATAAAAAAAATAGTTTATTTATTTATTTTTTTATTTTATGTAAATAATACATTAATATTACAATATTGTATGATAACATAATAAGAATATAAAAAATTTTGGAAATGCATTTAATTGTTGAAATAGAAACTCTTTAAAATTGTTCACTATTTTGATAACAATAATTAAACAACTACGATTTTTTTCATTTGCATGTATTTTTTATCACACGAATGTTATAGAACTCGATCTCATTAAAACTCAAATATCAAGCATGCTTTGGTTTGAGTACTATTTGTATGGCTCAACTTCTGATAAGTCCTCGTGTTGCACATTTTTTTGATATCTCTCCATTTTCTTATGAAAGATAGATAATTTTAATAAGATGTTTGATGTGATGTTCAACAAGAGAGAAGTGAATTGCTATGAACCAAAGTTTGATTTATTACAAATCCTTTCCAAAAAATATTTATAGTAATTTTTAATAAAGTGTAACAAATATATAAAAGTTATGTTCTATAAATTTCATTTTATTTTAAAAACATATTAAGTTTTAGAAAATACATGTAATTTAAAATCAATTGTAATTAAAAATGTAAAGAATAAATTTTTAGGTGGTTCAGCTTGCAAAACAAGTCTACGTCTACCCCAAGAAAAAATAGGAAAACACTACACAATATAAGACTTTCACCAATAGATGGGTTGGCTAAGAAATCATAACAAAGAGTCAAATGAGACAAACTACTATAGTCTATAATGAAATAAATGGAATAGGCTATTGCATCCTTACAACAATGTAAAATGGAAAAAAAAGAAAAACATTCAGTAACTCAAAATCAATACAACAAAAATCTTATATTTCATGAAATCATTAAAGGGTCACAAGTATATTAATTAAATGAATTAAATATCAAGAAGATTAGTAACTTAGTTGATTTGAGAACAAATGTAATTTTAGGAGTTTGACGAGTGAATGACATTGCAAAGTATCAACTCGATGAAGGAAACGAGTGGCAAACAACTTTAATATTTTTTCTTATGATCACATAACAAATTTTATTCTTCTTTTCATACAAAAATCATCTATTTATATGCAATTTGTGATGGTTTAAAGCATTTACCAAACAAATAATTTAGCAGTTAGAATTTTTGCTTTTTTTGTAAATTTTAATTAGGCAATAAACAAGCAGATTACTTTATAACATCTTGAAAAAATGGCTAAAAAGCCATTGTGTAGTCACAATTTGATCCAAATGCTCCTAGTCCAATAGATTGCAAAAATTAAGTGATAGGATTTATGCAATCAAATCTATACCTTCATAAAAATTAAATTGATCTTGTCTACTAAATCAGAATCACGATCTGACGGTAAGATTTAGCTTGGGCTGTGAAAGAAATACGGACTGTGCGATGACAACAAGGCACGATCAGATGGTTGAACGAATTAGTACTTTGAAGGATAAAATACTTTGGTGATCATTTGATCACAAAAATGCACGATTGAATGGTGCACATTAATCCCACAATTAAGAAATTCATCATGTAGAAAAGTTTGAGCATTTTGTCTTACATTACTCTCCAGCATTGTTCATTCCTTATCATAGTTATTTTCATAATATCAGAACACTTCTGATTGATTTAGTTTGCTAGACATTGTTGTGTTACATTTTACAATCGCATGACTAAAAGAATTTGTTGATTAAAGATAGAGTGTCGCATTGATTAATTGATTACAAAGTTGCACGATTGGACGATGCATCTTAATCCCGTTATTCAAAAATTTGCCATGCAAAAAAGTTGGCATTTTTCATGTCTCGTAGCTCAATAGTATTATTCATTTCTCTTTATTGTTATTTTTCAAACTGCTTCGATTAATTTAGTCAACTAACTGCCACTGTAAACATCTAATTAATTTAGTTGACTAGCATTCGCTGTGTTGGAAAATTAATCATCGGGGTAACCTACGAGCGATTTGCTTTTGTTATTGGATTACGGAGCCATTATCGATTGGTATATTAAAAATTGAATATTTGGAATTGATTATGGATGAAAAAAATTTAGAAGTAATTTTGAATGAGCCATTGTAGTTCACTACGTGAATGGGTTTCTATTTAATAAATTTTTATAAAATATTTTCACTTCATTCTCTCTTATTACAATTTTTTATTTTTGTATTCATTCTCCATCTTCTTATATTATTCCAAACTCATCTCACTTCCATAATATTCTCTACTTTCTAATTTTTCTTTATTTTACTCTTTAATTTATTCTCTTTATCTATTTTTTTCTCTCTTTTTTCTTCATTAAATCATCCATCATATCTCTTAATTATTAGTATCCCTTCTATTTTGACTCTGTTATTTATTGAACTCATACATTAATAATATTGAAGAAATATCTCATGGTGTGTATTTTAATATGTAATATATTTTATAGGTATTTATTTTTATTGTAAATACTTATTACATAATTTAATTTTTAATTTATAAGAAAGGTAAAATAGTGGAAAAATCTTTCATTTAGAGTTGCCTACTTTTTTTAAATTAAATTTGATGTAATTAATTATTAATTTTATTTATATAAAATAGTTATATTATAAAATATTATGACAAGTAACAACCATAATTTCATTAAAAGTATATCGGCTTGATAATTTAAGATATTTCAAAAATAGTTCATTTCCATCAAAAAAATAATCACAAAACTACAATATTTTTTCTTTTAAATGCATGATTGACTGCACAAACATTTTAGCATTGGATCTCATTAGACCTCCAAAGTTAAGCATGCTGTGACTAGAGTTGTACTGTGATGGGCGACCTCTTTAAAGTTTCGAATGTTCAAAAGATTTTTCCAAGCATTCTTTGTTTTGCTAGACAACGATTAATTTTTATAGTATTATAATATAAAAGAATACTATATATGATAACTCATAATTACCTCTATATATTAATTAATTTTTTCAAAACAACTTTTTAAATATATTATAAATTTTATATAATAATAAATGCAACACACCAAAGGATATAATAAAATAATAACTTTAGTTTTGTTAAATATTTAGTAAAATAACTTATAACCTTGATTGTAACAATCGAAAATTAATTTATGGTTATAATTGCATATGTCTCTCATGTATTTCATTTTTTAAATATACAAATATTATATTATAGAATATTAGAGATGAACAATAAAATCAAATTATCTTTTGAATGCTTTTAATACTCTAAATAAATAATAAATCTCAAAATTTTTAATATATTTTATTAAATATTATATAAGATTAACTTATGATATTTTTAAAAATATTAAAAGTTGTATTATAAGGAGTTAACTTTCATGTAATTATTTCTCTAATTTTTTTAGTTTTTATCTTAATATCTCTCATATTCTATGACCTTTTTCTCTCTCTTATTATCATTTTATTTTTTGTCATCATTATCTATATCCTAATGTTGTTCTTTGCCTCTCTCTCTTCTCTATTATTTGTTAATTTCTCGATTCTCTCCCTTACACTTTTTATTTTTTACCTCTATCTCCTTTATGTTTATCCCTCTTCTTTATTAAATAATCTCTCATTTGTCTCTATAAATATTATTCTCTTTAATTTAGTTTTATTAATTTTTGACTTTCCCTCTCTTATGGAATAATAATTTCTTTCTCCATTATCATTTGTAATATTAACAAAATAATAATTTATATAAAATATCTCATAATGCATTATTTAATATATAACATTGATAAAAATAAAAATATTTTATTTTTTATTATTATTATGTAGTTTAATTTTCTTATGAGAATGATAACATATTAAAAGAAAATAATATGTACTAATATCATCAATGTTGAAAGTAATAGTTTATGTGATTTATTTTTATTAAATTTGAATATTAAAATATTGATATTAGGATATATTATCACATGTATGATAAGAATAATTTTTTATAAAATAGTACATATACTTGATAATTTAGTTTATTTTAGAAATGATTCATTATCACCAAGAGAATAATCACATATCTACAATAATGTTTTTTTCATGCATCTACAACCACATAAACATTATAGGAATAGATTTAATTAGAACAAAAAATTTATGCATTCTATGACAGGTGTACTATTGCAATATGTACCTTCTTAAGAAGTCCACGTCTTACATATATTTTGTCAAAGAATTCATTTATTTTTGTGAGTAAAAATTAGTTTTAATAACATGTTGATGTTAAAAAAGTTAAATTTTTTGTAGAAGTAGTTTACAATTTCAATTTTAATAATTAATATTTAATAATAATATTATAATGTTAATGTCAATTTCATGTAATAACATATAAGACACAACGAATGATATAACAAAATAATAAATTTGAGGTTGTTTAATATTTGGCAAAATAACATATATCAATTATGATAAATTAGAATTAACTTAAGTTTATAATAATATATATATTATGTATATAGAGTTTTCAAATAAAGTAACACTTTGATATAAAAAATTATAAATCAAAAATAATTCCTTTAATCTTTAACATTCTTTATGTTTGTAATCTAAATTATGTAAAATAAAGACAATATATAAGAAAATTTAAAATATTTAATTTTAAAAAAATTTATTTTAAATATAAATAAATTTAAATTAAATTAATAGTTAAAATATTCTTTAAATATTGTTAATATTATAAAATAATATTAAACCTAATATACTTCTATATTTCAAAATAAATAAATGCCACATATAATTCATTTTTAAAAAAATATTACAATTTGAATTACTTAAATTTGACCTTTATTAATGGTTTTAAGCATTTTTTTTCTTTATCTTATTATCTAACATAATATCTCGTGTCTTTCTTTTATTACCGTTCTCTTATTTGTCTCTTTATTTTTTATATCCTTCTATTCTATTTGGCCTCCCTCTTCTCAATCATTCTACTTTCTCATTTCTCTCTCTTTTATTTATTTATTTATGCTCTTTATCTCTTATATGTTCCCTTATTTCTTGTCCTCTTCATTAAATCATCTCTCATCTCTCTATTATTGTTTCTTTATTCATCTAACTCTTATTAATTTATAACTTTTCCCTCTTTTAAAAAGTTATCTCTATTTATATTATATCTTTTCAAGAAGATTGATTAATAAAATTTAAGAAATCTCTTATATATCACTATTTAGTATAAAATATATTAAAAAATATATATTAATGAAATTTATTTTTTAAATTATAAAAATGATAACCTAATAAAAGAAAATCATTCATGTTAATATCTATATTATAAAAAAATAGATTTGTAAAATTTTTTTAATGTTATATTGATAAGAAATTAACAATATAATATATCATGATTCACTATTTTAAAGATAATAATCACACAACTATGATTATTCTTCTTTCTTGTGCATGTCTCAAACCATTAGCAGTATGGAACTAGATTTAATTGGTATTCCAATGTTAGGCTTTCTTAGGTGAGAGTAGTTTTTGGATGGTTGACCTTCTTAGAGTGTTATTACACATTTTTTTATCACATCCATTTTTCTAAGGATGGAAAATTGATTTACAAAACATGCATATTTTAAAACATTAAGTGATTATAAATTATTATTTACAATCACTTTTTTGTAATTAATTATTAATAAGAACTTTATAAAAATTATATTAATTTAGATGTAATAATAAGTATGATACATGATATGATATGATAAAATAATAATTTTGAAATAATTTAATATTAAGAAAAAATAACTTATATAAAATGAAATAAAGTACAATAAATTTATATTTATAATAGTATATATATATTATTTATAAAAAAATTTAATATATTAATATTATATTTTAAAATAACAAAAAATATAAAATTAAATAATTAATGTTAAATATTAGTTATTTTTAAAATATATATAAATCATATAAATATAATACATTAAAATAGTCATATAATTTATTATTTAATTAATTTTTTAATTTCAAGTATGAAAAAATAAAAATTAAACAAATTGTCGTAATATTCTTTAAACATTTGTAATATTCTATACAAAAAATGGACCAAAAAAAATTTTAATACTTTCTTATTTTTAAATATTATATCTCACTTGTATATAAAGAAAATTTCCTTTATGTGACTATCATCTTAATAATAATTAAACATTTCTTAAATTTTTGGAATTATCAAGCATATGCAACATCATTAACATGATCTTAAAATAAATTTTTGTACATTTGAAAATGAAACATCATTAAAAATAAATATAGTATAAGGACTACAAGGGATCACCTATCTCTATACTACTCTCACCATTGCATATGTAACTTTTGATCTCTAATGATATCTAGTGTTATAATGCTTAGGTCATCACATGCGCTTACAAAAAGATCATAGTTATGTAATTATTATTTTAAAGGAAACGAACCAGTTTAGAGATTTCTCAATTATCTAGAAATGGACTTTAAAAATAAATTATGCTTATTATATGTCATAATATATTCTAATATCAATATTTTTTTTATATAAAATTAATAAAAAAATTACAAAACCTATTTTTTTTATAGTGTTTGCATTAACACATTACATTTTTGTTATTATGCTATAATTCTTATAAATTAAAAATATTGAATTATTTAATAAATATAAATGATAAAATATATATTTATCAAAAATAATGTTTATCAAAAAATTTAACAAAGGGGTTCCTCAAGTGTTATTAATTAATGAGATGAAATCATGATAATGGAGATGGGGATAACTATTCCATAAAATAAGAGTTAGACATAGATTATATGGGAAAAATAGAGAAAGAAATAGTAATAGTTAGAGATGAGAGAAGATTTGTCAAAGTGAAAAAGAAATGTGAGAAAATAGTGGAGATAGAAGGAATAAATAAATAAATAAAAGAAAGAGAGAAATGAGAACATAAGAAAGCATGAAGGGGAGAGAAATAAGAAACATAGCGAGAGAATAAAGAGAAAAAGATAGAATAATAATATGAAAGAGAACAATGTGAGAGAATATGTGAGATATTAAGTTAAATAGAAAAAATAAGAAATAATAAAATTAAAGCTAAATCTTAAATATTAAACATAAGATATATATTAAATTAAACTAGTTAATATTATCTAAAATTTAATAACAATAAAATCTAAAGCATATTTGTGTTTTATTATTAGTTTTGAATATTAAAAATTTTTAAAGAATATTTTGTCTATAAAAATTATATATTGTATTAATACATAAAATTTAAATTAATTTATTGATTAAAAAAATATAATTATTTTCATTATAATATCTTTATATAACATAATACATGTAAGAAACATAAATAATATTTATTATTAATGATATATGTTTAAATTTCTGAGAATTTATAAACATAATATTATTATATCTAAAAAATTCAATACACATCATATATATATTATGATAAATATAAATTAATTTTTAATTTATGATAATTCATATGAGTTATTTTGCTTATTATCAAGTAATATTAAAGTTTATTTTTTCTAATATCATATGATGTACTATATTTATTTTTATTTCAAATTAATAATAATTTAATAAACTTATTATAGTGATTAATTACTAAAAAAGTAATTATATGCCATCATTTATAAAAAAATTAATTTTTTAGCATTAACATGTTATTAAAATTAATTATCATTCTTTTTAAAAGAGAGTATTCAAAGATGTTTGAAAATAGATGCTTCTCACAAGGTTACCAATCGTAACCCCACTTGTGCTCAAGTTGGCATAATTCTCTAGTCCTAATGAGATCTACTGCCATAAGGCTCGTGCTGTCCTATATTCATAAAATCGAGAAAAAATTATAGTTGTCTGATTATTGTGTTTAAGATAATGAAATATTTCTTTAATTTTAAAATTTTTAAATTATATACCCATTTTAAAAAGTTTTATGCATGATATATATGTTATAATATATTAAAATATTAATATTTTAATTATACAAAAATAATAATAAATTACATATGTTATTATTATTGATAATATAGATATTAAAAATAATGCTTTCTTCTAATTTGAAATTTTGTGGCAAATACAAAATTAAATTATGTAAACATTCTAAATAAGAAAATATATATTTATCATAAATATTATTTTTTAAGCTGTGCAACATAAGAGATTTCTTAAATATTGTTAATTGATTTATTGAGAAAGATATAATGCAGATGGTGGTTACTATTTTATATGAGAGACGAAGTCAATAACTAAAAAGAGTAAAAAGAGAGAAAATTAGTAACAGAGATTGTTGAGAGTAAAGTAATTTAGTGGAAAAGAAAAGAAATAATATAAAACACATAAAAGAAATAAATATGAGAGTAAAAGAGAGAGTATTGACAAAGTAAAGAATGATGAAGTAGAGTTGGAGCCCAAGAAAAATATAAAAACATAGAGATTAAGGAGACGAAAAAGAATGATTATAAGAGATAGTTCAAAGTATTGGAATATGAGAAACATTATGATAAAGTGAAAAAAGTGATAGAAGTAATTATTTAAAAAATTAATATTAATAATAAAACTTGTATTTTTTAGTAAATATGAGAATTTAATCATATATAATATTGTAAAAAAATTAAATATAAAATTATTTTAACTTATTATAATTTTTTAAATATTATAAATATTAGAAAAAATTTATTATTAATATTATATTATTTTATTCATACACAACATCAAAAAATTTTGTTAAATAATAAATAATATAATTATTCTAACATATTATCCTTATTTGCCATAATATACACAATAAATATAACAATATTTAAATTTAATGACATAATTTTCGATTTCTAATAATTTGTAATATAATATTATCTTATTTAAAATAATTCTAAAATCGTAATTGTAAACTATTATTTATAGGAATTTCATATTTCAATATTATCATTTTATTATAATCAATTATCACTGGTTAGATAGTTCATTGTTATGAAAAAAATTTGTAACATAAGGACTTCTCAAACGATCACCCATGTCAATACTGTTCTAACAGATCCTTGCTTAACTTTTGTCGTCTAGTAAGATCTAGGGCTACAATATTTGTGTGATTAAACATGGATATAAAAGAGAAAATCATAGTTGTGTGATTTTTGTCTTGAATATAATGAACCATTTTCTAAAATTTTCTTAATTATCAAGTATATATGCACATTTAAAGCAATTATGCCAAAATATATATCATAATATATTAAAATATCAAAATTATATTTATATATAATTAAGAAACAATTATGTAAAATATTATTTTTTATAACAAAGGAATTAATATTTAATATTTTTGTCTATATTAATATTATTCTTATATATTAAAAATCAAATCTTATAACAAATATAAATAATAAAATATATATTTATCATAAACATTATAAAATAAATTATTTAACATAACGGATTTTCTTAATGTTTATAATAGATTTGATGAAGAAAGATAATAAAAATCAAGGTAATGATTCTACAAGAGAAAGTTAAAGACATGGATTGCTAATAGAAAAATAAAGAAGAAAATAGTGATAAAGAGAGATGAGAGATGACTAAACAAAGAGAAAAATAAAAGAGAGAATATAGATGAGATTAATAGAATAAATAAGTAAATAAAGAAGAGAGAAACATTAGAATATAAAGATGAATAAAGGAGAGAGAGACCCTAAGAAAAAATGAGATAAGTAATTAAAACATAAATAGAAATAATGATAATAATGGAGATGGAAGACAGAGAATGTGGTTGATACAATTATAAATAGAAAACGTGAAACAAAAAATAAAATAATTATAAAATCTTAAAAAATGAATTGATAATGTTTTTTAAATAAAATAAATTATCCATATATAAAATTAAATAATAATAAAAATTTAAGGTTTATTATTATTTTAGATTATTACAAATATTAAAGAAATAATTTTATAAGGTATTTAATATTATTTTAAACATCTATAAATAATATAATTGTTCTAATATTTCATTATTACAAGATTTTATATAAATAATAAATATAAATAATGTTTAACCTTCATAATATCATTTTTTATTTCTAACATTTTAAAATTTAATGTTATTAAATTTAAAAATATCTACACACAACAAGGATATACTTTTATAAATAGTAATTAGTTATAATTTATTGTAATTCAAATATGTTTTTGCTCACCATTAAAGCATTTTAAATTTATTTATTTATATCATATCATAAGCTGTTTATATTATTATATGAAATTCATAATAACTTTAAAAAGTTATTTTTTATAATTAATTACTAAAATGCTAATTATAAACTATCATATTAATAATTTTAATTTTTAAAATTAAAATGCTATTAAAATTAATTATCATTCATTCTAAAAATAAATGCCAAGAAAAATAAGTGCAAAAACAGGACTTCTTATTGGATCATATTTCCCAATACTACTCTCACCTAAGTTTTGTTAACTTTGGAGTTCTAATGAGATCCAATGTTGTAATACACGTGTGGTCTCACTTGCATAAAAATGAAAAACATTTACACTTATGTGATTATTGACCTTAAATTAGTTACACTTTCCTCAAATTTCTAAAATTATCAATGACATGTAATTTTAAAATAAAATTTATTCTTATTATATATGTTAATAAATATTCTAATATAAATATTTGTTTATATAAAATTAAAAAAATTATATAAACTATTTTTTTTTGGTTATTGAGAAATCATTGCAAAAAATTTTCTTTCATTATGTTATCATTCTTATAAATAAAAAATTTTGTTACATCATATATCTACATGTTAAAATATATATTTATTATAATTGTTACATATTAAAGCATAAACATAAGATATTTCTTAAATATTATTAATTGATATTATTAAAAGGTGATATTTAAAAAAGAGATAATCATTTTGTAAGACAGACAAAGTCAATAATTGATAGGAGTAAAATAAAGAAAAAATTTATGATAAGGATAGGTGACAGATGATTTACTAAAGTGGAAAGAAAGGAAAGAACATAGAAAAAATAAAAAAGAATAAAGAAATAAGTGAAAGAGGGAGAAAAATCTTAAAGTAAAATGGGATTGATAAGACGCTTAGAAGAGTATAAGAAGATAGAAAAGTGAGACAAATAAGAAAATAATAATAAGAGTTAGATGGAAGTAAGAGAATATGAGAGGCATTCATATAAAAAGAAAAATTAGGATAAATAATTAAATAAAATTTTAAATCATAAATATTAAATAATATTTTTATTATTAATTTAGCATTAATTTATTTAGACATAAAATTAAAAAAATTAACTAAATAACAAAATAATATAATTTTTCTTATATATTATCTCTATATGATGTAATATAGATAATAAATATAAATAATATTTTACATTAATGATATTATTTTATATTTCTAGTATTCTATAATGTAATTTTTCTATATTTAAAACATCTTACATTACCTATACAAAATAGAAAACTTAAATTAATTGTAGTTTATTATAATTAATACAAGTTATTTTCCCCAATAATAACTTGTATTAGAATTATTAATTTACTCTATCATGTGATTTGTCATACTTATTATTTTATGAAATTAATAACAATATTATAAAGATATTAATAGCTATTAATTATTAAAATTGTAATTATTAAATATAATTTAAAATAATTTAATTTTTTAATGTTAACATATTATTAAAATTAAATTTCATACATTAGAAAAAGGGATGCTACAAAACAATTAACAAAACATTAGTATTTGTCGATAAATCACCTATCCCAATACCTCTCTCACCCAAGCTTGGTTGACTTAGGAGTTATAATGAGGTCCATGTTAAGGTGCTTGTGTGCGTAGAATCTTTTAAACATAAGAGTATTATACTATAGAATAAAAAAAATCTAAAATTATATTATTACTACTAAATATTATTTATATTTATTATATATATTACATAACATAAAGATAATATATTACAATAATTATGTTATTTAGTTTTTAGTTGACATTTTAAATTTTTATTATAATTTTAAAAAATAAATTTATTTTCAAAATTTATCTTTAAATTTTTTTAAAGATAAATTTAAATAAATGGTAAATTTTATTTATTTTTTATTGTTATTAAATTTATATATGATTTAATTATTGATCTTAACAAATGTTAAATTTTATTATTAAAATTTAACAACTAAAATTTAACTTTTATTCAATTATTTTTTCACTTATCTTACTATCTAAATATCTCTTATATTTTCTCCCTGGTTTCTCTCTCTTATTATCGCTCTCTTAATTGTCTCATTCTCTATCTTCTTAAATTCTTCTTAGCCTATCGCCATCGTCAATCCATCTCTACTTTCTCATTTTTTAGTCTTTCACTTATTTATTTAATCTTTTTATCTCGTCTATGTCATCTCTTTTCTTTACACTTTACTAAATAATCTCCCATCTCTCTGTATTAATATTTTTCTCTTTATTTTCCTTTTTCTAGTCCTTGACTTTCTTTATTTCTTATAGAATTGTTATATTTATTTTTATTATCTTTTTTTATCCTATCAATAGATAATATTTAAAAAATCTCTTATGTTGCTTACATTAATAATCAATTTTTAAAATAAATAAATATTCTATCCTTTATTTTTTATGGAATTTAATAATTTATTTATAATAACTATAATATAATGGAAGAAAATCTTTTGCATTAATGTCTAAAGAGTCAAAAAGAAAACTTTATATTTTTTATTTATATTATATAAATAAAATATCATTATTATAGTTTATTATGACATATATAATAAATATAATTTTTTAAATGTGCATTTCTTTGATAATTTAAAGATTTTTTTAATTATTCATTTTATTTAAGACAATAGTCACTTTATTATGAACTGTTTTTCTTTATATGCATGTGTAACCACGCTAGCATTATATCATTAAATCTTATTAGAGCTAAAAAGTTAAGCATACTTGCATGAGAGTAGCATTACGATAGGTCACCACTAAAGAAGTACTCTCATTACACATATTTTTAAAAGCATTTCCTTTTCAAATAAATGATAATAGATTTCAATAACATGTTCATTTTAAAAAATCAATTTATAATAAATTAGAGCTATATCATTAATATTAAATACTTTGATAATTATTATCTATACATTAATAAATAAGCATGACATTACTTTTTATATTTTATTATTATTGTTGTTATATTTGATATATTATTATTTATTATATTTAATAAATATTATAATTTTTGTTTTTTAATTTTTTATTTTTTATCTTCTAATAAATTATTTCTCTCCTCTTTGACCTTCTCTACTTTCTCATTTTTTTCACTTTTATTTAATTTTTTTCTCTCTATATTCTCTATATTCTCCATTTTTTATCAATCTTTTTTTTTCTTGCAAAATAGTTATCAAGATCTCTATTATATCTTTTTCTTGCATCAATTACCAATATTAAGGAAATCACTCATGTTACATAATTTAATCTATATAATTTATGATAAATCTATATTTTGTTATTTATATTTCCTAAATAATTTAATTTTTTTATTTATAAAAATTATAACATAATAAGAGAAAATATTATAAATTAACATTAATGTTATAAAACAAAGTATAATTATTTTTATCTCAGTTGTATATAAAAAATATTTATATTAAAAAAAATTTAAAAAATTGTACATTTTCTTCTGGATAATAATCATATAATTAAGATTTTATCTTTTGCATGCATTGGTTGCTACACTACTATTATAGCTTTGGATCTTATTAGAACTCTTACGTTAAGCATGCTTTGGTGAGAATAAAATTAGCATGGGAGACATCATGAGAAGTTCTTATTTTGCACATGTTTTTACATAAAAAATCTTTCTTAAATGAACCACAATTGAGTTTACTAATATTCCAATGTCAAAAAATTAAATTATTCTAAATGGTAGCATAATATTTTTAACAATTTTACAACTAATTGTTAAAAATTATATTATAATATTATTATAAATTTCATAAATTAATACATATGACCCTTCATATGACATATGGAAGTAATAAATTTAATATAGTTTAATATTAAGCAAAATAACTTATATTAAATGTAATATATAAAATTAATTTAGGTTTACAATAATGTGCTTGTATTTTATATATGATTTTTAAATAAAATAATATTATGTCATTGATGAAATATAAATCTGAATCATTAATTTTACATATGTTTTTATATATATTATGTATATTAAGTTACATGAAGATAGTATATTAAAATAATTATGCTATATTTCTTTAAATTAAATATTTAAATACTATATATGAAGGAAATAATATAATATTTGGTTAAAATATTATTTAAATATTAATAATATTCTAAAAAATAAAAAACCTCCTACAATTTTTATATTTTATTATGAAAAATATTATAAATGATTAACTTGTTATATTTCAAAAATATTATAAGTTTAGTTATTACTATTTATCTTTATTTGCTTATTTTAGATCCTTTTTTCTCGTTATCTCAACATCTCTTGCACTACAACTTTCTACTTTCTCTTATTGTTACTCTATTATTTATTTTTTCATTATCTATCTTATATTTTTCTTTGCCTTCAACTCTCTTTTATCTTTCTTTAATTTATCATTTCTCTCTATTTTAATATTTTATTTACTCTCTTTATTTTCTTTATGTTCTATCATTTTTTTAATTTTTATTAAATCATCTCTCAATAATCTTTACTTTTAATTTTTCTCCTTATTTTGATCTTATCAACCCTAAACATTCTCTCTCTATAATAGAATGGTTAACTTCACTTATATGATTTCTTTTTAGCTCATCAATAAACAACATTTAATGAATCTGTCAAGCTATAGAGTTTAATGTATATCATTTATGATAAATATATATGTTATTACTAATATTTATTAGAGAATTTATGTTATTATTCATAAAAAAATAATTTAATTAAAGAAACTCTTATTTAATAATTTCTATGTTATCAAAAAAAGTAGTTCGTGCAAATTTTTATTAATTTCAAATAAAATAATACATTCATATTAGAATATATTATAACATATATAATAAGCATAACCTTTTTAAAACCTGTGTATATTTGATAGTTTTGAAAATTTTAGAAATGGTTCATTGTCTTTCAAATAATAATCAGAACTACAATTTTTTTATCTATTGTATGCTTTTGTGATCACTAGAGCATTATGGAACTTTCTTTCATTAGATCTCAAAATTTAAGCATTCTATGATAAGAGTAGTATTGAGTTGTGTTTGTGCTTGAGTTGTCCTCACATTACAAATATTTTTAACAAATTCAGTTTTTAAAGAATTGGATTTTTTTTGTAAGATAGTTAATGTTAAAAAGCTAAATTATTCTAAATGATTATTTTTAAAGACAATTTTAGTAATTAATCATTAATAATGTCTTAAAAAACTTATTACTTATTTTGTATAATAATAAATATGGTAAATCATATGAGATAATAAAATCATTAGTTTTACATAATTTAATTTTAAGAAAAATAACATATATAATTTGTAATAAATTCAAATTAATTTATATTTGTAATAATATATGTACAATATGTACCAATTTTTTTATTATAGTATTGTTTTATTATTGAATATTTAAAATTTTAAATTATTAAGTTAATGTAAAATATTATTTATATTTATTAACTATATTACATAAAATAAAGAGTAATTTATTACAATAATAATAATATTTCTTATTTAATATAATTTTTTTTATATTAAACATTAAATAAATAATAAATATTATTATTATTCTAATAAAGTACTCTTTATTTTATGTAGTATAGTTAACAAATATAAATATAATCAAAATAATGTTTAAATTTTTGAATTTTTCTAAAATAATTAAAATACTAAAATAGTTTCTAAACTTTGTATTTACTAAAAATTATATATAACTAACTTTCTATATTTAAAAAAATTATAATTTATTTCATAAAATTTATTTTAAATTTAATTATTTCATGCTTTTTCTTTTTAACTTAATGTATCAAATTCTCTCACTTCCTTCTCTTTTATATTATCATTCTTTGCTGATCCTCTCTCTCCCCTATCCTTCTCTATTTTTATATTTTCTCTTTCATTTTTTTATTCTCTTTATCTTCCTTATGTTCACTATTTTCTTTTCCTACATTAAATATTTTTTATCTTTGTCTATTATTATTTCCTTCTTTATGTTGCTCTTATAAATTTGACACTCTTAGGTGGAATAGGTATCTCCATCTTTGTTTTCCTTTTTTCATCCTAACAAATAAACTATATTTAAGAAATCTCTTGTGTTGCATAGTTTGATTTAAAATATTTATTTGAAATATATATTTTATTAATTATATTAGTTACAAAATATTTTTCTTATTCATAAGAATGATAACATATTGTAAGAAAATCTTATATATTAACATCTATTTCATAAAAAAAATTTGTAAATGTTTATTTATTATTTATAAATGAATTTTGATATAGGAATATATTGTGACATGTACTACCTCATTAATTTTTTTTGAAAATGAATATTGAAGTGAAAACGATCATACAAATCCCATAAAATAGGATGAATAATAGTTTTAAGCTATTTTTGATAATTTTTTTATTGTATTTTTTAAAAAAAATAATTATGAAATACCCTTTAAATTTAATATTCGAAGTTGCAATTGGATCTATTCATTAAAAAGGAAAAGAATCCGATGTGAAGGCTTGTATCCACGTGCTTCGTACATCAATCATATTTAGATACTTCAAAATCATATTCAAATACTTCGAAAACATATTCAGATACTTCAAAATCATATTTAATATTCATAAAAAACTTTGATTTGCAAAAATAATGTTTTACAATTTTTGTAACAAAAAAAAAGATGAACTTATACACCAAAAGTTTTAGTTAGTTCTGTTCAAAATAGAACCTATGTCGACCTCTAACCAATGCTAGAGAAAACTCCAATAGTAAATGAATTATAACTTGATGTTTTTTTCTTTACAGTTTACTTCTAACTTACTAGCCTTTGTGGATTGAAATATAACAGACTTTTATGAGTTCAAGCACAACTCAATTTTTTCCTCGATTAAACAAAACTTAAGTTTTCACAAATATTAGGTGCTGAACATAAATGGGAGACTTTTAAATTGATGGTTGGATCGATTAAGATCAGTATTTAAAGGAGGAAGTGATCTCCAATGTGTAAGCAAGAAAATGTGCAATCAGACAGTGCTAAACAATGCCAATTTTTGTTGGAGACTTTCACTGACATATAGTCCTACATTGCAAGAGGAGAAGCTTACTTAGTATTTGTATGCATTCCCCTGGGTGTAACTGCTCATGTTAAAATTGGCTGGCCAATTATTTTTGTGCTTAGGATTTAATCAACTATGTAGTCACACATCTGATGGGTTTATCCATGTCATCCAAAACTTATATTGCATTTAAATGATTGTTGATTTAATCCAATGCATTTTTCCGTTTGGTTTAGGAATTCATCATGAACTCGAACAAATCGAACTAATCTCGACTTAAGCTTTGCCTAAGACTTTTGCTTGCAAGCATAGCTTTAGATGTCGCATAAAATTTATTTATTTATTTATCTATTTAATTATGAAAAATTTAATAGAATTAGTTTCTTTTAATTTAATAAAGCTTTAAAGATAAACCTAACATAGAATTTGATAAAAATACATAAGTTCTTTGGTCGACCCTCATCTATGCCTGAGATATTTGCACTCGTGGACAACTTTAAATATAAAATAATTTTTTTCTACTTATTTATTATCTAACTTTTAATAAAATTATTTTTTTGAAGTAATCAAGATTTAACAATCAACTTAACTTAAAATTTGGCAAAAATATAAAAGTATGACTTAACAAAATATTCAATGATTAAAAAAGGGAATTATGAATGGTTTAGGTATGATTTCAGCCAAGAAAAGGATTAAGTAATTAAAATATTAAATCATATTGATTTGCTAAACAAATGTGATGATTAAATAATTTGTATACCTGAATATGATTTAAAATTAATGTGAAAGCATAGTCCCTTATAATCAATAAGCTAACATTCTATTTCATGGTTAAATAAAACCATACTGAAGCTGATGTGCATATTTTTAATCTTTGAAGCTTACTAATCAGCCTAATGTGCTCTAAACAACATTAATTCACCATGTCCAAAATGTGTAGCTCCTTCTTCACTATAAATCTATTTCAAAGTAAATAAGATAATTAAAATAAATGAATAAATATTAAAACCTTGATCAATCAAACACAACAGAAACTTATCGCATATGATTGGAAATTTAGAAAATTTTAGAAATGATTCTTTATCTTTAGGACAAAAATCACCCAAATATGATGCTTTGCCATTTATATGTATGTGTGATACACTAGTATTATAACACTAGATCTAATTATAACTCAAAAGTTTAAGAAACATAGATGAGAGCAGTATTGGGACAGTTGACTTTTTAAAAAGTCCTCATGTTCCACAAATTTTTTCATGGGCTTCCTTTATATATTAAATGAGAATTAATTTTTATATCAAGTTAAAATTAAAAAATTAGCATTACTAATGGTTTTTTATAACTATCCTTTTAATAATTTAATTTTAAGGATAAGTTTGAAACTTTATTTCTTATAACAATTCTTTTAGTAATTTTGTAATTTTATTTTAAAAAATATTCAAATTCTTAAATTATATCATTAATTATCTATATTAAATCATATAAAGATATTATATTAGAATAATAAAATAATTTCTTATTAAAATTACTTTTTTAATTTAAATTAGAATAAAATAATAATTAATTAATTATTAAAATATTTTTTAAATATTTCTAATATTCTAAAATAATAATAAATTATAAATATTTTTATTATTTTTTATTATTAACTATTATATATCACAAATTTTTTATATTTAATAAATATAATGCATTTAATTGTTAAGATTTTAGTTTTATTTAACAATTCATCTCACTTATTTCTCTTTATCTTAATTTCTCTCATATTCTCTCAGTTCTTTCTCTCTTTTATTATGATTATTTTATTTGTCTCTTTATTTCTTATAAACTTAGATTCTTTTTTATCTCTTTTTCTCATCTATCCATCTCTACTTCCAAATTTACGTCTCTTTCACCTATTTATTTATTCTCTTTATCGCTTTTGTGTCAACACTTTTTTTACTTTCTTTGATCATCCTTATCTCTATTTATTAATATTGTTCTCTCTATTTTATTATTAAAAATTAATTATTTTGTATCTCTTGTAGAATAGTTATCAACCTTTTTTGTTATCTATTTTTTAGCTCATTAATTATTAATATTTATGAAATCTCTTACATTGTACTCTTTAATAGATATTATTTATGACAAATATGTTTTTATCACATATATTTAAGATTTATTATAACATAGTGGAGGAAAATCTTTAGTAATGTCTCCACTATCAAAAGTAATAGTTTATGTATTTTTTTATTAAATTTATGTAAATATAAAGGAAATATAAGAATATATAATAACATTTATATAAAGCATAGTTTTTTTAAAAGTGAATATGATTGATAATTTAAAATATTTTTGAAATTATCAATTAACTTTAAAAAAAATAAGCATATAACTATGATTTTTTTCTTTTAGTATCATGTGTGAGCACGCCATTATTATAACACTAGACTTCATTAGAGCTTCAATGTTGGGTATGCTTAAGGGAGAGTAGTATGGGGAAAGGTGACCTTATAAGACATCCTCATGTTGCACATATTTTGCTATAGCAATTCCTTTCTTATGAACGATAATTAATTTTAATAACATGTTAATATTTCAAAATTTAGCAATTATAAATGATACTTTATAATAATCATTTAGATTTTACTTATAATAACTTTATGACATTAATGTCAATTTGGAATATTAATAAATATGACACATCATATGATATAATTATATAATTACTATAATATATCATAATATTAAGAAAAAATAAAATCTTAATTTTGATAAATTGGAATTAATATTTATTTATAGTAATATATATGTTGTGTATAGATTTTTTTAAATATAATATATAATATAATATTATTAATTTTTAAGACATTTTTTATGATAAATATATATAATTATAAACATGAATTAACTCTAATTTTACATAGTAAATAACATTTATTTTTATTTATATGAAACTATATTTAAGTAATTATTTTATTAGATCACATGATATGATATTTATTTTTTTATGTAGCTAATAATAATGTTTCGAATTTATTATCAATAATTAATTATTAAAATTATAAATATAAACTTTCAATTTTAATAATTTAATTTTTTAACCTTAAAATGTTAAAATCTATTGTCATTCAAGGAGAAAAGGATTAATATGAAAAAACTATGTGGAACACAAGGACTTCTCAAGTGGTCAGCCAACCCAATACTACTTTCATCTAAGCATGCTTAACTTTAGAGTTCTAATAAGATAAAGTGTTATAACACTAGTGTGGTCACACATGCATACAAAAGATTAATTCATAGATGTGTAATTATTGTCATGAAGATAATGAATCATTTTCTAATTTTTTTAGTTCTATATAAATAAAATAATTAGATTAGATTATATTATGACAAATATATTAGCATAAACTTCTTTTGAAAGCACATGTGCTTGATAATTTAGAAAATTTTAGAATATATATCATATCATATCCTTATTTTTCACACACAAGGGAGTCTTTTAATAATGTTTATTGATGGGCTCAAAAAGAGGTAATTGATATAGAGATAACTATTTTGTGTGTGTGAGACAAAAAGGCATTGGTTGATAAAAAAAATAAAATGTAAAATAATAACATTAGAGAGAAATAAGAGATAATTTTTTAAAAAGAAAATGAAAAGAGAGAACCTAAACATGTTAGATAGAATAAATAAATAAATGAAAGAGACAGAAAAAATTGTATAAAAGGATAGGGGAGAAAGATGCCATGAAAAATGTAAGGAGAGAGAGAATGAACAAACAAATAAAAAAGTCATATTAACAGAGAGAAGTGAGAGAATGCTAGTGATATTAAGATAAAGAGAAATAGTTAAACCTAAATCTTAAAAAATTAAACTTATAATTTTTATTAAATACTAAATTTTAAAAAATAATATTTAATCATAAAAAATTATAAAAACTAATTTGTATTTTTTAAATTATTTAAGATTATCAAAAATATATAAAAATAATTCTAATTATTAATTTAGTAATATTTTATTAATAAATTAATTTAAAATTCTAATTAAATAATAAATAATATAATTATTATAATATGTGATCTTTATATGACGTAATATAAAAATATTCTATGTTAAATAATATAAACAATTCGTAAATAATAATATTTGTCATGGACAAGCATTTTAAAATATAATAATATTTTATTGTAGATTACTAAAATTCTAAATTTATAATATTAATGCTAAATATTATATTTCTTTATCATCTATATTATGTCATACAAAGTTAATATAGTAAAATAATTATATCATTTATCATTTAATTAATTTTTTTTACTTTTAGGTATTAATAAAGTAATATAACATTAATTGTCAAAAAATTATATAAATATTTATAATATTTTAGAAGTATAGTAAACCTCTAATATTTTTTATGTTTTATTATTTTATAATATTATATATGAGTAACTCAATATATATATTAAATATTATAAATTTAATTATTATTATTTAAATTTTATTTAATCATTTATCTCTAATTTTTCATTATATCTCACAGTCTCTCATATTCTTTTTCTTCATAATCTCTTTTGTTATCATTCTTTTATTGGTTTTAACATCTCTTAGTTTTTATAATTTTCTTGGTCTCTAACTCCCGTGCAACATTCTTTACATTCTTATCACTCATTTTCATTTCATTTTTTTTATTTCTTTTTATCTCTTCTATGTTCTCTTTTTTGTATTTCTCTTTATTAAATCATCTCTCTTTAATTACAATTATTATTTTTCTTCCTTTTTTGCCCTTACCAATCCATGGCTTTTTCTCTCTCATAGGGTTTTTATCTTTCTCTCCATTATCTCTTTTTCAACCAATCAACTAATAATATTTAAGAATACTCTTTTTTTACATATTTTATTGTATAATATTTGTGATAAATATATATTTTATTTTTTAAATTTATTATATAATTTAATTTTAAATTTTAAAATGATAACATAATGGAAAAAAATATTGTGTTAGCATCTACATTATCAAAAATAATAGTTTATAATTTTTTATTAATTTAATATGGTTAAAATAATAATATTAGAATGTATTATGACATATATAATATGCATAAATTTAAAAGTGCATAAGTTTGACAATTTTGAAAATTTTAGAAGTGGTTCATAATCTCTAAAATAATAATCACACAGTTGCAATTTTTTGTCTATTTTATGCCTGTGCAACCCCATGAGCATTGTGGCATTAGATCTCATCATAATGCCGAAGTGAAGCTTGCTTGAGTGAGATTGGTCTTAGGATGGGTTAAGTCCATCGAAGTCGTCATGTTACGAATATTTTTCTAATTTCTTTTTCCAAAGAATGATAATTTATTTCAATAACTTATTAATGTTAAAAAAATGAATTATCATAAATAATAGTTTATAACTGACATTTCTATTTTTATTTTTTAATAATAATTTTATAATATTTTTATTAATTTCATAAAATAATAAATATGACTCATCATATGATGAGAAAAACTTTTAATTATAGTGACACTATATCATAAAATAATAAAAAAATTTAAAATTATATCATTAATGCTAAATATTTTTTATATTTATTATCTATATTAAGTCAATTATAGATAATATATTAGAATAATTAAATTAATTATTATTTAGTAAAATTTTTTATCATTAATTTTGAGTAAAATAATATAATATTTGTAGCAAAAATCTTTTTTAAATATTTGAAATACTCCAAACAAATAAAAAACCTCAAAAAATTTTTAAATTTAATCATTATAAATGTTATTTATGATTAATTTTTATATTTAATAAATATTATATATTTTATTATTAAGAATGAAATTTTATTAGTTATTCTTGACTTTTTTTTCTTTATTTTAATGTCTCTGATATTTCACGCTTAATTCTCTCTCTTATTATAATTCTCTATTTCTCTCTTGATTCTCTATCTTCTCATATTTTTGTGGTTTCTCTCTCTCCATTATCTCTGTTCTTTCTTATTTTTCTCTCTATCTTTAATTTATTTATACTCTCTTTTTTATGTTCTCTTTTTCTTCCTCTTCATTAAATCTTCTCTCATGTCTTTCTATTACTATTTCCTTTTCTATGTCACTCTTATAAATCTGTTTTTTTTTCTCTTATGGATTAGATATCTCAATCTCAATCATCTCTTTTATAGACAATTAATGAATAATTTATTTAAAATCTCTCTTGTTGTATAGTTTAATATAAAATATTTATGAAAAGTATATTTTATTATTTATATTTTCTTATAATCTCATTTTTTTAATTTATAAGAAAGATAACTTAGTGGAAGAAAATATTAAAAATTTTTTCCTATGTTTTGTTAAATAATAGTTTATGTAATAATTAATTTTACATAAAAAATATTGATATTAGAATATTATGTGATATATATAAAAAACAATTTTTTTTTAAATAGTGAATATTGAATTGAAAATGAGTGTGTAAATCCCACAAAAACTTATGAATTAGTATATTTAAATATTTTTTATTATTTTTTAGTTTTTACTTAATTTATAAAAATTTTTGTAAAAATAATTTTATGCTTTGAAAAAGATTTTATTTACAAATATAACAATTTATAATTGCATTGAAAAAATTAATTGTTGAAATGATACATCTAAATTTCTATATTTTTTTGTTCAAACAAGAACATACGTCCTCCTGCAACTGAGGTTTAAAAAACTTCACTAATAAAATAATTACAACTTGAGGTTTTTTTATGATTTATCACGAGGCTACTAGGATTTTTCGCCACAACTATAACCCGAACTTTCATGAGCTCAGCCCTAACTATTTTTTTTATGACATCAAACTGAACTTAAGGTTTTTTAAACAATGTACCTCCCAACTTAAAAGTACCTGAGTGAAAAACTATATAAAAGTGGATACCAAAGTACTTAAAAATTTATTAAAATATTCATAAAAAATTATTACTACAAAAACATAATAACAACCACTTAATTAACGATTGTGAAGGACTCATTGGAGTAATTGGATCCTCTTAGGGGTGATCTAAACCATTTGATGAAATGATGTAATAATTGGAAGTTGTAGATGGATGGATCAAGGTAGATTTAATTGGGGCCATTTTATCAAGTTAAACGAGATCTTGATCTTTTGATTAATTAATGTAAAACTTAATGCTAGATTTAGACTATGGGATTCAAATGAGAGAGATATATGTCATCAGATCAAGGATATATTTTTTAAAAAGTGGAAGTAAAAATAGCAGTCCCATGAAGTTGAACGAGATAACAATCACTAGAGGGTTCAATCGATTATAAAGGGCGAAGATGTAATTATGCAATGAACTTATGAAACAGATGGTTGGGTCAATTAAGATTACTTCTTAAAGGTAAGTGTGATCTTTACCATGCAATTACAAAAAATACTAGAGCGAAATGTGCTAAGCGCAATGTGTTTTCTATGGAGACTTTCATAAGGGACATAGTCAAACATTACCAGAGAGGAAGCTTGTTTGTCTTCTGTAGGCATTCTCCTAGGTGTAACCAATAATATTTGCTAGCTCTCTATTTAATCACATGGGAAGACTCATATCTTATGGGTTTATCGATGTTTGACCATTACGATACTTATGTTCAATTTAAATCCTTGTTCTATAAATGTGACTATTTTACCTAAACCTATGATTGGGCTTAAGATTGTCATGAGACTTTTGCATTCGGGCAAAACTTTAGATCTGTCATAATTGTTTTTACTTATTTAATTATGAAAACGTTAGATCTGTCATAATTGTTTTTACTTATTTAATTATGAAAAGTTTAGTATAATTCATTTCTTCATGTAACCAAGACTTAATAATTAACCTAACATAAAATTTATCAAAAATACAAAAGTATCAACCTTGGGCTTCTACAAAAGAACACAACTTACAATATAACAAAAAATTTTTTATTTATTTAAATTTGAAAATTCTATATGATTTATTTTTTTGATGTAATCAAGAATTAATAATTAATAAAGATAGAATTTGGAAAAAATACAAACGCATGTCATAACTAAAGAAATAATGATTCAAAAATAGAATTATGTTAAGTTAATGAATGATTTAAGTAGGACTTCAAATAAGAAAAGAATTTAGAGATTAAAAAATTGAATCCTATTCATTTTCTTAATCAATAATATGATTAAATAATTTAGGTTCCTAAATAAGATTTGAAATTTACAAAAAAGAAGAGCATCATAAAATCAATAGGCTAACATTTTTTTCATAATAAAATAAACCCTTATCAAAGCTGATGCACATGTCTTCATTCTTTGAAGTTTGCTGAACACCCCAAGGTCCATTGAAGAATGCAAGTCTATTATGTTCAAAATGTATAGTTTGTTCTTTAGACACAAACCCATTTCAAACTAAACAAATCCATTCGAATAAAATACAAAATATTTAAGGTTGTACGTAACAAACCCAAGGGTGAGCCACCACATATGTTTGATAATTTAGAAAATTTTTGAAATAGCTCATTATCTTGAAGTAGTCACATAACAATGATAATTTATCATTTTTATTCATGTGTAACCACACAAATATTGTAGGACTAGCTCTCAAAAGAATTACAAACCAAAAAATGTTTTTGTATGAGTAGTATTTAGATGGGTGACCTCCTTAAAAGTGCCCTAATCCTAAAACTTTTTCATAACATTCCTATTTATAATGAACAAAAATTTATTTTAAAACATATTAATGTCAAAAATATTAAATTATTATAAGTAACAGTTTACACTAATGATTTTAGTAATTAATTTTTGTTAATTACTTTATAACATTATCGTTAATTTTATATAACATAAATATAGCACATTATGTGATATTTTAAAATAATAATTTTAATATAGTTTAATATTTAACAAAATAATTTATATTAATTATAATAGTGTACAATTAATTTATGATTATAATTTTAAATATGTAATATATACGAACTTTTTAAATATAATAATATAATACTATATAATATTAGAAATCTGAAAGTTATATCGTTAATATTAAATGATATTTATATTTGTAATCTTTAGTACAACACTTAAAGAAAAAAAATTGGAATTATTATATTATTTATTATTTAATTAACATTTTAAATTTTATGTATGAACAAAATAATATCAAATTTCTAGTCAAACTACTTTTTATATTTTATTATTCTTTAATATTATATATTGTTAGCACGTTATATTTAATAAATATTATATGTTTAATTATTAAATTTTATTTTTACTTAATTATTTCTGTCACTTTTTTCATTTTATCTCAATGTCTCTAATATTCTGTCTCTTTCTTCTACCATATTATCATTCTCTTGTTTGTCATTATATTCTTTATCTTCTTACATTTTCTTGACCATTATCTCTTTTTTAACCTTCTTCACTTTTTAATTTGTCTCTCTCATTCACTTATTAACAAATTCACTCTATCTTCTATATGTCCTCTCTATTTTATACATTCTAATAAATCATCTCTTATCAGACTTTATTATTTTTTATTTGTTTATTTTATTTTGTTTCATCAATGAGTTTGACTCTACTGTAGAATTATTATCTCAATTTCCGTTATCTCTTTTCTAGTCCATCATTTAATAATGTTTAAGAAAGGTCTTATGCTTCTTACTTTACCACATAACATTTATGATATATATATATATATATATATATATATATATATATATTTCTTCAAATACATTTATTATGCAATTTAATTTTTTATTTATAAGAATGACAACATAATCAAAGATAATTTTATGTATTTAAATTTACACTATGAGAAATAATAGTTTACATATTTCTTAATTTTATATAACAAAAATATTTATATTAAAATATATAATGATGTAAACTCCAAGAATATTTTTTTTAAATTGCATATGCTTTCTAATTTAAAAACAATTAGAGATATTTCATTCTCTTCATGATAACAATCACATAAATGTAATTTTTTCCTTTATATGCATACCCAACCACACCAGTATTACAACAATGGATCTAATTAAAAGTAAAAAAGTTAAGCATGATAAGACGACAGTCACATCAGGATAGGTTACCCGTTGAGAACTCCTTTTATTTCATCAATTATTTAAAAAAATTATTTTTTAATGAACAACCACTGATTATAAAACATGTTTACTATAACAAATAAAATTATTTTACATGAAAATTTATAATTAGTATTTTATTAATTAATTATTGATAATAATTTTATAATATTATTTTAAATTTCTCATAATAAAAAAATAGCACTTCACATGATCTAAAAAAATAACTTTATATGTTTTACTCTTGAACAAAAATAGAACAATTATAAATAATTAAAGTTAATTTATGTTTGTAATAGTATATATATGTTCTATATAAAAGTTTTTAAAGATAATAATATTACTTTATATAATATTAAAAATTTTAAATTTTGTCGATTATGTTAAATATTTTTTCTATCTATTATATAAATGATAGAATTTGAAAATAATATATTAGAAAAATTATATTATTTATTATTGAATGAACTATTTAAATAAATTTTAAAAAAAAGTAATATGAAATTAATAGTCAAAATAAACTTTAACCATTTATATATTTTAAAATAGTAAGAAGTCACCAATATTTTTTATATTTTATTATTATTAAATATTATGAATGATTAAATTGTTATAATTAAAGATAAGAAAACTTTAATTATTAATATTAAACTTTTTCCATTATTTATGTAACTTCCTCTTCATCTCAATATCACTTATACTATTTAACTTCCTTCTCTTTTCCATTATCATTCTTTTATTTCTCTTTATTGTTTATCTCCTTATATTCTTCTTGCATTCTTACTTTTTTCTATCCTTCTCTGCTTTTGTATTTTCATTCTCATTCAATTATTTGTTTATTGTATTTATATCTACTATATTCTCTTTTTTTATCTCTACATTAATTTGTCTCTCATCTTTTATTATTACTTTTTTCATATTCATTTTTATCTTTCCAATCAAAATATTTGTCTATGTCTTTCTCTTATAAAAAAAGTTATCTCTTTCTCTACTAGTTCTTGTTCAGCCCACTAATTAATAAGATTAAGCGAACCTCAGGTGTTGCATAATTTAATTAGTACTATTTAGGATAAATATATATTATTTATTTAAATTTCATGCATAGTTTGTTTTTTATTTATATGATTGATAACACAATAGAATAAATTCTTTGTATTAATGTCTATGATACAAAAACTTTACATACTTTATTCTTAATTATATATAAATAAAATATTCATATCAGATTATACTATGACATATATAAGCATAAATGTTGTTAAAATATTTTATGCTTGATAATTTAAAAAATTTTGGAAAATTTTTAATTTCCTCCAACTCAATAATCTCACAACATCGATTTCATCTTTTTTTATTCTTTTGTGGCCGCACCAGCATTATACCATTGTATTTCATTGGAAGACTAATGTTAAGCATAGTTGGGTTTTAGTTAAATTTGGATGGGTGACCTCTTAAGAAAAACAAGTGTTGCACTTATTTTTCTTAACAATCTTATTTTAATAAATAACAATTTACTTTAATAATATATTAGTATTACAAAGTTAAAAGTATTTAAATTCCTTTTTAATGAATGGTAATTGATTTGAATAATATATTATTGTTAAAAATTTTTAATTACTAAAATTACATCTTATAATTACTTTATACTTTAATTGCTAATTCATAATGTAATAAAAATGGCATATCCTACGATATAAAGAAATAACAAAATTAATATTTTTTAATATTGAGAAAAATAACTTATATTAATTATGAAAAACTAGAAGTAATAGATATTTAAAAAAGCATATATATATTTTATGTGGAATTTATATATTATAGTGATATTATGTTATAGTTCATTTGAAATTTAAATTTATATAGTTAATGTTGAATATTATTTATGTTTATTATCTATATTTCATCATATAAACATAATTTAATTAAAAATTTCAAATTTAAGCATTATTTAAAAAATATATCAATAATTAAAATATTTTTTAAAAATGTATAATCATTAAAATAATAAAAAACATTAAATAGTTTATATATTTTATCTCTATGAATAGTATATTTGATTTATTTATTAAATTTAACAAATTTTATTCAGTTTAACTATAAATATTTATTTAGCTATTTCACACATTTTTTCTTTTTATCTCGAAGTCCCTAATATTCTCTTAGTTTCTACTCTCTTCTATTATCATTGTCTTATTTATCTATTTATTCTTTATCTTTTTATATTTTTGTTGGCCTCTAACCCCTGTTTATCATTCTTAATTTCCCATTTCTTTTACTCTTTTACTATTTTATTAATTCAATTTATCTCTTCTATATTCTGGCTATCTTTTTCCTCTTCATTAAATTATGACTAATCAATCTCTATTATTAGTTTTCTATTTATTTTGCTCTTATCACATTATGACCTTTTTTCTCACGTATAAAAAAGTTATCTTCATCTCCATTATCCCTTTCTGAACTAACCAATGGTCTATAGTTAAAAGTCTCTTATGTTTAATAGTTTAATATATAATATTTATTGTAAATATATATTTAATTATTTACAATTCTTATATTTTTATTCTAATTTAATTATAAAAATGATAGCATAATGAAAAGAAATTTTATGAAACAATATCTATGCTATTAAAAAAAATCTTAATATATTTTTTTTAAAATTTTTTATAAATTAAATATTAATATAAGAATATATTATCAAATATGTAATAAGCATAATGATTTAAAAATTACTTATGCATTATAATTATATTAATTATTATTTAATTTTTATTTATTTTTAGTTCGAATAAAATAACATAATATTAACAATATTTTTATTATTTTTAAAATAATCTTAAATAAAAATAATTGCAAGAATTTTTTCATTTTTTATTACTATTAAATATTGTATATGATTATATTATTGTATTTAAAAAATATTAAAAATTTAATTCTTAAGATTTATATTTATTTAATTATTTGTCTCACTTTTTGTCTCTTATGGTCTCTTATATTTTCTTATTTCCTTTTAACTCTTATTATCGTTCTCTATTTGTCTCTTCATTATCTATCTCCTATATTTTCCTTTCTCTTTCTGCTTTATCATTTTCAACTTTCTTTTTTCTCTCCCTTCCATTCTTTTATTTATTCTCTCTAACTCCTCCATATTTTCTCTTTTTTTCTCTTCTTTAAATCTTCTCTTATCTTTATCTATTACTGTTTCCTTCTCTATGTTTCTCTTATCAATATATGTCTTTATATCTCTTTTGTTGATTAGTTATCATTATCTCTATTATCTCTTTTTAACATAATCTATTTACAATATTTAGAAAATCTAACACCTTGCATTATTTAATATGTAATATTTATAATAAATATACATTTTATTATTCATTTTAACGAGATAATTTATTTTTTTATTTTTAAGAATGATAACATAAGTTAAAAAATCTTATATATTAATGATTATGTTACTGAAAAATAATAGGTTAAGTAATTTTTCAATATTATATAACTAAAAATTTTTTATTACAATGCATAATAATGTATATAATATCCATAAGCTTTTTTAAAAGGGTATATTGAAGTTAAATTAGTGTTTGAATCCAAAAAAGGGGGTGAATTATTTTTCTAAATATTTTTACTTATTTTTAGTTATATTTATATTGAAAGCCTCATTATCGAAATTATTTTTTGACTAAAGAAAATTTATATTAATAAGCATAACTATTTATGATTTTTATAATGAAAACAATAGTTCAATTTATACAAAATAAGGTTAGGTGCTTCGGTTCAAACAAAAACAAACTTTAACTCGAACCATTGCTGAAAAAAGTTCATTTGTAAAAGAATTATAGCATGATATTGTTTCCTTATAGTTTACATCTAACTTATTAGGTTTTACACATTCAACTATATGGAAAATTTGCTTTTTCTTTCATAATTGTTATTTTTGTTTCCATATCTCTATTTAAGTCCATAAACTAATAAAAGTCTAGAAATCACTTATGTTGCTTAATTTGAAACATAATATTTATGATATATATATATATATATATATTATGTAATTTAATTTTTTTTTGTAGAAAAGACAAAATAGTGAAAGGAAATCTTACGAATTAAAGTCTACACTATCAAAAATAACATTTTAAGTGATTTTTTAATTTATTTTTTATAAATAAAATATTTATATTAGGATATATAATGGAATTCATAATAAGCACAATTTTTTTAAAAGAGCTATTGTTGTTGATTTAGAAAATTTTAGAAATGATGCGATATCTTTAAGACAATAAACACATACCATCATTTTTTTCTTTTATTTCCATGAGTGACCACACCAACATCATGAAATTAGATCTTATTAGAGCTCAAAAACAAAGAATGCCTCGGAGAATGCACTATTGTGAGGGGTGACACCACTAGAAGTCCTCATGTCACAGTTATTTTTCATAGAGTTTATTTTTCTAGTGAACAACAATTAATTTTGATAAAATGTGAATGTTAAAAAAAAAATTTATTGTCAATGATTGTTATTAATTATTTTTTTATAAATTAACTATTTAAAATAACTTCGAAACATTTTTGCAAATTTCATAAGATAAATATGAAACATCATATGATACAAAAAAAAATCTTGAATATTATTTAAAGTTTAGCAAAAAAACATATATAATAAACTAAAATTAATTTATGTTCATAATTATATGTATATATGTTGTGTAAAGTACTTTTTAAAATATAGTATTATTATATTATAAGAATGATACAAAATAAAAATTTTTCATTAATGATAAATATCATTGAAATTTACGATCTATATTACATCATATAAGGAAATTATATTAAAATAATTACATAAATTATTATTTAGTTGGTGTTTTAAATAAAGTTGTCTGTAAAATAATGTTAAAGTTTTCTTCAAAATAATTTTTTAAATATTTTTAATACACTAAAGTAGTATTAAAAAATTAGATATTTATAACTTTTTTGTATTATTAAATATTAAATTTTTTAAATTATTATATTTAAAAAATATTGTACTTTATTTTTAAATATTTAACTTTTTTAAAATTATTTCTCTAACATTCTCTTTATCTCATTATCTATCACTTTCTCTTACTCTTACTCTATTTATTATCATGTGGTTATTGGTTTCTTTATTTTCCTTCTTAAATTTTTGTTGGCCTCTCTATCTTCTCTATGTTTCCCTACTTTCTCATTTTTATGTATTTTTTAATAACACATTTATTCAATCCATCTCCTATATGTTGTCCTTTTTTTGTTCATTAATCATCTCATACCTCCTTTTATTACTATTTTCTATTTTATTTTTTTACTAATCACTATCTTTCTCTTTATCACTTTTATAGAGTAGTTATCTCCATCTCTATTATCATCTTCTTAGGCCATTAATTAACAATATTAAAGAAATCATTTTTGTTACATAGTATAATTTATAATATTTATTAATGATTATATATTTCTTTATTTATATTTATTTGGAAATTAATTTTTCAATTTATTGGTATAGCAAACTAATAGAAGAAAATCATATGTATTAATATTTATGTTATAAAAAAAAATAAATTTTAAGTAATTTTTTCTTAATTATATATAGAACCAAAATATTAATACTATATTATTTTATGACCTATATATAAACATAATTTCTTTTTAAAAGTGCATATGTTTCAAAACTTAAAAAATTTTACAAATTGGTAAATTATCTTAAACATAATAGTCACATAATAATGATTATTTGATTACATGTGCAGCAAGAACATTATTAGAGTACTTGACCTTGATAGAACTCTAAAGCTAAGCATACTAAGGCAACAGTACCATTGAGAAGGATGACCTTTGGAGAAATCCTCATGTTGAACATATTTTTAACAATAATCCTTTTTCTAATGAAAGATAAGTTATTTTAATAACATGTCAATTTTCAAAATTTTAATTATTAAAAATTATTGTTTACGATAACTTCATAAAATTGTTATCAATTTCAAATAATAAGAAGTATGATGCATCATATGATATAATAAAATAATAAATTTAATATAGTCTAATATTAAGTAAAAAAACATATATTAAATATAGCAAGTGGGATTTAATTAAGGTTTATAATCATATATATATATATATATATATTAATAAAATAAAATAATGTTATATTATATATTATTGAAATTCTAAAATTATCAATAATATTAAATATTATTTACCTTTATTATCTATATTACATAATATAAACATATTATGATTTAGTAATTATTTTCATTATTTTTAAAAAAACTTTTCAAATTTAGTTATGTGTAAAATAATATAATATTGATAGTCAAAATATTCATAAAAAATTTATAATAATCTAAAATAATAATAAATCTAAAATATTTTTTATATTTTATTAATATGAAATATTATATATAATTAAAACATTATATTTAATAAATATTACTATTTAATTTTTAATAGTTAATATTTATTTAATTATTTCTCTCATATTTTTCTCTTTATCTCAATGTCTTTAACTTTCACTCAGTTTCTCTTTCCTCCAATTAACATTCCCTTATTTGTATGTTCATTCCCTATTTTCTTATATTTTGCTTGGCCTCCAACTATCTTCTATTATAATTAATCTATGATTTCACTTTCTCTTTTGCTTTTTTATTTATTATCTTTAACTCATTTACATCCTCTATATACTTTTCCTTTTCATTAAATCATCTATTATACATCACGACTATGATTTTCCTCTCTATTTTGCTTTTATTAACTCAACACCTTCTCTCTTATTCATGGAAAAGTTATCTCCATCTTCAACATCTTTTTTCAACCCATGAACAAATAGTATTTAAATAATCTCTAATGTTACATAATATAATATATAATATTTATGATAAATAAATATTTTATTACTTATATTTTCCTGTAATTTAATTTTTTATTAATAAATGTGATATTAAAATGTAGGGTAATTTAATATATTAATGTTTATGTCATCAAAAATAATAGTTTTGTAACTTTGTCATTAATTTTATGTAAATAAAATATAAACATTACACAACTTTATGACACATTTAATAAGCATAATTTTTTTTTAAATTACAAATATTTGATAATTTAAAAATTTTAAAAACTTTTTATTATTTTCAAATAATTATAATTTTTTATCTATTGTATGCTTGTGTGAGGACACAAGCATTATGGCACTATATTTAATTAGAAATCAAAAGCTTGCCTCAATGAGAGTGGTACTGGCATGATGTACCTCTTGAGAAGTTCTTGTGTTGCAAATAATTTTTTCATATTCCTTTTTATAATTAACGCCAATTTTTTGCAACATATTAATGCTTAAAAATTAAAATATTATTAAAATAACTTATTATTACAATTTTAGTAATTAATTTAGAATAATTATTTTCCAATATTCTTTTTAATTTTATATAATAATAATTATGGCTTGTCATACCAATGAAAGAAACAACTTTGATATAGTTAAATATTTAACAAAATAACTTGTATCAATTATAATAAATATAGTAATATTGTAGTATAGAATATTAGAAATTTAAAAATATATCATTTTGTTAAATCTTATTTATGTTTGTTTCCCTATATCACATCATATAAAGATAATATTCTAAAATAAATATATTATTTATTATTCAATAGCTTTTTATGTATGAATAAAATTATATAATATTAATAGTCATTGAATCTTTAAATTTATAAAATATTTTAAATTAATTAAATACCTAAAAAATTTTTTATATTTTCTTATTATTAAATTTTATGTATTATTTACTTGTTATAATTAACAAATATTATCAGCTTAATCATTCAGATTTAACTTCTATTTAATTATTTCTCTCACTTTATTTATCCTAATATCTCTCACATTATGTTATTTTTTTCTCTTATTGTCATCCTTTATTTGTCTCTTCATTTACTATCTTCTTATATTTTTCTTGGCCTCTTTTTTCTATATTTCTTTACTTTTTAATTTCTCTCTCTTATATTTATTTATTTTCTTTATCTCTTTTATATTCATTTTTTTATTCTTAATTTAATCTTTTCTCGTCTCTATATATTACTATTTTCTTCTCTATTTCACTATTGTCAATTTGAGTCTTTCTCGATCTAATGGAATAATTATCTCTATCTCTATTATCTTTTTTTTAAAATTGTAGTTAACAATATCTAAAAATTCTTCACATTAGATTTTTTAATATATGGTAAATATGATAAATATATATTTTATTATTGATATTTACTATATTTTTTTATTTATTAAAAAGATAACATAAGGGAAGAAAAACCTTTTATTAATGTGTATGCTATCGAAAATAATAGGTTATTTAATTTTTAATTAATTTATTATAAATAAAATTTCTATATTATAATATATTATTACATATATGATAAGCATATATTTTTAAAAATGCACATTGAAGTGAGAACAATTGTTTGAATCCAACCAGAGTGGTGGATTATTATTTTAAATAATTTTTTTCAAATTTCGAATTACATTTATATTCAAAAATTTTTTATAAAAAAATGTTATAATTAAAGAATGTTTTTTATAAATATAATAATAAATGATTTTATAATTAAAATAAAAGTTTAATATGTACACAAAAACTTTTAGGTTGTTCAATTCAAATTAAAATTTATGTCCACCCCCACTAGATGTTGAAAAAGCTCTAGTAAAAGAATTACAACTGGCTGTTTTTTGTATGGTTTACCTCAAATCTAAGACCTTTTAGGTTCAACTATAATGTGGGCTTTTATTAGGTCAACCTTAACTCAATTTTTTACTAACACTGACCCAGCTTAGGTCTTTATAAATATTAGGCCACCCAACCCAAAAGAAAAACAAATGTCTAGCAAGACATTAATTCTTAATAAGAACATAAAATTTTCTGCTTGCTTATTAACGTAAAAAAACATAAACTACAAATTAAAAAAAGGAACTAAGAAAATTAAAGCTTAGTGTAATTATGCTTACCTAGAAAAATTTTTAATTTTAAGGAGTTGTAACCTGTAGGTGTTGCTTGACAAAATTTTTGCTATTAGAATATGATGCTACCTTTTTTTGATATGTTAAAAATTTTTTATCTTCATTTGCCATTCCATTAAAAATGTTTAAGTAGTTATGGAAAAGATTTTGTCATAACCATTTGAAAGTTAGTGAAATGTTCTTACAAAAAAAAACTTCCAAAATGCTTAAAAAGATCTTAAAATATATTTCCAAAATGACTACTACAATGTCATAATAATGACTAGTTATTAAGCCATTATGTTTGATTAACTGTACTACTTTGATTAACACAGAGGAGATCACAACATTTTGATCAAATACTATAAGATGGATGAGTTCTTGGTGATTGGGTCACTTCAGATTTTTTCAATGTTATTCGATCAAGTTTGATGAGATATGGATCACTCGATTAATCAATAGTAAAATTTTGAATTAGATCTAGATCATATGATTCGAATGTGGGAGATCTTTGTTTTTAATTCAATATAGATTATTTCAAAAAATAAAAAAATAAATAGCCATCTCATGAGGTTGGGCAAGATAATGACCCTTTGAAAGATTCAATCGATTATAGTAGATGATGCATTAACCTCTTAATCATCTTATCAAATGGATGATTGGATTGATTAAGATCATTGTTTAAAGATAGAGGCAACTCCATCATGTAGTAAAGAAAATGCATGATCAGAGAAGCCTCAGTACTACCAATTTTGTATGGAGACTATCACAAGGGACATAGTCTTGCATTTCAATTGTGGAAACCTTTTTGGTCCTTGTAAGCGTTTGCCTTGATATAACTAGTGAACCAAATATTAATTGGGTTTCTAGTTTTGTGCTCAAGATTTAGCCGACTAGTGAACTCGACTCATATTGGTTTATCCATGTTTAACTCCACCCATACTTATATTTTCTACAAATTCCTCCTGATTCAATCCACTACCTTTCACCAATGTGTTAAGAAATCCATCATGAACTAGAGTGGGTAGACCTGATATGGATTCGACATATTTCTTGACCCCTAAGCTTGTGCCCAATCTTGGATGCGGCATAAAAAAAATTTATTTATTGAAGTTTGAAAAATTTTATAGAATTATTTTTCTATGAAATCACGATTTAACCATTAGCCTAGCACAGATTTTCAAAGAATAAAATTATCCTATGCTCTGGTTTTGCTAAGCCTGAGAAAAATTTTAGTAATTTTTTTTATGTAATCAAGTCTTAACTATCAAAGTTATATAGAGTTTAACAAAAATATTAAACTACATTTTAACCAAGCAAAGAATTATTCACAAAAAAAATTATGTTAAATTAGTGAATGGTTTAAGTAGGGATTGAACAAAGGAAAGAAATTTTTTGAAAAATTAAATCCTAGTCATTTTCTAAATCTAAGAGATGATACAAAAAATTATATGTTTGAATATGATTTGAAGCTGATAAGAATGAAGAGTGCCTTAAAATGAACAAATTAACAATCTATTTTATAGAAAAAAATCTTATCAAACTTATGTATATGTCTTCAATCTTTGAAGCTTGTGGAACACTCCAAGGTGCTTTGAATGTCACTAGTTCACCATGTTCAAAATATACAGCTTGTTATTTATGAATAAACTTATTTCACACTAAATAAGTCCATTATAATAAAATGCTAAATATTTCAGACTTAACCAATTAAACACATGTCTGACCAACCACGCATGTTTCATAATTTAGAAAATTTTGGAAATGGTTCATTACGTTCAAGATAATAATTACACAACTTTGATTTAGTGTCATTTCTATGCAGATGTTCCACACCAACATTATAATAATAGATCTCAATAGAAGTTTGAACTTAAGGATGCTTGGGTGAGAATAGTATTAGGATATGTGACATATATTAATGTCTATGTTATAGAATATAAAAATCTAAGTAATTTTAATTAATTTTGTGCAACTAAAAAATTTATATTAGAATATATTATGACATATATAATAAGCATACATTTTTATTAAAAAATGAATAATTAAGTGAAGACAAGTGCAAGAATTTCACAAATACTGATGAATTATGGTTTAAAATTATTTTTTCTAATCTATGAACAATATTTATTTTAAAAAATTTGTTATAAAAATAATTTTATTTTATTAAAAACTTTGATTTAAAAATATAATTAGTTATAAGTTTAATTATAATAAGAAAGTTATTGTTGTCTACTAAAATTTTTTATTAGTTGAGTTCGAACAAGAACCTACATCTGCACTTAAGTAAGGCTGAAAAAAACTCCATTAGTAAAATAATTAGAACTTTAGGATTTTCATCATGATTTACTCTAACCTACTTTCCGTTTATCAGCTCAACTATAACCTTGGATTTTACAAGGTCAACCCTAACTCTATTTTTTATTAGATCAAAAAAAATATGGCTTTCACCAAAATACAACAAAAAAAATATTTAGTAAAAACGTAAGTTTTACCTTTAATCATTTATGAATCTAAAGAGCATGAAGAGATCAAAATTTGGAAAAGAATTAAGAAAATGAAAGTTATACGAATTGTTCTTAGTTGGAAGAATTTGAAATTCCAGGAAGTCGTGCACCATAGGATCTGTTATAGAAAATTTACACAAACAGAATATGATGTAGATTTTTCTGTAGATGTGAAAATCTTGCTCATGTTCATTAGCCTTTTCATTCAAAATAATTAGAATTTATAGAATAATATTTCTCAATAACTATTTCAAATTGAGACCAAAGCTATTACAAAAGCATCTTTCAAATGGCTTAAAAAGAAATTAAAATATTCTTGAAAAATAGCTATTCTAATGGCTTAATAGTAGCGAATTATTTTGTTATTAGGTACAACAAACTATTGCCATTGGAGTGGCACAAAAAGGATCCCAACAATTTGATCAAATATTGTCGTAGTTTATTTGTTTTAGACGATTGGATCATGCTGCCTTTCACCAGGGCCATTCGATCAAGTCAAATGAGTTTTATTTTTTTTTTTTGAATAATTAATGATAAAAATATGGTTCAATCATAACCAGAGTTTTAAAATAGAAGAGATATGGGTAATCAAATCGAATATCAAGAATTTCAAATAGGGGAAATAAAAAAAGTAATCTTATGAGGTTGGATGATTAAGATCTTTTTAAAAGTGTAGGCAATTTCTATTTAAAGGAATAGTGGATCACCAACGTATGATTGAATTGTGTAGAGTGTTTTTAGTTTTTGTTGTACACTGTCACAAGAGTTATAGTCCAACATTATAGGAAATGAAACTTATTTGTCCTTCATAAGCATTCACTTGGGTGTAGTCTACCAACCTAATGTAGGCTGGCTTCTCATTTGTGCACACAAGATTTATTCACCTAGGTAGACTTGTATCGTAAAGATTTATCCATGTTTAGCCCCTCCCATACTTATATTTTGTTTAAAAGATTCCTTGTTTCTATCCAATTCTTTTGTGCAACTGCTTAAGGAATTCAAAATGAATTAAAATGGGTGAACTTGATCTAGACTAGACTATTTTTTTTTTATTTTATGTTTGTGCTTATGCTATTCCCTAGAATTAAAATTAGGCACAGCTTTTGATGTCGCATTTTCTTAATTTTTTTAGTTCTAAAAATGTTAATATAACTATTATTTTGTTGTAGTTAAGATTTAGCAATCTACCTAAGATAGAATTTGGGCAAAATATAAAAGTCTTTTACTCGAGCTTAGGCTCAGTCTAGGACTTTTTCATTCTGGCAAATCTTGGAATGTGGCATAAAATTTATTTATTCAATTACAAAAATTTAATGGAATAATTAATTTTTCATGTAATCAAGATTTGACAATCAACTTAACATACAACTTTCTAAAACTTAAAAGCACGATTTAAAAAAGGAAAGAATTATTCAAAAAAAGAATTACGTTAAATCAACGAATAGTTTTAGTAGGATTTGAAGCAACAAAAGATTTAAGAGATTGAAAAATTGAATCATATCTACTTGCTAAGATGAGGAGATGACTAAATAATTTAGATACCTGAATATTATTTGAAATTAACAAAAAAGGAAACTGCTTCAAAATCATCAAGCTCACATTTTATTTTATAATAAAACAAAACCTTATCGAAGCCTAGGCTCATGTCTGTTAGTCTTTGAAGATTGTTGAACACTCCAAGGAGCTTTAAATACCTCTTCACTATGTTGAATATGTATATCGTGTTCTCCACATAAAAACCCATTTCACACAAAATAAGCCCATTTGAACAAATGGCTAACTAATTAAATCCTGGCACCTCAAATAATAGGGTGACCCAACACATGATTGATAATTTAAAAAAGTTTAGAATTAGCTCAATATCTGCAAATATATAATCACACAACAACAATTCTAACATTTGCAAGCATATATGACCACAACAATCTTATTTTGCTAGATCTCATTAAAAATCAAAAGTAACCCATGTTTGGGCGATTGTGGTATCAGAATGGGTTACCTCAAGAGAAGTCCTCGTCTTTTAGAATTTTTTCATTGAATTTCTTTATTAAATGACAAAAAATAATTTTAATAACTTATTAATGCTAAAAAAAATTAAATTATTGCATAAAACATTTTATAATTATCAAATTTAGTAATTAACTACTATTAATAAATTTTGTAACATGATCATTCATTTGATACAACAATAAATACAACATAATGTATGATATAATAAAATAATAATTTTAAGATAGTTTAATATTTAATAAATTAACCTATATTAATTTCAATAAATTAGTAATAATTAGAGCTTATAATGGTATATACATATTGTGTGTACAATTTTGTGAATATACTAATATTATTTTAATAAAAAATTAAAAAATCCAAATTTATTTCATTAACATTCAATATTATTTTTATTATTGTCATTATTACACCAAATAAAGATAACATACTTGAATAATCATACTACTTATTAATTAATTATACTTTTTCATTTTAAATATGAATAAAATGACATTAAATTAAGAGTCAAAATATTTATAATATTCAAAAAAGAAATAAAAAATACAAATATTTTATATATTTCATTATTATTAAATATTTTTTATGTTTAATTATATTATTTAATAAAAATTATAACTTTAATTATAAAGAATTAACTTTTACTTAATTATTTCTCGCATTTCTTTCTTATTACCTCAATGTCTCTTATATCCTCACACTTTCTTCTCTCTCCTATTATTATTTCTTTATTTGCCTCTTCATTCTCTCTTTACTTTACCTTTCGTAAATTTCTTATTCCTCTGTTTCATTTATTTATTTATTTATTCTATTTATCTCTTATATGTTCTCCTTTTCTACAGTTCTTAAATCATCTCTCATCTCACTATTATTATTTCTCTCTTCATTTTATTGTTATCGATCCAAGACTTTTTCTCTCTCATAGAATTTTTGTATGTACTTCAATTTTCCTTTTTTAAACCCATCAATTAATAGTATTTAAGAAATATCTTATTTTGCACACTTTAATATATGATATTTATGATAATTATATATATATATATATATATATATATATATATATATATATATATATATATATATATATATATATTTATTACATAAGTTTTTTTTTGTGATGACTCAATAGAAGAAAATGTGATTTATTAATATCTACAATAAAAAACTATTTTATATAATTTTTCGTTAAATTTTTATAATAAAATATTAATATTATATATATATTATGATATATATAATATACATCAAATTTGTATTAATTACTTCAAAAAGTTTACAAATAATTCATTACTTTTCAGACAATAATCACATAACAATAATTTTTTTATATGCATGTGCCACCACACTAGTATTAGAGCACTAGAGCCTATTAGAACAATAAAGTTAAGGATTCTTGGCTGAGTTTTTTTGGGATGGGTGATCTCATCAAAAGTCCTTGAATTACACCTTTTTTTAAAGCATTTCTTTTTCTAATGAACTACACTAGATTTTGTGACATACTAATGTTAAAAAAATTAAAGATTTATAAATGGTAATTTTACATTATCATTTTAGTAATTAATTATTAATAATAACCTTTTAATCTTATTATTAATTTTATATGATAAAAATAAAGCACATAATAGGATATAATAAAATAATAAATTAAATATAATTTTTTTTAAGAACAAAAATATATATCTATAAAAAAATTATGATTAATTTATTTATATAATAGTATATATATGTTGGATATTAATTTTTAAAATATAACAATATTATATTATACAATACTACATATATTAAATTATGTCATTGTTAACTAATATTATTTATATTATTTATGAATATTTCCATACATAAAGAGAATATTTTTGAATAACTATGTTATTTTTTATTTAATTAATATTTTTAATCAATGTATGAATAAATTAATATTAAACTAGTTGCTAAATTTTTTTAAAATATTTTCTATATAATAAAATAATAATTATCATAAATGTCTTTATATATTTTATTATTATTAAAAACTATATATGATTAACTTTTTATATTTAACATTTATTTAATTACTTCTTTATTTTTTTTATCAATCTAAGTATTTCTCTGTCTTGTAACGATCTTTATTATTTCTTTTTTAGTTAATCAATTAGTAATATTAAAAAAATCTCTCATGTTATATAGTTTAATGTATAATATTTATTATTATTGTATAAGATATTATTTATATATGTTACATAATCTAATTTTTTATTTAAAAAAATGATAACAAAATAGAAGAGTAAATAAAATGCATATGCTTAATAAATTAAAAATTATAGAAAATAGTTAATTATCTTCAACATAATAATTAAATATCTATAATTTTATCTTTTGTATGCATGTGGAACCACACCAATATTATGACACTAAATATTATTAGAATTTTATTGTTAAGTATTACTGTGTGGGAATAGTATCAGAATCAGATATTTTTTATGAAGTTCTTGTGTTACAGATATTTTTCATAACAAACTTTTCCTTAAAGAACAATAGTTGATTTTAATAATATTTTTAATATTTAGAAATTAAATTATTATAAATGATTTTTAACAATTACAATTTTAACTATTAATTATGAGTAATAATTTTATAGTTTATCAATTTAATGTAATAATAAATGTGACATGTCATAAGATAGAATGAAATATAACCTTAATGTATTTTAACATTAAGAAAATAAATTATATTAGTTATTATAAATTATAATTAACTAACATTTGTAATTGTATATATATACTATATATAGAATTTTTAAATACAGTAATGTTATATTATAGATTATTAGAAATCTAAAATTATGATTAATATGAAATATTATCTATTATTTTTTATCAATATTTTATCATATAATGATAATATATTCAAATAATTTTATTACTATTTATTTATCAATTTTTTACATTTGATTATTAATGAAATAGTACAATTTTAATAGATTAAATATTTATTGAATATTTATATTTTTTAAAAATAAAAAATGAAATTGTTTTGTGCATTTTATCATTATAAAATTTAATATATAATTATCTTTTTATATTTTATATATATATAATGTTTCATTATTAACCTTTACCTTTTATGTAATAATTTCTCTTCTCTTTTTCAACTTTATCTGAATATCTCTCTCATTCTCTCACTTCCTACTCTCCCTAGTTCTCGTTCGCTTGTTTGCTATTCATTGTCTTTCTTCTTATATAGCTTTTTTCCTTCATCTCTCAACTATAATTCTTTACGTTATCATTTCTCTTTCTGCTTCACTTTTTCCTTTATTCCCTTTATCTACTCTATATTATTTTGTTTTCTTTTCCTCTACATTCAATCATTTCTTATTAATCTTTATTATTATTTTCTTCTACATTTTGCTCTTATAAATTTGTGACTTTTTCTCTCCTATACAATAGTTATCTCCATATCAATTATCTCTTTATGAACCCATCAATTAATAATATTTAAGAAATGTCTTAAGTTGCATTAGTTTAGCTTATAATATTTATATTTAATTTATATTTTTATCATTTATATGTAATACAGAATTTAATTTTTTATTAGTAAAAATGATAACATAATGAAAGAAAATCTTATCTATTAATGACGATGTTATTAAAAATATTATTATTTTATATAATTTTTTATAGATTTTATAAAAAGAAAAATATTCATATTAGAATATATTATAGCATATAAAATAGGTATAATTTTTAAAAACTTTAATATACCAAATAATTTTTTAAATTTAAAAAGTTACTCATTATCTTCAGCACAATAGTCACACAATAATGCTTTTTTGTCTATCGAATGCCTGTGTGACGATGCAAGTATTATGTCACTATATTTAGTTGGAACTCCAAAGTTATGCTTGCTTTGGTAAGAGTGGTATTGGGATGATTGATCATTTGAGTTGTCCTCATGTATCAAAAAAGTTTTCTTATTCCTTTTTCTAGTGAAACATGATTTTTGTAATAACATGTTAATGCTGAAAAATTAAATTTTTATAAATAATAATTTATAATTTATCTTTTTTTAATTAATTATTAATATTACAATTATAATATCATTTTTTTAATTTTATATAATATTTAATATTACACATCAAATGGCATAATAAAAGTATATATTTTATATAATTTTAAAATTAAGTAAAATAATCTATAATAATTATAAAAAATAAGAGTTAGTTTAGATTTATAAAACAATGTATGGGATGTGTGTAGAATGTTTTAGATATTATCATATTATATAATAGAATATTACAATTTTAAATCTATATTATTAATGCTAAATATAATTTATTTTTAATATTTTATTAAATCATATAAAGATAATATATTAGTATAATTATATTATTAATTATTTAAATAAACTTTGAATTTGAGTATAAATAAAAAAATATAATATTAATAGTCAAAATACTCTTTAAATTTTTTAAAATTCTAAAATAATAATAAAACTTAAATATTTTTATATTTTATTTTTTAAATGTTATATATGATTCACTTGTTGTATTTAATAAATATTTTGTATCTTACTATTTTTTTTCTTCTCTATAATGCTTTTATCAATACATTTCTTTTATTCTTTCTTAAACAATAACTATCTCCACCTTTAATATCTCTTTTTGTGCCCATCAGTTAATAGTATATTAAAATTTCTAATATTGTTGAGTTTAATACCAAATATTTATAATAAACATATTATTTTTATTCATATTTATTTAAAAAATTTATTTTTTTTAGTAAGAATAAATTATGTATTAGTGTTTATGTTATTGAAAATAATAGTTTGTATAATTTTTTAGTTAATTTTATATAATTAAAATATTGATAATGGAATATATTCTGACGTATAGAATAAAAATATTTTTTGAAAAAGTTATTGAAGTGAAAATGAGTTTTTATGGAAGAATACGGGATGAATAATGGTTTTAAATTATTTTTGTTAATTTTTATATTACATTTATTGTAAAAACATTATTATAAAAAAATTATGTTTATTAAATCTTTTGTTACTAATGTAATAATTTATTACTTTTATAATGAAAATAATAGATAAAATGGTACACAAAAATGTTTTGATTATTCAATTCAAAGTTGAATCTATGTGCATCCCTAATCGAAGTAAAAAACTCCAATAAAAAAAAGAAATTACAATTTCAATTCTTTTCTTATAGTTTAACTAAAACCTGTAAGATTTTGTGGGTTAAACTATTACTTTGGCTTTAACAAAGTAAAACCTCGCTCAATTTTTTATGAGATAAAATCAAACTCAAGCATTCAAAAATTCCACGTTGCCTAACCCAAAAGAAAAACTAAAATATAGTAGTAAACAATTTTTTGATAAAAACATAAATTTTTTTTTATGCTTTCTTATGAATGGAAGTTTATATGAAAGCTCAAAATTAAGAACATAATTAAGAAAAAGAAAGCTTGGAAGAATTAGGATTAGAATATGATGTTACTGTATATTTATTCAAGAGAAAATTTAAGCGAGTAGAATATTTGTGCCTTTTTTGAGATATTGAAACCTTGTTCACAATTGTTAGTCATTTCATTTGCAATGGTTAGGTACTTATAGAAAATGTTTTATCATAATCATTAGAAAGTATGTGATAAACTATTAGAAAAGCAAGTTCCAAATATCTTTAGAAGATCTTAAAACAGTTTTCCAAAATAGTTGTTGTAACAATACAATAATGACTAGTCATTTGGCCATTGGGTAGGATTGATTTGAATCATTTGATAAGCACAGGTGATCTCCATCATCTGTTCAAATGCTATAGAAAAAGCTATGTTTTGGATGGTTAGACTAAGTTGGATTTGATCAGGGCCATTCAATCAATTAAAATGCGATTTGGATCATTCAATTAAATAATGGTAAGACAAAAATTAGATTTGTACAATAGTTTTCAAAATAAAAGAGATCTCACTCATCAAATCAACAACAAATTATTTCAATAAGAAAAAATAAAAATTGCCATCTAATGATGACCAAAGATATAATGACTATGAAATGGATATATTAGCTATAGTAGATATAGTAGGAACTACCTGATGATCTTGTTAACTAGATGATTGGATCGATTAAGATCACTATTTTAAGACAAAGGTGATCTCCATCGTTTGATCACAAAAATTCATGATCGATTGGTGTCGAGCGTTATCAGCTTTGGATGGAGGCTATCATAACAGATGCTGCCCCAGGTTATAGAAAGGAAACGTATTTGTTCTTCATATGCTTTCGCATGGATGTAACCTACCAATCTAATGTTGGCTTGCCCCCAATTTGTGTGCTCAAGATTTATTCACCTCAGTAGACGTGTAACTTATGGGTTTATCCATGTTTAACCCATCCCTTATATTTTGTTCAAATGTTTCCCAATATAATCTGTTGGCTTTCCCCATCTCGTTTAAGAATTGACTATGACCTAGAATTGGTCGACCCAATCTCGATCAAACTATTTTTTCTAACCCTATTATTAGTCTTATGCTCAGCCTCAGACTTTCGCACATGAGGACACTGTGTGTCACATAAAGTTTTTTATTTATTTAATTACAATTTTTTACTTTTATAGTTATGACAAATCATATGATATTATAAGAAAATAATGTTATTATAATTTAATATTGGGGAAAATAAGTTTTACCAACTGTAACAAACTAGAATTAATTTATGTTAATAATTCAATTTATCTAATGAGTGTAAAAGATTCTAAAGATAAAAATATTATATTATAAATTAATACAAATACTAAATTATATCTTTTATGTTAAATTTTAATTTATAATTATTTTTTATCATATGAAGATAATATATTTCATTGTTATATATTTTTTTATTTAACATTTTAATTTTGATGATCAATAAAATAATATTAAATTAATAGACAAAATATTTTTTATATATTTGTAATATTACAAAGTAATAATAAATTAAAATAATATTTTATATTTTATTATTATTAAATGATGTATTCGATTAACTTATTATATTTAATAAATGTGACAGGTTTAATAATTTAAATTTTCTTTTATTTAATTGCTGTTTTAATTTTTTGCACTTTATCTTAATTTCTCCCACTTTCAACTCTTTTTTTATTATTCTTTTATTTGAGTATTCATTCACTATTTTCTTACATTTTTTGGCCTCCAAATCTTATCTTTCATTATTTACTTTCTTATTTCTCTCACCATTTAACTTTTTTATTTATTTCCTTTTTTATGTTTTATATTTTCCTTTTCTCTTCATTAAATCGACTTCCACCAATCTCTATAGTTATTTTCTTCTATATTTTGCTCTTATCAAATTGTGGTATTCTCTCACTTTTATAGAATGGTTTTCTCCATCTCCATTATCTTTTTTCTATACATCAATTAAAAAATATTTACAAAATCTCTTACATTGCATAGTTTAACAAATAATATTAATGATAAACATAACTTTTATTATTTATTTTAGTTATGTATTTTCTTTCACATCCTTCTCTATCTTATGATAATTCTATAATTTATCTCTTTATTTTTATCTTTTTGTATTCTTCTTGGCTTTTTATCTCATCTATCATACTTTACTTTCTTATTTCTCTCTCTTTCACTCATTCATTTATTCTCTATCTCCTTTATGTTCTCCTTTTTTTATCTACTACATTAGATAATCTCTTGTCTCTCCTTATTATAATTTCTCTCTATTTTACTCTAATAAATCTATGACTTTCTCTCTCTAATAGAATAATTATCTCTTATTTTATTATCTTTTATTTAGCACATCAATTATAATATTTAACAAAAATCTCTTATGTTGAATATTTTAATAAATGATATTTATGTTTAATAAATATTTTATAATTTATATTTATTACATTATTTTTATTTATACAAGTGATTATTTAATGGAATAAAATATTATGTTTTAACATTCTTACTATTAAAAATATTAGTTCATAGAATTTTATATACATTTTATATAAATAAAATATTGAAAATTAAAGGATATTACGGACTATAATAAGCATAACTTTTTTAAAAGTTTGTAGGCTTGATAATTTTGAAATTTTTAAAAATTATCTGTTATCTTAAACTCCATTGTAACATTACTATGATTTTTCCATTTATATGCGTGTGCAACCACACCAACATTATATTACGGGATCTCATTACAGCTCTTATGTTTAGTACACTTGGATAAGAGTAGGATTGGAATAGGTGACATCTAGAGATGTCCTCGTGTTGCACATATTTTTCGCAGTATTTTGTTTCCTAATGAATGACAAATTTTTTATATAAAATTTTAATATTAGAAAATTAAATTATTACAAATGGCTCTTTATAATAAGAATTTTATTAATTAGTAGTTAGTAATAACTTTAAAGTAACATTATTAATTCCTAAAATGATAAATATGGAACATTATAAGATATAATAAAATAATAAGTTTAATATAATTCAATATTTAATAAAATAGCTATCTTAATTATAATAAGTTACAAATAATTTATGTTTATAATAGTATGTACAAGTTTTGTATAAGATTTTTTAAATATAGTAATTTTATATTATTGAATATTTGTAATCTTAAATTATATCATTAATATTAAATTTAATTCATATTTATTATGTATATTATATCATATGAACAAAATAAAATAGAATAATTATATTAATTATTATTTAAATAACTTTCTTAATTAAACTATGAATAAAATTAAATTAAATTATATGTCATAATATTTATTAAAAATTTTAATATTTTAAAATATTTATAAATCTCAAAAAATTTTAAAGTTTTATTATTTTTTAGATATTATATTTTAGTAAGTCAATATATTTAATAAATATTAGAAATTTAATTTTTATGGATTAAATTTTATTTAACATTATATCTCATTTTTTTATTTATCTCAATATACTCGCATTCTCTCACGTCTTTCTCTCTTCTATTATCATTCTTCTATTTTTTCGTTTGTTCTTTATCACCTTGTATTGTTCTTGGCCTCTCTCTCACTCTTCTATCATTCTTTACTTTCTTATTTCTCATTATTAAACATATTTATTTATTCTCTTGATGTCCTCTATGTTTTTCTTTTTATCTTTATTAAATCATCTCTTATTTTGTTCTTTATTTTTCTCTTATTAATATGTCTTTGCCTCTCCCTTATAGAATTTTTAACTCCATCTTTATTATATCCTTTTTAGCCCAACAATTAACATTTTAAAAGAAATTTTTCATATTGAATAATTCAATACATAATCTTTATGGCAAATTTATATTTTATTATTTATATTAACAATATATTGTAATTTTTTGCATATGAATTAAGACATAATTGAAGAAAATCATACATATTAATGTCTATGTTATGAAAGAGATAGTCTACATAATTTTTTATTAATTTTACATAAATTAAAAAATATAAATTAGAAAATATTATTACATATACAATAAACATAAATCTATTTAAATATTTATTTTCTTGAATATTATTAAAATATTAATAACACAACTATGATTTTTTGTCAGTGGTATGCATGTGTGATCACACCAACGTTATAGGACTGATCTTATTGGGAATCCCAACTCAAGAACGCTTGGGTGATAGTAGTTTTGTTATAGGTGACCACACGATATGTTCTTAGAATGCACATATTTTTTCATAATAATTAATTTTCTAATAAACATAAACCTAATTCAATATCATGTTAATATTTAAAAATCCACTTATTATAAACTTTATTATATAATTACTATTTTATTAATTAATTATTAGCCATATATTTTAATTTTTTATCAATTTAATATAATAATATATGTGACAGATCATGTGATATAACGAAATAATAATTTTATATGCATGCATGACCACAAAATTATTATAACACTAGATCTTATTTGAATTCAAAGGTCAAGAATGCTTCGCAAGAGCAATATTAGGTGGGTGAGACCATATGACAAAGTTCTCGTAATGCACATGTTCTTTTATAGCAATGTTTTTTTCTAATAAATGATAAATTATTTTTAATAACATGTTAATTCTAAAAAAATAATTTCTTATAAATGATAATTTTTAATTGCCATTTTATTGTGGAATTATTTAAAAAAACTTTTATCATATTATCTTCAATTTTATATAATAATAAATATTTTTCATTATATGATATAATTGAATAATAATTTTAAAAATGTTTAATATTGAGAAAAATTGCTTACATTAATTTTAATAAATTAGAATTAAGTTATCTTCATAATAGTTTATATGTAATGAAAATTTATGTTTTTAAAAATAGTTACGTTATGTTAAATATTATTAGAAATAAAAAATTATATCATTAAAGTTAACTATTTTTTATTCTTAGTACCTATATTATGTCATATAACGTTAATATATCAGAATATTTATATAGTTTATTATTTAATTAACTTTTTAATTTTAAGTATGAATAAAATAATATAATATTAATTATCAAAATATCATTTAAATATTTATAATACTTTAAAATAACACTAAACAAAAATAAGTTTTTGTATTTTATTAACTATTCGTATTTACTTATTAGTTACTTATTTCTCTCTGCTTTTTTCTTTATCTTCATGTCTATCATATTCTCTCACTTTGTGCACTTCCAAATTATTATTCAATTATTTGTCTCTTCATTCTTTACCTTATGTTTTCTTGTCCTCCAATCCTTCTTTACCATTCCTTACGTTGTCTTTTCTCTTTCTATTTTACATTTTGGTTTATTCCCTTCATCTACACTTTGTTCTCTCCTTCCTTTCCCATCATTGAATCATCTCTCATCAATCTACGTTATTATGTTTCTCTCCATTTTTCTTTTATCAATTCACTAATGTTTTCTCTTGTACAACTAAAATGTCATTCTCAATTTCACCTACTCAATTAATAATATTAAGAAATCTTTCATGTTTTGTAACTTAACATATAATATTGATGATAAATATATATTTCATTTTTTACAATTATTATTTAATATAATTTCTTATCTATAAAATGATAACATAAAGCAAATATATATTATGTATTAATGTCTACTTTATGAAAAATAGTAGTTTATAAAAATAGAGTATTTACATTATAATATTTTGCAAACATATACAATAAGCATAATTTACTTACAGGAGCATATGCTCAATAATTTAAAAAAACTTTAGAAATGGTTCATTATCTACAGCACAATAATAACACAACTACAGTTTTTATCTATTATATGCTTCTAAAACGAATTTAGCATTATAGCACCAGATCACTTTAGAACTCAAAATTTAAGTTTGCTTGGGAGAGAGTGGTATTGGTGTAGCTGACCTCTTGAAAAATCCTTGAGTTGCAAAAATTGGTTCATATTCCTTTTTCTAATGAATCATAATTTTAATTAACAATGTGATAGTGTCAACAGATTAAGTTATTATGAATGATAGTTTGTAATTTCCATTTTTTAATTAATTATTAATAGTAAAATTTAATATTTTTATCAATTTCACATAATAAGAAATATGGCACATCATGTGATACAACAAAATAACAACATTAATGTCGTTTTATATCAAGCCAAATAACTTATACCAATTATAATAAATCAAAATTAATTTTTATTATAATAGCATATATATGATGTATATAAAATTTTATAAATATAATAAAATTATATTATGAAATATTAGAATTTAAAATTAAATAATTAATGTTAAATATTATTTATATTTATTATTTGAATTATGTTATATAATAATAAATAATTAGAATAATTATATGATTTGTTAATTAATAAAATTTATTTCTTTTGATCATGAAAAAATAAATATAATATTAATAGTAAATAAAGTTTATAAATATTTGAAATATTCTAAAATGATAACAAACAAAAAATATTTCTTATATTTTATTGTTAACATATATTATATGTGACTAACTTTTAATATTTAATAAATATTTTAAGTTTAATTATTAAGGTTTAAATTTTATTTAATTATTTTTATTACTTTTTCCTCTTTATCTCAAAATCTCTCACATTTTATTACTTTTTTCTCTATTATTATTCTCTATTTTTCTCTCTAGTCTCTATCTCATTATGGTTTTCTTGGACTCTCTGCTCTATTATTCCCTTCTTGCTCATTTTGCTCTCTCTTTTATGTATTTATCTTTGGCCCCTTTCCCATCTTTATTAAATCTTGTGTCATCTTTATCTTTTATTATTTTCTTTTATATCTTCCTCTTATTAATTCTTATCTTACTTTCACACTTATAAAAATGTTATCTCTATCACCACTAATTTTTTAACCCATAGAGTAATGGCAAATTATTAATCTATTAAGTATGATTGCCCAAAGTAGTTTGTTCAACATAAATGAGACCTAAGCCATCAAATAAATAACTATAATAGTAAATGATTTTTAGATAGGTGGATCAACAATAATTTGAATGCATCCATGTAATCAAGTTTGATGAGATCTCGATCACTAGATTAATCAACAATATAGCGAAACTAGACCTACAGCATTGGACTAAAATATAAGAGATCAGGATATCATTAGATTAAGGGTCAAAAAATATGGCCCTCTAATGAGGTCTAAAAAGATAATGATCACTACAAGGAACCATCTATTATAGTGGACGATGTAATAACTATCAAGAGGACATATCAAATAGATGGTTTGATCAATTAAGATCACTGTTTAAAGGTGGAGTCGATCTCCACTGTATGATCATTAAAATACATGATCAGATAGTGCTAAGCACTGCCAATTTTTGTTAGAGACTATCACAAGGGCATAGCCTCACATTATAGAAGAGGAAATGTGTTTTTTTCTTTATAAGGATTAGGTTAGGTGTATCCTACAAACAATATATTTGCTCTCTCCTAATTAGTGCACTTGATATGTAATCACCTCAATGGAATCAAACCATATAAGTTTATCCATGTTTTACACATTCTATAGTTATATTTTATTTGAAAGCATCCTGGAACAATCAAATTTGTTTCTCCATCCACTTGTTGAATTCATCATGAACCAGAATAGGTCAACCCAACTTGGTTCTTATTATTTTTGTAGACCTCATGCTTGGGCTTAAGCTTGGATAGAACTTCTGCTTTTTGGCAAATCTCGAGATATGGCATAAAATTGTTTTTATTTATTTAGTTATAGAAAATTAAATAGAGTTATTTTTTATGTGATCAATATTTAACAAGTAGCCTAACAAAGAATTTGAAGAAAAACACAAAAATATTATCCACGGGCTTTTACACGGCACAAGACTTTTGAGTTTGAGCGCAGCATGTGTTGTGGCATAATTTTTTTAATTATTTAATTAAAAAAATTTTAATAAAGTGATGTTAAATCAATTAATGATTTAATCAAACAAACAACGAATAAAATATAGGATTATATTAAATCAATTAATTGTTTAAGTAAGATTTGAAAAAAGAAAATAACTCAGAGTTCAAAAAATTCAATCATATTCATTTGCTAAATCAAGGAAATGACTAAATAATATAGGGACCTAAATATAATTTGAAATTGATACGAATTAGAGTGCCTTAAAAAACTCAAACTAACATTCTATTTCATAGTAAAAAAATAATATCAAAGCTAATGCACATTTCTTCAATCTTTGTAACAAACTAAACACTCCATGGTTCTTTGAATACTGTTAATTCAACATATTCAAAATCTATACCCTTAATTTTAAGTGTAAACCTTTTTTACACTAAACAAGCTTAATATAATAATAGGCTAAATATTTAATGCTTGACAAATTAAACACAATGTTTACCGACCACATAAGTTTGATAAATTGGAAAATGTTAAAAATGTTTTATTATCTTGGAAATAATAACCACAAAACTACGATTCTTCGTCCTTTGCATATCTTTTGTGACCACACTTCTTTTATAGCTTTGGATCTCATTAGACCACCAAAGTTAATCATGCTTGGGCGATAGTAGTATTAGGATAGGTGACTTCTTTTGAAATTCAGATGCTCTATCAATTCATTTAAAATAATTCCTTTTTCCAATGAATGATAATTGATTTTAATAACATGTAAATGTTAAAACATTAAATTCTTACTTATGTTTTTTATAATCACTATTTTAGTTAGAAACTATAGTTATTAATTTATAATATCATTGTTAATTTTATACAATAATAATATTACCAATTATATGATATAATAAAATGATAATCTTAATACAACTTAATATTAAGAAAAATAACTTGCATTAATTATGCTAAACTAGAATTAATTTATGTTTATAAATTTATGTATATTAAGTATATAATTTTTATAAATATAGTAATATTATATTATAAAATTTTAGAAATCTAAAATTGCATCAATATTATTAAATACCCTTTATATTTATTATATATATTATACTATATAAAGTTAATATCTTAGAATAATCATATTATTTGCCATTAAATTAAATTTTTTATTTTAATTTTGAATAAAAATATTAAATTAATATTAATAATATTCTTCAAATGTTTGTAAAACTTTAAGAAAAATTATAAGTCCAAAAAAAATTATATTTTTTATTGTTAAATATTATATATGATTAAGTTGTTATATTTAATAAATTTTATAAGTTTAATATTTTAAATTAGACTTTTACTTCATTATTTAACTCTATTTGTTTAATAATTTTTTTAAAGAATATATTCTTCATAATTTAGAAAATTTTTTATTGTTTCATTATCTTTAAGACAACAACCACAACGTGATGATTGTTTTTTGTTTTGTATGTATGTGCAACGAATATGCCATTATATCTAATTAGAGCTCAAAATATTACAAAATTTATTTCTTAATTATATGTAAATTAAATACTAATATTAGATTATATTATGATATATAAATGCCTAAATCTTTTTTATAAAAACATATGCTTGATGATTTAGAAATTTTTGAAAAATGGTTCATTTTATTAAAGATATAATGACACAATAATGATTATATACTTTGTTTGTAGCTGTGACTGAACGAGTGCTATAGAACAAGGTCTTATTAAAACTCCAATGTGAAGCATGCATTCAAAATAATAGTATATAGATGGGCAACCTCTTATCAAGCCCTTGTGTTACTAATATTTTTCATAATAATCATCTTCTAATGGATTACAACTAATTTTAATAAAATGTTAATGTCAAAAAATAAAATTCTCAAAAATGATTTTTATAATTTTTATTTTAGTATTTAATTATTCATAATAGTTTTATAATACTATTATAAATTTCATATAATAATAAATAAGGCACAAGAAACTATATAAAAAATCATAAATTTAATAGAGTATAATATTTAGAAAATTAGCATATATGTTAACTATAACAAATTAGAATTAATTTATGGTTGTTTTTATAATTTATTATTATAAAATATTCCATTTGATTGATGTGTTATATTTAGTCAATATTACAAGTTTAATAATTAAGATTTAGCATTATATTGATTATTTCTCTCACACTTTTCCCTTTATAGATTTAGTATAAATTTTATTTAAAATAGCATAAGATTGATAATTTTGAAAATTTTTGGAACTGTTCATTATCTTTTACACAATAATCATATAACTATGATTTTTTGTCTATTTTATACATATGTGGCCATATGAGCATTATGACACAAGATCTCATTAGAACTCCAAAGTTAAGTTGTCTTGGATGAAAGTGCTATTGGGATGGGTGACATCTTCATAAGTGCTCTTGTTACACATTTTCTCATGATAATAAATTTTTTAATTAATCCTAATTAATTTCAATAACATGTCAATGCTAAAAATTAAATTATTATAAATGGTAATTTATAATTACCACTTTATTAATTAATTATTAAAAATAAATTTATAATGTTTTTACCTATTTCATATAATAGTAAATATGATATCATAAGACATAATAAAATAGTAACTTATTATAGTTTAGTATAAGTAAAATAACTTATATCAATTGTAATGAACGAGAATTAATTTATTTTTATAATAGCATGCATATGATGTGAATAAAATTTTTTTAAATACAATAATATTAAATATAGATTATTAGAAATTTAAAATTATCATAAATATCAAATATTAGTTATATTTGCTATCCATATTCAATCATATAAAGATAATATATTAGAATAATAATAATAAATCTTAGATATTTTTAGATTTTTTTTATTATTGAATAATGTATATTATTATCTTATCATATTTAATAAATATTTTAAGGTTAATTATTTATATAAAACCTTTAATAGTTTCTCTCAATTTTTTCTCTTGATTCTCTATATTGCAATATTATTCTTTGCCACTCTCTCCTTTATCGTTCACTGCTCAGTCACATCTCTCTCTTTCATTTGTTTATTTATTCACTATTCTTTCTTTGTTCTATCTTTTCCTTCCTACTGATTCAATCTTCTTTCATCTCTCTTTATTACCATTTCCTTCTCTATGTTACCTTTATAAATCCATCTCTTTCTCTCTCTTTGGTAAAATAATTATATCTATCTTCATTATCCCTTTTTAACAAAAAAATTAACATATTATATTTAATAAATATTACTATTGTATTATTTAACATTTAACTTTTATTTTATTATTTCTTTAACATTCCCTTTATCTCAATACTGATCACTTTCTCTCACTCCAACTTTCTTTTATTACCATTCTTTTATTGGCCTATTCCTTTACTTTCTCTTTATATTCTTTTTGGCCTCTTTATCTTCTCAATAGTTCTCCACTTTCTCATTTCTATCACTTAAAAAAATTTATTTATTCTCTCCATTGGCTCTACATTCTCCTTCTTTTCCCTTCATTAAATCATCTCATATCTCCTTCTATTTCTATTTTCTACTTTATTCTTCTTTTATTATTTATGTATTTTGCTCTATATGTCTTATAGAATAGCTATCTTCATCTTTATTATCTCCTTTTTAGCCCATCAATTAACAATATTAAAGAAACAACTTTTGTTTTATAGTTAAATCTACAATATGTATTGTAGATATATATATATTTTTTTATATTTACACCAAAATTAATTTTTTAATTTATAAGAATGATAAAATAAAAGAACAAAATCATATGTATTAATATCTATGTCATAAAAAATAATAGTTTATTTAATTTGTTCTTAGTTATATATGACAAAAATATTAATACTAGATTATTTTATGACCTATATATAAGCATAATTTTTTTTAAAAAAGCATAAACTTGATAACTTAGTAAAGTTTAGAAAAAAGTTAATTATTTGCAACACAATAGTCACATAATAATGATTATCTATATGCATGTGTGAGCATAATAATATTATAGCATTGGAACATATTAGAACTCTAAAATTAAGCATACTAGAGTAAGAATACTATTGCCATAGATGACCTTAAGAGAAATCCTCATGTTGCACATATTTTTCTTAACAATCCTTTTTCTAATGAATGATAGCTTATTTTAATAACATATCATTGTTAAAAATTTTAGTTATTAAAAATAATTATTTATAATATGTTTATAATATCATTATTAATTTCATATAATAAGAAGTATGATGCATCATATGATATAATAAAATTAAAAAATTTAATATATTTTAATATTGAGTAAAATAACTTATATTAAATATAATACATTAGAATTAATTAATGCTTATGAGAATATATAAATATTTTTTGAATTTTTAAAATTTAGTGTTATTATATTATACATTATTAGAAAACTAAAATTATATCATCAATATTAAATATTAGTTATATTTATTATCTATATTATATACTATAAATGTATTATATTTTAATAATTATATTATATATTATTAAAAAAACTTTTTTTAACTATGATTAACTATGAATAAAATAATATAATATTAAGAGTCAAAATTTTATTTAAATATTTGCAATCATCTAATATAATAATAAACCTTAAATATTATTTATATTTTGTTATTATAAAATAAAATATTCATTACAAAATTGTTTTTTCATATTCCTTACTATAAATATTGCCAATCTATTTGAGTGACATGTTAATATTAAAAAATTAGAATATTATAAAATATAGTTTATTGTTACTATTTTAGTAATTATTTTTTTAATAATAGCTTTATAATTTTATTGCTTATTTCGATTAATAATAAATGTGGCACGTCATAAGAATGAAATAAGTAACTTTTAATGCATTTTAATTGTTAACAAAATAACTTAATGTTAGAATTATTTTATGGAATATTAGAAATTTTAAATTATGTCATTAATGTTAAATCTTATTTATGTTTATTACCTATATCACATCATATAAAAATATATTAGAATAATTATATTATTTATTATCTAATATTTTTTATTTTATGAATAAATAAAATATTTTAATATTAATAGTCAAAAAGATCTTTAAATATTGAAAATACTTTAAAATAAATAAAAACTCAAATTTTTTTAAATTTAATTATCATTAATTATTATATATTACTAAATTGTTATAATTAACAAATATTATAAGTTTAAGCTTTAAGATTTATTTTTTATTTAATTACTTTTTTCACTTATTTTTATCTTAACATCACTCACATTCGTTTATTTTTTTTGTCTCTTATTATCATTCTCTATTTGTCACTTTATTTACTATCTCCTTATATTTTCCTTTGCCTCGCTCCATTATATTCTTTACTTTTTAATTTCTCTCTCTTTTACAAATTTATTATCTCTATGTCCTTTATATTTTCTTCTTCTTAATCAAATTTTTCTCATCTTTATATATTACTATTTCTTCTTTTAATTTTCTATTGTTTATTTGAGTGTTTCTTCCCCAAAGAGAATAACTACATCTATCTCCGTTATCTATTTTTTAGAAATTCAATTAATAATACTTAGAAAATATCTCATATTACAATTTTTTGAGTATGTAATAATTATGATAAATATATATTTTATTATTTACATTTGATATAAATTCTTTTTTAATTGATAAAAATGATAACATAGGGGAAAGAAATCATGTATATTAATGTCTATACTATTGAAAATAATAGGTTCATTAATTTTTTATTAATTTTTTATAAATAAAAATTTTGATTATAGGATATATTATGACATATATAATAAGAATCTTTTTAAAAAAAGTGCATTGGAGTGAAAACAAGTGTGTGAATCCAACAAAAGTGCAGAATTATTATTTTAAAAAAATTTTAAAATTTTTTTAATTGTATTTAATTTAAAAATTTCGTATAAAAATAATTTAATGATTAAAGAACTTTTTTGAAAAATTAAAAATAATTTATAATTTTTATAATGAAAATAAAAAGATTAATTAGTGGACCAAAACTTTTAGGTCTTGATTTAAATTAAAATCAATGTTCCCCCCAATTGATGATGAAAAACTCAATTAAAAGAATTTCAACTTCATGTTTTTTTTATGGTTTACCTCTAACCTCAGCTTTTTCAAGATCAACTATAATGCAAGCTGTTATGATGTCAACCCTAACTTAGTTTTTTACTAGCACAAACCAAGAATAGGCCTTCATAAATGCTTGAGCACCCAAGCCAAAAGAAAAAAAAAGTATAGTAAGAAACAAATTCCTAATAAGGACATAAATAATTTCTTATGCTTTAATATTAATGTAAAAATGCATGGAAAGTTGTTAATTATGAAATGATTGAGAAAGTTAAAGCTTAATGGAATTAGAATTACTTAGAATAATTTTTATTTTAAAGATAGAGGCAATCTCAATCATGTGGTAGAAAATATGCATGATCAGACTAGCCTGAGCATTATTAATTTTAGGTGGTGACTATCACAAGGGACATTGTCTTACATTTCAATTGTAGAAACTTATTTGGTGTTTGTAAGCATTTACCTGGTTGTAACTAATGAACCTAACATTGGTTATCTTTCCATTTTTGTTTTCGAGCATTAATAAGCTAGGTGGACTTGGATCTTATGGTTTTACCTATGTTTGACCCCACTTGTACTTTTATTTTTTTCAAATGCCTCCTAACTCAATCCAATGCTTTTCACCAATGTGTTAAGGAATTTATTATGAATTAAAGTTGGAGGACCTAATCTGAATCTGACTATGTTTCTTAACCCTCTGCTTGGGCTTAAGCTTGAATGTGGCATAAGATTTTTTTTATTTATTTACATATGAAAAATGTAATAGAATTTTTTTTGTTGTAATCAAGATTTAACAATCAAACAAACATAGAATTTTGAAAATATAAAATAGTCCTATTCTCAAGTTAGGCTATACCTGAGAAAAAAATTAATAAAATTATTTTTAAAAAAAATTAAGATTTAACAATCAAAGTAATAGATAATTTAGAAAAAATACAAAACTACATTTTAACGAAACAAAGAATGTCTCAAAAATAGAATCATGTTAAGTCAGTGAATGGTTTAAGTAGGTTTTGAACCACGAAAAGATTTTTTTAAAAAACATTGAATAGCTTTAATTTTTTTAATCTAGAAGATGTTAAAAAATTAGAAGCCTAAATACGATTTGAAATTGATGAGAAAGGAGAGTGCCTTCAAAAAAAAATCAACACTCTATTTTATAGAAAAAAATCTTATCAAAATTGACGCATATGTCTTTAATCTTTGAAGCTTGGTAAACAGTCCAAGGGTGTTTTGAATGTCACTAGTTCATTATGTTCAAAATATATAGTTTGTTTTTCTACAAGAAAACTTATTTCACATTAAACAAGCCCATTAGAATAAAAGACAAAATATTTAAGACTTAACCCATCAAACACACATCTAACCAACCACGTACATTTTACAATGTCGAAAATTTTACAAATGGTTCATTACATTGAAGATAATTATCACAGAACTTTAATTTATTGCCATTTGTATGCATGTCCTATCACAGTAGTATTATAGCAATAGATCTAAATAGAAGTTCAAACTTAAAAACGCTTGCGTGAGAGTAGCCTTGGGATGGGTGACATATATTAATGTTTATGTTATAGAAGATAAAAATTTAAGTAATTTTTTATTAATTTTACATAAATACAAAATTGAAATTAAAATAGATTATGTTATGTAATATAAAAATACATTTTTTAATAAGTTCATATTTAAGAGAAAACGAATGTGTGAGTTCCATAAATAGTGGTGAGTTATGGTTTTAAATTATTTATTCTAATTTACAAACAATATTTTTTTTCAAAAGTTTGCAATAAAAATAATTTTTTTCTTATAAAAAACTTTGGTTTACAAATAAGGTTATTTAAAAATTTTATTGTCATAATAATACTTATAATTATACACTAAAATTGTTTAGTGGTTCTGTTCAAACTAGACCCTACATATATGCCTAAGTGTGATCAAAAAACTCATTAATAAAATAATTAGAACTTTAGGTTTTTCCTTATGATTTACTCTAATGCACTTGCTTTTACAGTTTCAACTATAACCTTAGCTTTTACGAGGTCAACCCTAACTCAGTTTTTTTTTTATCAAACCAAAGCTGAGGCTTTCACCAAAAAACAACAAATAAATAAATATTTGATAAAAATGTAAAATTTACCTATGATCATTAATGAATGTAAAAGGCATGAAGGGATCAAAATTAAAAATAGAATTAAGAAAATCAAAGCTTAGAAAAATTTGTCTTAGTTGGAAGAATTTGAAATTCCAAGTAGTCATAAGCTGTAGGTTTTGGCTTAAGAAAATATATGCCAATAGAAAAAAAATGTAGGTCTTTTTGTAGATGTTAAAATCTTGTTCATGTTAATCAGCCTTCTCATTCAAAATGGTGAGTATTTATAGAAAAATATTTATCAAAAACATTCCGGGGTGAGTGAAAAGATATTGCACTAGCAATTTTCCAAATGGTTTAAAAAGATCTTAAAATATTCTTCCAAAATAGCTATTATAAAGGCATAATAATACTTTATTATTTAGCTATTAGGCACAATAGACTATAGCCATTAGAGTGGCACAAAAAGGATCCCAACTTTTTGGTCAAATGTTGTAACAGCAGATTAGTTTATAACGGATGGTTCAGGTTGCCTTTAATCGTAGCCATTCGATCAATCCTGATGAGAATTTTTGGTTTGAATAATTAATGATAAAAATAAGTTTAGAACTTAACCAGAGGATTTGGGTCACCAAATTGAAGATAGATCATTTTAAAAAGAGAAATAAAAATAGTCATCTTATGAAGTTGGACGATCAAGATCATTTTAAAAACATAAGTGATCTCTATTTAATTGCGTAGGTGGTAACCACCATGTAATCAAATTACATAGGATGTTTTTAGTTTTTGTTGAAGATTGTCTCAAGGGATATAGCTAAACATTATAGGAGAAGAAACATATTTTTCTTTCATAAGCATTTATCTGGTTGTAATCTACCAACCTAATGTTGGCTAGCTCACGATTTGTGTGCTCGAGATTTATTCACCTAAATAGGGTCTTATGGGGTTATCCAAGTTTGACCTCTCCCACAATTATATTTTGTTAGAATGATTCTTGGTTCGATCCACTTCAATATTATAAAATAATAATTATACTAATTCTATTTTTATATTTTATTCTTATTAAATAATATATATGATTAACCTTTTATATTTAATTTTTATTTAATTACATCTATCACATTTTCTCTTTTTCTCAATATCACTCATTTTCTCACTTTCTACTCTCTTCTATTATTATCCTTTTTATTTACCTCTTTATTTTTTATCTCAATATATCTTTCTTGGCCATATTTTCTCTTTTATATTCTCTCTTTTTTCTTCTCTTCTTTCAATCATCTCTAATGTCTCTCTATTAATATTTTCTTGATTTTTTATTATTAATCTAAGTATTTCTTTATCTCTTATAATAATCTCCATTATCTTTTTCTTCAGTTAATCAATTAACAATATTAAAGAAATCTCTCATGTTAAATATTTTAACATATAATATTTATAATAAAAAATATATTTTATTATTTTAATATCTTAAATAATTTATTTTTTTATTTAAAATAGTAATAAGAAAATAAAAGAGTAAATAAAAATGCATATGCTTAATAGTTAGAGTTTTAGAAAATAGCTAACTATCCTCAATATATAAATCACATAACTATAATTTTACCTTTTGTATTCCTGTGAAACCACACAAATGTTATGGTAGTAAATCTTATTAGAATTCTAATGTTAAGTATTCTTGCATGAGGGTAGTATTTGATTTATTCATTTCTTGATAAGTTCTTGTGTTGCACATAGTTTTCATAACAAACTTTTTTCTAATGTATACTAAATCATTTTAATAACATACTATTGTTTAAAAATTAAATTATTATAAATTAGTTTTTATAATTACCATTTTAATAATTAATTATAAATAATAATTTTATAATAGTTTAATAAATTTAATATAATAATAGTTATGGTAAGTCATAAAATATAATGAAATATAACCTTAATATTGTTTAACATTATGGAAATACCATATATTTTTTGTTATAAAATTTTTAAATATAATAATATTATATTATATATTATTAGAAATAAAAAAATTATAGTTAATTTTAAATATTAATTATGTTGTTTTATCTATGTTAGATCACATAAAGATAAAAAATATTCAAATAATTACATTATTAATTATTTATCAATTTTTTTAAATTATATTATGAATAATATAGTGTGATATTAATAGTAAAACATTCAATAAATATTTATAACATTTTGAAATACATATTAAGTTAAAAAAAAAAATTATATTTTATTATTATAAAATTTAGTTTATGATTATCTTGTTATATTTTATAAATATAAAAAATTTAATTAGTAATATTTAACATTTATTTAATCATTTCTCTCATTTTTTTAACTTTATCTTAATGCCTCATATTCTCTCACTTCCTACTCTCCTCTATCATAATTTTCTTGTCTATCTCTTCATTGTGTATCATGTTATACATGTTTTCTCCTCCAACTCTAAACTATCATTTTTTACCTTCTTATTTCCCTTTTAGTTTCACTTTTTTATTTAATTTCTTTATCTTCTTGATATTTGTTTTTTCGTCTTAATTCAATCATTTCTTATCAATCTTTTTTGTTATTTTCTATTTCACTATTATGAATCTATGACTTTTTTCTCTTATACAATAGTTGTATCCGTCTCCATTATCTTTTTATTAACCTATCAATTAATAATAGTTTTGAAATCTCTCAAGTTATATTGTTTAACTTATAACATTTATGATAGATATATATATTATTATTATTTATATTTAATAAATTATTTTATTTTTTAGTTTATAAAAATGATAACATAAGGAAAGTAATTCTTATTTCTTAACCACTATATTATTAAAAAATAATATTTTAAATAATTTTCTATTAATTTGATATAAAAAATATATTGATATTAGATTATGTTGTGGAATATTAAATAAGCATAAGTTTTTTCAAATTTTCATATGCTTAATAAATTTCAAAATTATAGAAATTACTCATTATATTTAAAACAATAATCACACAAAAATAATTTTTTATCTATTATAAGCCTATGCGATGATGCAATTATTTTTTCACAGGATCTATTTAGAATCCAAAGTTACGCTTGCTTAGGTAAGAATGACATTAGGATGATTGACCTCTTGAATTGTTCTCGTGTTGCAAATATATTTTCTTATTTCGTTTTCTATTGAACGATAATTTTTGTAATAACATGTCATGGTTGAAGAATTAAATTATTATAAATGATAATTTATAATTTCCATTTTATTCGCTAATTATTAATAATAAATTTATAATATTATTATTTAATTTTTTATGATAATAAAAATTACACATCATATGGTATAATAAAATAAACATTTTACATATTTTAATATTGAGAAAAATAACTTATATCAATTATTAAAAAAGAGTTAATTTATATTTATAGAAGTACGTGTATGATGTGTATAGAATTTTTAAAATATTATAATAAATATATTATAGAGTATTATAAATTTAAATCTATATCAACAATTTTAATTATCAGTGACATTTAATATTATTATTAATTAATGTAAAGATATAATATTATGATAATTATACTATTAATTATTTCAACAAATTTCAATTTTATGTATAAATAAAATTACATAATATTAATAATCCAAATATTCTATAAATTTTTTAAATCTTAAAATAATAATAAAACTCAAATATTTTTAAATTTGATTATTTTTAAAATACTATATATTATTAATTTGTTTGATTTAATAAATATTAAAAGTTTCATTTTTTAGATTTATATTTTTTTTAATTATTTTTGTCACTATCCTTTTTATCCTTTTGTCTCTCTTATTCTCTCACTTGTTTTTCTCTTGTTACACTTCTCTATTTGCCTCTGTATTCATTATCATCTAATTTTTTTCTTAGCCTCTTCCTCATCAATCTTTCTATAATTTCTTACGTCTCTCTCTTTTATTTATTTATTCTCTCTGTCTCCTCTATGTTAACTCTTTTCTTTTCCTCTTTGTTAAATCTTGTTTCATGTCTATCTCTATTTATTTTTTCTTCTCCATACTTCTCTTATCAATACATTTCTTTTTCTCACACTTATCGAATATTTTTCTTTATTTCCAATATCTGTTCTTTAGCCCATCAATTAATAATATATTAGAAATCTTTAATATTATTGTGTTTAATATAAAATATTTGTAATAAATATGTTATTTGTATTTTTATATATTATAGAATTTAGTTTTTTAATAATAAATCAATTTTATAGATTAATGTTCATATTATTAAAAAGAATAGTTTGTATAATGTTTTATTTATTATATATAAAATAAATATTGATAATAAAATATATTATGAGATATATAATAAAAATAATTTTTTTAAAAAGTGCTTAATGAAGGGAAAATGAGTTGGTCAATCGTAGAATTGTGGATAAAAAATGCTTTTAAATTTTTTTGTTAATTTTTAGAGTACATTTATTTTAAAAACTTTATATAAAAAGATTTATGTTGACATTTTTTACAAATGTAATAATTAATTACTTTAAATAATGAAAATAAAATAAGAAATGGTCATTTTATGTGTTTTGCTTCAAATTTGAATCTATGCCTACCCCTAATAGTGGTGCAAAAAACTCCATTAAAAATTGAAATATAATTTGAATTTTTTCGTTATAGTTTAACTCAAACAAAGTGGCTTTTGTTGGTTCAACTATTACTTAGGCTTTAACAAAGTAATCCTTTGCTCAATTTTTTATGAGATCAGATCAAATTCAAGGTTTCCAAAATGCTTAATTGCCTAACCCAAAAGAAAAATAAAAAATACAATAACAAAAAAATTTTTGATAAAAAAGTAAAAATTTTTCATACGATTTTTGTTGATTGAATGATTATGTGAAATCTTAAAAAATGGAAATAATAAAAAATGAAATCTTAGAAGAGTTAGGGTTAGATAAAAGAATTTCAAATTTTAAGTAGTCATGAGCCATATGTGCATTAACTATATATTTATTCAAGAGAAAATTTATTCAAGTAGAACACGATGTAGCCTTTTTTGAGGTATTAAAATCTTATTCACCTTTATTAGTCATTTCATTCACAATTGTTAGATGTTTATGGAACACTTTATTTCATAAACATTAGAAAGTGAGTAAAAAACTATTACAAAAGCAACTTACAAATAGCTTAAAAAGATCTTAAAACAATATTCCAAAATGGCTGCTACAACAACACAATAACAACTAGTCATTTTGCCATTAGGTAGGACTGACTTGAGTAATTTGATCACCGTAGAGGAGATCTTGATCATCAAATCAAATGTTGTGGAAGTGGATGACTTTTAAATGGTTACATGAAGTTGGATTTGATTGCAGCCAATCGGTGAAGTCAGATGGGATTTGGATCATTCAATTAAATAACGGTAAAGCAAAAATTAGATTTGGAGCATAGTATTCCAATAAGAGAGATCTAAGTCATCTGATTAATAATAGATTATTTTAAAAAGTAAAAAATAAAAATGTTCATCCAATGAAGTCAAGCGAGATAATGACTATCGAATGGATACGTCAACTATAGTAGATTAAGCAGTAACTACCTTATGATCTTATTAACTAAATGATTACATTGATTAAGATCACTAATTTAAGGTAGATGTGATCTCCATCATCTGATCACAAAAATTCATGCTCAGAAGATTCTGAGCACTATTAGTTTCGAAGGAAGCCATCACAACAGATATAGTCCCATGTTATAAGAGAGGAAACTTACTTGTCCTTGATAAACTTTCGCATAAGTATAACCTACCAACCTAATGCAGGCTTGCCCCCAATTTGTGTGCTTAGGATTTAATCACCTAGGTAGACTTGCATCATATTAGTTTATCCGTGTTCAATTCATGGCATACTTATATTTAGTTTGAACATTTCCCAGTTCAACCCAATGCCTTTCCCCATCTAGTTTTAGAATTCACCATGAAAAAGAATTGGTCGACCCAATCTCAATCATACTATTTTTCTTAACCATATGATTGGGCTACCATTAGCCATTGACTTTTCCACTTGGGGCACTATGTATCGCATAATATTTTTATTTAATTAATTATTATTTCTATTCTTATAATAATTACAGCACATCATATGATATTACAAAATAATAATATTTATATAGTTTAATATTAAGGAAAAGAACAAACATTAACTATAACAAACTAGATTAATTTATGTTTATAGTTGTATGTATGAAATGAGTGTAGAATTTCTTAAATATAAAAAAATTTCGTCATAAAGTAATACAAATCCTAAATTATATCGTTTATATTAAATATAATTTATATTTATTATTTATATTACATCATATAAAGATAACATATTTTGATTAATTTATTGTTTTTTATTTATTAACATTTTAATTTTGATGTTGAATAAAATGATATTAAATTAGTAATCAATATAGTTCTTAAGTATTTTTTATATTATAAAGTAATAAAAATAACAAATTTTATTTATATTTTTATTATTAAATAAAATATATGATTAATGTTTTATATTTATTAAATATTATAAGTTTAATTATTAAAATTTAATTTTACTTAATTATTTCTATCACTTTTTGCACTTTATCTCAATGTCTCACACTTTCATGTATCTTATTATTATTCTTTTATTTGACTCGTCATTCGTTATTTTCTTACATTTTGGCCTCCAAATCTCATCTATCATTGTTTACTCTCTTATTTGTCTTACAATTTCACTTTTTTTTACTTATTCCCTAATTTTACTTTATGTTTTATCTTTTTTTTTCCTCTTCATTAAATCAATTCTCTTTAATCTCTATTGTCATTTTCCCCTATAGTTTGCTCAAACGAAATTGTGGCTTTCTCTCTCTTTTATGGAAGTGTTTTCTCCATTTCCATTATCTTTTTTTCAGCCCCACAATAAAAAAATATTTAAAACTACTCTAGCATTGCGTAGTTTAACATATAATATTAATGATAAACAAAAATTTTATTATTTATTTTTATGATATATTTTCTCTCACATCCTTCTCTATCATATAATGATTGTATTATTTATATCATTATTCTTTATCTTTTTATAGCATTAACCTAATTTGATTATATTATATTGTTTCAATTTATCCTATTTCATCTTTAAAAAAATATTTACTAAATATTAAAGTAATAACTTACTATAATTCGAAACAAGCTTTGATCGAGAAAAATATATATCATTTGACAAATCTCAAAGAACTCTTATAAATTAAATATTCATTATTATATTTTTAAATATTTTATTCCTTTAAAATTTTGCTTGCTTTACGAGATATTTCATTCATATATTGTTTGATGATCAAGAAAGGTAACGATCTCCTTAGTGTCTTCGAATTAGCATTCTCAAACAATTTATCTCATTTTTTCCAACATTTTTCTTTGATTTTGTCATATTACCATGAAATTCTAATCTCCTATCATGTGACTTTTACATCACTTCGAGTTGGGTATATTAAAGTTTTACATTTTAACCCATTTGAACAATAATATATATTTACGTTATATATATATATATATATATAATTTTTTATTTTAATAATTTGTAGAAATTCTAAACGAGATCTTATCATCATCAAATAATCATCATTTGACTCACCTAGACAAGCACCATTTAAAATAATATTAATTTTTTATTTTATTAAATGCTTTATTTTCTAAGAGTTTGGCATGCTTTAAGAAACATTTGATTTATATGTAATTTGATCATTGATGATGTTCATTCATTCTTCTCAACATGATTAGATGCAACATTCTTGCATTTTTTTCTCATTTATTCAAATAATTCACTTTGGCTTTCTTATATTACTATTTAACCCTAAACCTTCTCTTGTGTGAGTTTTACATGTGTTTGACTTGGATGCATTACATTGCATAAATTTAACTCATTTAGTATTTAGTATATGCCTAATTAATTTTAAAATAATAATATATAATTTTTTATGTTATTTATTTTGGTGGCAAACATTGTTCAACTCATTCTACTGTGCTCTATCTAATAAATAATTGATTTTTTATAAAATATATATTCAATATTTTTTAAAGTATTTTCATGTTTTGTGACACATTTTTATTTGTCCCTACTTTGATCATTAAGAACATTACACTCAACTCCTTCATATATTAGAATTTAGCTTTAACGAAAAAAATATCTAGTTTATTTGATTTTTTGCTTTTTATTTGGTTAAATTGTTGTCAAACTGTAATTCTCTTCTTGTGTGACTTTCACTTTGCTATGATTTTTTTGTATTATACTTTTAAAAGTCATCTTGTTTTAGTTTTAATATACATTTACTTAATTAAAAATTAATAATTTATTGTTGTTTATGCTTGTTTTATTTCAAGTAACATAATATTATTATTGAAATGACATAAATTGAAGTAATATATTACAAAAAAGTCAAAGGAATAGAAAGGTCACATGAGAGGAGATTTTTATTTACATAGTAGTATAAAAAAATCAAAATGAAAAGTTTAAAAAACAAAATAACATATATAGCAATGTTGCATTCCCCAAATAATGAGGTGATGGGGTCTTAAATCATCAATTATGGAATCAATTACAAATTAAAATATCTCATTAAGCACTATTAAACTAAAAAAATAAAAATATTTAAAAATATGAATACAACTATTTAGTTTGATAAAACTTATTCAGATGAGTCCTATGATATTTATTTTATCAAGATCATACCTTATTTAAAATTATTATAAATTTTAAAATTATTTCAAAAAAATAATAATAATATATTTTTTAATTTTAAGTAAATACATATTAAAATGTAAATAAGATAAACTGAAGTAATATAATACAAAAAAAATGCAATGTAATAGTTACATGACAGGACAACAGGAGTTTAATAGTAATATAACAAGATAAAAGATAAACTTTTGAAAGGAAGAGAAATTTTAATGGAAAGCTGTATTTTAAGGTCCTTATGAGATAGAGTTAACATCCTCGATTATTAAAGCTAATAAAATTAAAATACTTTATAAAAAATGGAAAAAGTCACATAAATAAAATATTTAAAAATATAAAAATTTCTATTTAGCTTAGCATAGCATATTTTGATGATTCTAATGATGTTTTTTTGTGTCAATCAGAGCTCATTAAGAATTACTATGAATTAATAAAATTAATAAACATAAGTAATACAAAATTAATATTTTAATATTAACTAAATATATATTATATTATAAAAAAAAATAAAAGTAAAGTAAATAAGTTAATAAAAATAATGTAAAATTATACACTATATAAGATTTAAAATTACCTTATAATATAACTAAATAAAAAACATTTGAGAAGATGAGGTTTGTTATACTAGAAATCTACATTCTAAGATACTAAAGAGATTGACCTAGACATTCTTGATCATCTTATCTTATACAAATAAAAATTCCTTGAAAAGTGTGTAAACCAAAAAAATGAAAATATTTAAAAATATCAAAGGAATAGTTCATTGGATAGAGCTAGTTGAAACGAGTCAAAAACATTTGTTTAAGCTTCATCATATCTTATTTGGAGTTATTGTGAATTATCAAAGTAAATAAGCATAAACAATAACAAACTATTTTTTAAATCAAAGTAAATTCAAGTAAAATAATGTAAATCAAAGTGATGTAAAAGTCACACGAGAAGAGATTTAGAGTTAGATAATAATACAACCAATGTAAAACTTTTGAGATAATGAGATAAATTTTATGGTAAAGTTACAAACAAAATACTAACATGATCAAGTTCAACATCATTGATTTTAAAATTTTGTTTGAATTAAATTATCTTATAAAACATGCAACAATTCTATAAAAGAAAATATTCAAAATTATCAAAATGAGTAATAATTAGATGATCAGTTCAATGACATATTTTTCATCTGAATTATACCTCATTTATAGTTTCCACAAATTACCAAAGTAAGTAAACTTAAATAGTAATAAATTATTATTTAAATATTAAGTAAATATATAAGAATGCAAAATTTAGATAAATTGAAGCAATGAAATATAACCAAACTAAAGTAATGTACTAGTCAAAATTAAATGAGAATTAGGGTTTAATAGTAACATAACTAAATCAAAATTAAACATTTCATAAAATGACATGAATTATTGTAGAAGGTTACACTCTCAGATACAAATGAGATTGAGTTTGAAATCCTTGATTTGTGAATATGTTGTTAGTCAATATACCATGTAAAGTAGGAAAGAATCCTAAAAATATATTTTAAAAATTCAAAAAAAAATTATTAAGTGGTTGAGGCCATTGAGACAACTCCATTGATGATTATTTCATCTTAATCATATCTCAAATGAAATTTCTATGAATTAAACTAAAAAGTAAAACAGGTAATAATAAATAATTATGTGAATCTTAAGTAAATATAAATTAAAGTAGAAATGACATCAATTAAAACCATATAGTATTGCCAAATGAAACACATGTAAAGGCCACCTAAGAGGATATTGAGAGCTATTAATATAAGTAAATCAAAGCAAAATATTTGAAAAACTAAGATATTTTATGGAAAAAACATGTATTTAAAGACACTAACAAATATGAAAGGAATCAAAATATCTTATAAAAGTTGACAAACAATTGAAAACAAATACTTTAAAATTTTAAAATGAATATTTAATTCAATAAACCTCATTGAATTATGCATTGTAAATAAGCATATAACAGTAATGTAAATAATAATACATAATAACAAATTATTATTTTAATATTAAGTAAACATATAATATACCTAAAAAAAGATAAATTGAAGCAATATATACGTCCAAATAAAGTGACATGAAAGTGACAAGAGATGATAATTAGATCAACATAACACTATAATCAAATTAAAGTGAAAAACTTCGAAGAAGGAGATAAATTGTATAGGAAACTTTCATTCCAATTTACTAAAGAAATCAAGAGCAACAAGCCCATTAATCAAATCTGTTGCAAAAAAAATGTCTCACAAAAGCACATCAAACTAATAAAAAATATTTCAAAATAAAACACATATTAAAATAGATTGGGCTCATCAAGATGAGTCCAATGATTTTTGTTTCCTTTTTACGGAATATATTTTGAATTAATAAAAATTAAAAAATAAATATAAATATTAATAATAAATTATTTAAAAATTAATTAAATAAACAATTTAGAGAAAAAGGAGATAACTTAAAAGAGTATAATATCATTAAGTAAAAGAAATGTAGCCATCATTTGATAAGAGACTTATAGTTACACGATAATTTTGGCAAATTAAAATGAAAATTTTGAGGAAATAATATAAGATGAGTGGGTAAGTTATATTCCAAGATACTAAAGAGAATAAGTATAACAATCTCAATCAACAAATAAGGTACTAATGCAAATATCTGCAAACTCTGGCAAGATCCTAGAAACATTACCTAAAAATATCAAATAGATGATTTAATCAACAAATAGCGATTGGTTTGGTAAGGTGGTAGATAACTCTTGAATTATAAGGAACCAAACTAAGTCTTCTTAATTAAGGGGGTAGTATATTCAAGCTGAAATTCTTTGTCTTTCTTTTTCCTTTATCAATGGGCTTAGAATTTTTATAGATTTGTTAGGCTTAGGAGGTTAGGGTCTGTCATAAGATGGAGCATGATGTAATGTGATGGTCTTCCCTAAATAAGTAATGAAATAAAATTTTTGCTTACCCTTTTGAGTCATGCCCTTATAAAAAAGCCTTGGTCTTCTAAAAATAAGATGCCATACTTCCTTAAGTATGATGTCATAAAAAACCTTGTCATTATGCCTACTCAATTTGAATGATGCATAACATTGTTGTTTAGCAGGATAGAGAATTTATCTATTAATGACATATAATAAAGGTTTAAATATTACATTATTATAACTACCAATACCAATGACCATCCAAAGTAGTTGTTCCTTAATTTTTATATTGGTGTTAAAGATATTGGTGCACTGTCACTCGTCTTTTGATTATGAGATTGTAAGGGTGCATATAACATGAAATTTTTCATGTTTTCTAATACTTTTTTAGCCTTTTCATCAGGCATTATGTTTTCTTCTTATGTTGAATCTTCATATTCATTATACCATCTAGGTTCATAGTCATAAATCTCTTTTGATAGTTTGCAGTTATATGCCTTTTCATGGCACTTAAAATAGGTGATTCCAAATCATGTTGGTTGGGTCAAAGAAGGGTCTTGAGAAGTGGATGGTAATGTAGGTGGTGAAGGTCTAGAAACTATGGTGGATTGGGTAGATGAAGTGTGAATATGAGTGGTTGATAAATGGTGTTGTGGTCTTTGAAGAAACTAGCTTGTCGTTTCTCTAAAAATCGACATTCTACTTATTTTAAAATTTTCTAGCTATGCGATCAGCTTTTTCTAAGGTAGTATTTCTTCTCGTATTAGAAAAACTTTTGTTATCTATCTTTCATTTTGATATTATATATTATTGGAAATGTGCAAATTAACCTTAAGATTTCTTCAAATTTAGGATGTCTCTTCAACATTGTTAGTATATTATTGCTCTTAGTCTCTAAGAAACTTATGGGTAATATACTGAGTTAGTCTTAATAAAATGTTTTTTTTTGCTCACTCATTTTGTGTTTCTCAAGCCTTCCATTCATACTAGTCTGTTAGTTAATGTCATCTTGGGGATCAAAATTACCATCAAAAGTGGGGTACACAGTTCCACATCAGCGATATGATCTGATCTTAATGTCTCTCAAGTCTTTCTTCTTTACTAAATATATCTAAACCATCATTTTAATCCAACTCTTCAAAAGATTCATTTTTTCTTTTATTGTCTTGATATCTGTTATGGATATCATAGTCAAATTTATCTAAATGATTATCATGTCTTTTGTAGTTTCGATGTCTTCAAGGGTTTTTTCTTTTAAATCATTGGTGTATCTCTTCTTTTTTTATTATCTTTTTTCGTTTAAGATTTGGTTCATATTGTTTGTTTTAGAGGATTTGTCCAACCATCTCGATGAGTTGTGTTATTGATTGGGATATTGCTAGCATAAGATCTTAATTTATATTTTGTGTTTTGTTTTGAGCTAATTCCTAACCTTAAATTATCATGTGATCAGACATATAAGATCTTATCATCATAGATATGTTTTCCACACAAGGAGATATCAAAGAACATAATGTGAGAATTATTTCAAATAACAAATTTGTAAAAGCAAAGCAACCACATTTATAGACCAATAAAACAAAGATAAGTTGTTCTTCTAAGAAAATAGCTATTGATCATGGTCTAGCTTTTGCCATGTGTTAGAAAATTGACTCTTTGATTTCCATGTTGAGGCACACTTAAGCTAAACTACCAACACTCACTAACCAATCTTCAAAAGTGAATTACACCATGGAAAACTTGATGGAGCATGTTAATTGGTTAACTGATGTTTGATTTTGTGATGGAAAATTCAAAAATGAATCAAAAAATCATTATTAACCAAATATGGTGGTTTTTTTATCATCGAAGAAGGATTGCACAATCAAGTATTCAGCAATTAGAATTATTTGTGTATTACTCTATGAAACTTCTTTTCTATATATAAAAAAATAAATGCTCAAAAATATGTGTCATTAAAGAGTTCAAATATAATTGAAAATATCATGAATGAGTTATTGGAATAAAAAAAAGCAAATTCTTCCAAAAAAAATATCGTTGATTATTTTTTTATAATTTTTTACAAAAGTATTGGAATGGTGAGTGTAAGTAAAAAAATGGAAACCTAAACAAAAGTCATCATTATTATTGTAAACTACTTAAAAATATTTCAAATATTTACAAAGTAAGATAAGAATTGTATAATGATGAGGAAAACATTGCATTAGAAATATAACATATTAAAATTTATAAGAATAAAAAAAAATACTAAGATAATAGAACTCCTAACATATTTAATGGTACGTTCAAAACATCTTTTCTGGAAAATATTCTCATGACGTAATGTGCAACAAATTCAACAAACCAAGCCATGAATTTAATACAAAAATCTATAATTTTAAAAATCAAGTCCATAACGAGTATATTCTTTGGGCATGCATTATATGGGAACAATACTTCTAGTAAATAATTATAAACACTCAAGGTGGATGTAAGGACAACTTATGTACTTGTGAGCATATTTTTGTCATCTGTCTATGCTAATTTATAATGATCATTTCCAATTAGTGTGCTTAGACAATATGGTTTTTTATTAGATTAGATCATGGTTTGTATTATTAGTAATAGGTTAAATTTGATCCATAATCTATGTTGTCATGGATGTATTTCCCTTTATTATTGTATATTTTTTATCCTTTGCATAATAAAATTATCTTAATTTTTTACATATAGAAAGATATTTGTCTTGTTTTAATAAGTGAGAAATTTTTTGTAAATGTTTTGTAACATTGCTTTTTATAATTTGAGTTTTATTTAATATTCTATATTTTATTATTTTTTTCTTTCAATTTATCAATTTTTTAAAAAATTATATGTATATATAATATTTGTTTTTTTTTCAATTTTGACTTTCAAAAAAAGTTTTATTAGCATTATTTTATAAAACATTTGTTTTTGTTCTTACTTATCAATGTCATATTTTGAATATTTTTTAATGCTTTTAATTTGTATCATTCCACGTGCTTTTACTGCACTTTTTTCTCTATGTTTGCTTTTTTTAAATTTTGGAATAGTGTAACTTTTTTTATTATGCATATAAATATTTTATAAATATTAAATTGTCAAAATAAAATATTGCAAATGATTTTTTTTAGTATATAATATTTTGCTAATTTCAAAGATATACTTTTTACTCTAGGTAAATGATATTTGTGATTGTTGAGCTTCTTTTCAAAATTGTGATTAATTTAGAACTTTTGTTAGAATGTTGACTTATATTTTCTAATTTCTAAAACACTAAATAACAAGTTAAAAAATGTTGAAATAACAATTTAAAGTATTAATATATTAAAAAATATGCAAGTATAAGAAAAATAGCACAAAGAATAAAAATAGATAGTTATTAAGAAAAAAAATCTGAAATATTTAGACTTATTATAATAATTAACTTGAGCAATTATATTATGTGCATATAAATAGTTTAACAGAATATAAAAATAGTAACATAAATATAATGAACTTATTAATTATTTTTTATATTTACATAAAAGATTAACCAAAAATATTTCTAAAAATCTTACTTTTGTAAAACTTCACATTATAATAAAAATTAAATCATTAAAGATTTAAAAATAAAAATATCCGATAGTGTAATGGAATACTAAAAATTTTAAAAACTCTTTTCATAATGCCATTATTAAATAATTTTGATAAAAAATATCATGCAATTAATTAATATTCTAAAAGAAATAATAGGTAAATAAATTATGTAGGCATGTAAAAAAAATAAATAATATCACTTACTTAATCATATTTTATTGGACATTTAGAAGGCATTATTAATTGGCATTTTCCCTTCATTGTTATATTTCAATTTAGGTATTGAGACCATTTTACTTTATACATTTCAAATGTTAAATATTTTACATTATTTAAAATATAAAATCGAAATTTAATTCCTAATTTTGATTATTTAAAATACTTTATTTTCACAATTATTTTTCTTTCTCCATTGTAATATGTTTTTTTATATTTTCTTCAATATAAATCTAACATTACAAAATTTGATTTTCATAATTTATGTCCAATGCTATATTGTCACAAATTATTAGCTATATTTATTCTTGATGGTAACTTCCTATTTTTGCTACCACATTAATGGAATTTTTGAATAGAATTTTACTAACAAATTATAAACAATTCTTTACAAATTTAAATTCTTTTATTACATTCATGAAAATAAAATTAAAACATTCGAATTTAAGTAAAACTAAACCACAATAAAAGAAAATAATTTGTAGAATTGTCAAGATATGTCATTACTAAAACAAAATAGCATATCAGATGAAAGCATATAAAGTTCTCATGATAACAAAATAGTTTGACATTTAAAAATTTCAAAAAACATAAAACCATTGCTTTCTTTTTAATATTAAAAAATATTTTAAATGTGCAATATTTAAAAATTTAATTTTTCATTGGAATTATAAGATAAGTGATTTTTCATAAATAAAAATAATATAACTTAAAATCGTAATTTTAACCAATATTTCAATTAAAATATAAATATGACAAGTAAAAATATAGTAAAACTTAAAACATATCATCAATATAATAAAATATTTAAAAACAAAATAAATATAAATTATTTATATAAATATGACAAGTAAAAATATTTTAAACTTTAAAAAATATCATCAATAATATAAAATAATAATAAATAAATACATATAAATTATTTGCACAATAGATAAACAATAAAACTCTTCTTATTTTAAGCTAAAAACAATCATGACATAAACAAAAAATGTTAAAAACTAAAAACAAATATACAAAGAATTGTAATATAGTTAATATTTAAACTGCTAAAGGTTATGATGATTGAAGGTGTACAAAATATTTATTAAAGACAAATAAATATATAAATTTAATTAAAAAAAAAAAAGATAACATGAGGGGTATGAACATACAAATAGTAAAAATAAGTTAGAAGTCTTCCTAGAATGTGAATTATCTATGTTATACTGATGGATAGGGGCTCATGTTTATATTTGTTTACACTTTCTTTTAATCGTGAGTTCGCCTTATATTGTTAGTGACTACTCCAAAATTGTGTTAACTATTTCAATAAGGTTCTATAAATATGATTTAAGATTGTAATGATTTTTGGCATATCATTTGATGATTAAAAATAGAAATATTTATACCATTTTTGTTTGTAATATCTTACCAATCATTTATTGATAGTTATTTATATTTTTATTAGAAAAACAAAAACGTATTCATTATGTTTTAAATATTTAGTGTTATTTGTTGATCTAATTTTTTATTATGTCATGAAATTTTATATTTTATGCATTTAAATACTTTTTATGATTATTTCCATTCTTTTGAATATTTAAAATATTTAATATTTTTCATCATTTTCTCTTTTTTTAATCCACAAAAAGATTTTTATTATTTGCGAGAACATTGAAGATATAGAACCGTGCTTGTTTATTGATAAATGCAAAAGATAATTTTAAAATATTTTATGTTATTAGTCATTACAATTATGTTGTATTTGTTTTAAAACATTTTATATTTATGGTGATATTTTCAATGTTTGGAATGATACATCAATTTTTCTTTATAATTTTATATAAATAATTTAAATATTTTAAACATTTGATATTAAAGAAGATGATTTTTTATTTATTTGTTTTTAAATATTCTATATAATGGATTATTATGTAAAGCATGTACTCTAGATTTTTTTTAGTAATTAATTTACCAATGTTTAATGTCCGATATTTTAATTTAATATTTTTATGTCATAATTTTTTAATTATCGAATAATCATTATTAAAAATAAAAAACGAAAAAATTTATAAAGTTATATCTTTTGGGCAAAGAAATTTTAAATTTTATTAGTTTAAATAAAATTACATAAATAGGAAAAAAATAATGGAATTGTCCTTTTAAACTTTAAAAATTTTTGACATATTTTATAAAAAAAGTTTCTTTATATTACAATGATTCAAAATATATTATTATAAGTTTAAAAAAATACAACTTGAAATAGTAAATCAATACATTATACTTTAAAATGTTAAGTGTATTTTATAACATTGGTGCATATTTTGAAATAATTCAGCAAAGTACATTTTAGGATTCTAACAACTTATTTTTCAAATATTTTAATTTTTAAAAAAGATTTATTAATGCTATTTTATTTAAATATCATATTAATTATTTTCTTGTTGGCTATTTATGTTTTTACTAGTACAATAAAAACAGTTTTTATTATATTTTATATATTAAGACTTATTTCTTGTCATAAATCTCTTTATAATCTTGCAATATTTCAGATTTTATACGCTTAAGTGCTTCATATGTAATGCTTATTCTTTTAAATAGGTTTAATATTTCTCTCTTAATTGTTTGTTTTCAATCAAAGAACCGTTTTTTGGAATAGTTAAAGTTTTTGAGTGATTTTTCATTATAATTATTTCTTATTTGCTTTAAATCTTTTATAGTATATTATCTTTTTACATTGTTTGGAATAACACACCAGTTCTTTTTTTTATTTTTATATTTATAAAATCTAATATTTATTTGTTTGTTTCTTAATACTCTATATAGTAGAATGTTATGCAGGGCTTAAGAATTTTATTTATTTTTGTGCTTAAAAGTTTTTAATTATATAATAAATATTTTAAAAAAGTATATAAAAACAACAAAAAATTTGAAAATTATATTTTTTATATTAGAAATATCAAATTACTTTAGTTTAAATAAATTCACTCAATTAAGAAAATCATTAATCTAAGAGATTATTTAAAATTCTGAAAATTATGTTACACTATGCAAAAGTATGTTATCTTAATGGTACAACTATTCAAAATATATTATTATAAGTTAATAAAAAAATATAACTCGAAAATGTGGATCAAAACATTATATTTTTTATATTCAAAATTTTTTTTATTGTTATAATTTAAAGATATATACTTGTATGCCAAACTTTTCAAATAAATGGAAAGATGATAAATATTATAGAAACTAAGTATTTACAATTTTAATTCATATGTTATCATTTTTAAGAAATAACATAGTGATATATTAAATATGATAAACAAGGAAACAAATTCAAATAATATACAAATATAAAAATCACAAAAATACAATGATAAAAGAAATAAATTTTGAATTTTTTTTGTATAGTGCTTAATACTAAAATCGTTAAAAATAATCACATAACAAAAATTATATTTAACAAAAATAATAATGTATAAAATGTAAAATATTCAATGTATAAAATATATGCACAACAGAACCATAAAATGTTACATTTATAACATAATTCTCATAACACTCTAATGTATTAAGCAACTAAAATAAAAAGGATTTAAAAATAAGCATTTATTGTAGAAAAATTAAATTGTTTTTGACTTTTTCTAATTGGATAAATTTTTTTAATAAAATAAAAATAGTTGATGCCCTAATCTAAATAAAATAAAAATTCTTAAAAGGAAATTATCAGAATACCTTAAATTTGATTGAACATTATATACATAAACTTTTATATTTGCAACAAAATTTTTATTATCCAATGTTTTAGTAAAAAGCCATACATAATTTTCTACATTAATGTAATTTGATGAGAAAAGAAATTATCATTTTTTTAAAAAGTTCAAAGAATTATTGCAACAATATTTTAAAAAGCGATATCTCAAATAAAATGACTTAGCATAAGTAAAATTGACATGAAACATACCAAATATAAACCATAAATAAGAAATAAATTAAGAATAAAATTAAGCTTTTTAAATATTAAAATATACAATTCTTTACCAAAAAATTCCTTAATGTTTTATTAAAATAATCTAAATTTTGTTAATAAAAAACTTTTTATAATTAAAAACTTGTTAAAAATCTTAAGATTATAGAATATCTGAAATGTTATAAGCTATATGATCTAAAACTTTATAAAAAAAATATTGTCTATGAATTAGTAACACATTTACTAAGAAAAAAATTAACTTCATAAAAACAAATAATTAATTAAGTAAAGTTATTAAATAATAACAAATGAAAATCATTTCTTTATCCTTCAAGTAATAGTCTTATATTAGTTATTGCATCTTAGATGGTGTTATTTAATGAAAATATAGTTTGTAACTTTAACATATGAATAAATCAAAAATGAGTGTGATAAGTATAAAACAAACAAAAAATTATAAGAAAAAAAAGTTATAAAGTTAACTTATAAATATATTTATAATATTTAAAATTTGCACATATCATATTTAATTATCCATAATAGTGTACACATGCAAACTTCTTTTTTAACAAGTTAATTTTTTTGAAATTTAAAACATAGAGATATTCATAATCATAAGAAGGCTTTTATATGTTAAAAAGTATGATCTAATTACAAAATAATTGTCATAATATTCATAACAAAATTACCTAATAATAAACTATAAAAGTAATTTATTCTAAATAAATAATGTTAAAATTTTACGACAACATGCAAATAGTAAGTGCAGGCATCTTGCAACAAAATGATGCTAAGGTCATCTTTAATAAAACTTGTAGTGCATTTGAAAAATGATTATGATCATACCTATTATATTTTTGTATTTTAGGATAACTAACGTGACTAAATTGTCTGATATGATTTAGAACTATGGTGCTCAATAACGATTTATGGAACAAATTTGTCTTTGATCTTTGGTTTTCATGGTCATAAATAATAAACCATCATTGCATAATATTTTAAGTTACTCTAAGTTCTCTACTTCTTTTATTTTTAATGATATATATTAATTATGAAATATTCTAAGTCAACATTGCCTAAAATTATTTATAGTTTTTTAATATTTTATATAATTCAATATTTCTTATGAGTAAACTTTTAGTTTTCTACAACTTAAGCATTGTTTTTATTTTTTAATATCTGTTACTTTCCTTTTTTATTCATCGAACTTTTTTATCTTAATTATTTTATAAAATAAACCTTCATGCAAAGTTTAATGAAACGATATTTTGCACATTTTTTTTTAAATCTTTGACATTTTCATATTTGTTTTACATTATTTTACATTTTTTTACTTATTTACATTTTCATATTTCACTAGTTTAGAAGGTTATGCCATATTTTTGATATATGATAAATATATTTCTGAAACTTTCAAATGACCAATATTCTCTATTTGTTATTCAAGCATTATGGAACTATTTTATCTTGAAGTCCTTTAAAAAAATTTTTATTTAAATGTTTCTTTTTTGGCTTTTAATTTTCACTCTTACATTTTGTTTACAGGCATAACTACGCAGCTCAAATCACTATGCCGGCATACTTACGAAGTTCATATTCATTAGATAGAAAATTAGAAACATTTTAATTATCTTAAATATTGTTGGTCATTTACATCTCATATTCATTATATTTTAATTATGAATCTTTTTCAAATTAGAAATTAAAATTTAAATATTTAAATGTTAAATTTCTTTTATTTAACCAAATAATTCAAACAAATGGTGAGATATAAATACCAAATCTATAACATAAATAAAAAAATATGAAATTAGAAGAAAAAAAGAAAATCATAAGCATAATTTCTCATTTTAGATATTTAACTTTGTTTGTGCTCCATGTCATTACAAGTTTTCATTTTACAAAATCAACATGAGAAAATTGATCCATAGAGTTATTTTTAATTCTAAGTAATTCAAATTTTAAATCAATGCTCACCAAATATTAATAATAATTTATCAAATATTATAATCCCAAAAATAACTTATATGTACTAAAAAAGAGTTTATAATTGCAATAACCACTTAGAGAATAAAAATTAAAAAATAAATTCAAAAAGTGTAACCAAAATTGATAAAAAAAAATTAAAAATCTTATTGATTATATGTAATTAGATAGCCTCCTTTGTGATGTTAGAATAGAAGTTAATTTAATTTTAGTAGCCAAAATTAAGGTATGCTAAAAAAATTATTGAAATTACCAAGGTTTCTTAAATATTTTAAAATTTTAAAAAACAACACATTATAAAAATGTTTTTATAAATTTTTTAATGAATGTGAAATGGAAAATATATCAAACAAATAAGAATCTTAAAAAATGTCTTTTATAAAGTGATAATTAATTAACTAATGATATCTATAATTAACAGTTGGTATCATATTTGCTAAACAAATATTCAAACCTTTGCAAAAAATACAAGTTATTCATGAATAAACTTTTAACATTATATATCAAAATTTTTTTTGGAACAAGACTTTTCTAATTTATAATATATCAATGTAAAACAACATAAAAACTAATGAAAAAAACATTGTAACATAAATAAAAACTATGAAATGTTAAAATGTTATGTTTCAAATTAATCATTTCTAATTTACATTATATTAGACAAATCATCTTAAATATTTCTCGAATGTGTACTAGGTAATGTAAGCAAAAAACAATATTAAATTGTTAGAATAACTATGATAATATAAATTTTAAAACTTTATACATATGTGAAATCATTCCAAAAGAAATTAAAATACAATAAAATATATTTTTACAGTGAACATGGTAGAGAAAAAATGCACAACACTTACAACTATTTAAAAATAATGAGATTTTATTTTTTTATTCAGGATTTATAATTATTAAAGAAACAGATATAGTGAAAGAATTTTTAAATTAAGGATAGTAGTTTCAAATATCTCTAAAAGAAAAAAGATTTTTTAAAAATAACTTAATTTTAGAAAATAATTAACTCAAAAAAGAAGTATGGTCTTAGAAAACCTTATAAGATCGTAATAAAAATTATTTTTAAAAATATAACTAATTAACTAAATGAAAAGCTACTAGACATTGACCATGTACCAAAATGTGAAATACAAGTTTTATTAGGAAAATATTAAATATGTTGCATAATGAAATAGTTATTCTATTAATGATCATATCACAGTTTAGTTACTTGAAAATTAAAAAGTCTTAGATTAAAAAAAATGAAAATTAATCATAAACTAAAAAAATTTATATGCACCAAAAATTTAAATACATGCAGAAAGATAATTATAATAATGAAACAAATGAATTTTTGATGTCATAATATCAAAAAACATTTATGATATTACATGTTAAACATGCCCAATGTTCAATTAAAAACATTCAAAATTACAAATATAAATAAAACAATCACAATATTGGAGTACTTAAAACATTAAAACATTTCACCAAAAAAAATTCTCATGTAAAGCATAGCAAATTTGAAAGAAAATGATGCAAATTATTAATTTATTTAATGTAATAAAATTTTGAAATCTAACTATTCAAAATTTTAAACAAATAATATAAGCATGAGACAAAGGAAGGCCAATACTTCCCGTATAAAATTTATTTAGCTGGAAGTAGATAATACATATGAGTTTTGTTGCCATTAATCTATACAATAAGAGATGCATAACAACTATTAATACATGATTCACAAGACTAAAAAATATTTTGAGATATTGTAGATCGAGTTAGGGGATGATTTAGAGTGTCAATGTGTGCCTAAATATCATGTAATATGTAAGCATATAATAGTGGATCGTAGTAGATGAATACTCGGTTCTTACAAAATATTTTGATGAAAAAAATAATTATATTATGTATTAATCTTTTTTTAATTAAGTGTTTTAAAACATGATTCTCAAGATCCAATATATTAGTTTATTAAAGAACCTAATTTGTTGATTCTTAGGTTAATAAAAAATTAAAGGAAAGTCAACAAGTGTTGGAGACATTACTTTAGAATAGTTGAACTTCGAATGTTTGAGCTAATGTATAGAGCTCTTTGTTAATTATTTTTCATCTTCAGCATTTTTATACATAATACTTTTGTCCAGAATTATAATACCACCGACTTTATACTCATATGACACATATGTTTACTTTAATCCAACTCATGATAAGGGGCATCTCTTTGCATAATCTTTATGTAAGATGTTTGCAAGTGTAGATAGTGAAACATATGGATAAATAATAGTAAATAGCTAAATTTGAAATATTTTAATTAACCATGTAGGTTTAATGTTATTTCAATGAGAATTGAAATCATGTTCATGCAAAGTATAGAGTTAAATATGCCTATAAATCAAATAATTGCATGCCCTTCAATATAACAGTTGTGGAGTTAAATATAGTTATTGTACTTTATTTAATGATAATAATTTAGTATTTATAATAAATTTTATTAAGTGAATTTTAAGACTTTGGATAGCTGAAGTTTATGTCAATCGAAGAACCTACATAAGTGAAAATTTTCGATCCTAGGAAGATTCTCTTCATTAAAGTCATAGATTCCTAAGAAATTTATTTTAAATTTAATTTTAAAAATTTTAGTTTTATTTTTATTAAAATATTTAGCATGAATAAAATTATTTTTACAAGGTGCAAAAATTAAACTTCATCATCATTATAATTTTTATTTAAATTAATAATCTTAAGAAAAAAAAGACTCCAAAATTTGATCATTTTACAAATCACTTTATCTCGATAACATCTTTGGAGGCCTTTTGCCAAAGTTGTAAAAGTAAATTAATAAAAAAGATCTTTTTATAACTAACCCAAGCCTAAACTTTCCTAGGTATAGAATTAAGGCATGACTCAAAAACCTATATGCTATACTATCTAATCACAGAATCACACTAAAATATGTCTTGTGCTTTTTTGTAAGCATGATTCGTGATCTTTGAAGAGAACAAAGGGGTAGCCATGCTCATATTTTTTACTGATTATATATGCATAAGTAAAAGTTAATATTCAACTATCTCATGTGCAAATAAATAATGAGTGGCAAAAATTCCAATTTTTTTTTGCATATTTTGCTTCAAAAATGTTGAAATGAATGTGCACTATTTTATTTTGTGGTTATCACATTAGATAATCTAAAATTCATTTGCCTCTCTAATAAAAATTGATCAAAATCTATTACTTGAAGAAAATCTATTTGTCTAGTCATATATTTTTCAAAACTGAACGTTTGAAATTTTATTCCATTTCTAAACTACATATATTTAAATATATCCATCAAATTGTTATATTCTTGTAATATAATTGTCTAGATTAAATCTATCATTTGCCTTCATTCAATCAAATAAGTTTTTAATTTAATAGTCTAGATTAAAATCAATCATACTGCCACCATTTATCTTATACTAACAAAACAACTTTTTCATCTAACAATCTATATTCAAATCAACTTGGAAATTCCTAATGTCATTCAGTGAATTGTTATAGCAAAATTATTAACACTATTGGGCCACCCTAATGTATTATTTATTCTAATTTTATATTTTCAATTAGTTATTGAATTTGAGTCATTCTACTAATGACAATTTGTATGGATGTTTGATAATTTATTTTTGCCAAAATATTAATTATTTTTTTAAAATTTTTTAAGTGTTAACAAAAATCATGAAAGACTACAGAATTTGTTCATGCTATAAAATTTAAGTCTTAAAAAGTATTATTAATTATTATTTTTATTCATTGTGTCCCTTATTCTTTGGTCACCAACTACCTTATCTTCTTCAATAAGCTAATGTTTTACTATTTCATTCCTTAATTCAAGTAAAAGAATAAATATTTTTATTTTTTCGATATTTTATCAAACATAAGATTACTATGTGAATCAAAATCAAATGTGTTATTACAACTTTTCTTCTTCTCTACTTTTTTGTTTCATTGAAATGCTATTATAGCCCTTTTATTCTAGAATATGTTTGTGAGTGTTGTCTATTTGTGAAGTGATTATAGTAAGTAGTATGATTTTTTTTGTCCTTTGTATGAGCTTGATGTAAGCTTCAATTTGAGCCAAATTTTCAAAACAAGCTATACTTTGTTTAATATTTCTAAATTTTCTAATTAAAAAATTTCTTCTAAAATTAAATAAAATTAATATATTATAAAAAATTGAAACTTGCAAAAAAGTATTAACAAAGAAATATTGGAGCTTGATATGCAACCTAAAATTGTTACTTTAAAATATATTTTTTACAAAACTTTTCAAAAGTCTCTATTTTTATATCTAATCATTTATCTCTTTTCCTAAAGCACATTTCAACTTGTATGAAAATAGCATCCCTTTTAATGAGAAAAAATTTTTCAAAGAGAACAATTGCTCAAAATGATATACCAATAAATTTTATTGACAGTGTATCTTCCAAAAATCCATGACTCTTTCTTGGTGAAATATAATCTCTATTGGAATACTTGAGTTGCTATTCACTAGATGGTAGTAATTAATGAGTTATGAGAGCTACCAAAAAGTTTATTTGAATTTCATTTTAAAAATGTTTAAAAGATGTACCAAAGCACTTAGAATTGATAAAGACTTTTTAAGATTCAATGAAGAGTGCTTGAGGATGGTGTCAAATATGTTCTAGCTAATGAAACACTTTTTTTTCTTCTCGTTAAATTGGGGTTCAAGAATCGAAAGGATTCTCTTGTGGGCTTTCATTGTTTTGATGTTCCTTTTGTCAAATCAAAGAGGCCATCAATTTTATTTAAATAAGGTCATCCTCTTTGTTCCTAGTTGACCACTTTTCATTCTCTCTCAACCCATCAAAATGATTGACTTAGTGCAATTTTCTCTCTTTTTGCCAACCTAATAGGGGGTTTAACTCCAAGATGCTCATGGTGGTTGAAGTAATGTCTACTTTATGACCTATGAACAGATTCCAATAGTTTTCTTATGGCATAAATGACAACTTCTATTAGATTTGGTACTAGAATCGAATCGATCAAAATCGCTTCAACCATCCAACCAATTGGGATAGAATCAATCGATTCTTCTTTATGAGTGATTCATTGTTCACAAACCACTAGGTAGAGGTAACATAGAAAGGTACATTTGCTGTTAAATAATTTAAAAGAAATATCACAGCATATAATTCACATTTGGTTAAAATTCGTTTGAAAAAAATTATTAAAAGAATAAGAGTAAAGTATGATCTTTCCTTAGATGATAAACAAGGTTGAATGTGTGTTTGATGGAAAAATAGTATAGGAATGGCCATTGAAATTGTATTTTAAAATTTGTTAAGTTGAAAATAAGCAATATCAAAAGTGGTAAGAAATTTTAGAGTGTGCATGGTTTTAGATTTACCCTTAGATTTGATTTGAATTTGTAAGGATGTGTTTAATCCATAATGATAAAGGGGCTTCTAAGAAAACTCTACACTACTATTTGCACTATCATCATTGCATATACTGTCCATAAAAAAAGGATACTAAATTTGATCTAGTTTGGTGATATCTTTGTGGAGTTTTGGAATTTGTTAGAAATGAAAATATTGTTTTAAAGAGTAATGCTAACAAATTACATCAAAAGAGTTTTCACTTGATTGCCTTCGTTGTATAGGTGCTAAAATTTAATTACTTTTAAGTTTAGCAAAAAATAAAGTCTAAATGGCTTGAGATTTACTTATAAATTTTTTTTTTATTTCTAAGATATCTTCAATACATTTCGATATATCGGCAAATTAAGAAGATCTATGGCTCAAGTTGCATTGGTATCATTGCTTATACTGATACAAGATAAGGATATTACGTTTCATCTATTTTGATGAGAACTTTGTAGAGTTCTGAGATTTGAGGAAATTTTGAAGTCTTTAAGATAACATGTAACTTTTCAATCTTTCATGCTAAATAGCAATTGTAAATATCTAAATAAAAATAAATAGTTAAATTTTAATACTAGTTTCATAAAAAATAAATTTTAAATATTTTTTAAATAGATAAAATATTTTGATTACTATTGATCATAATGGTATTGTCAATTTATCAAAAAGAAATTGTATAATTCAAATGTGAATTGTAAACAATAAAATGATAAATATTGATATCTAAATTATAATATTTTAATGTAAATGAAAAATTTTAATTCTTAATACTATACAAAACCATGTGAAAACTAATTTTCTACATAAACATGCTAATTTTTGATAATTAAGTATATGAGAAGTATTTTGATGTTAATACAAATATTCTACAAGCATTTCTAAAAAATGTTTATGTAGTAAATATTTTTTTCCATTTTAGTAATAATAAACTAAGAAGTATTAATGTGATAAGAATATAAAAATGCAAATGAAAATTATATTGTTTGTGTAATGCAATGAATGAAATGTTCATGTTTTTAATATAATATATTAAAAAAAACCTTATGAGTTGTTCTAAAGAAAACTTGATAGTTTAAGTAAAAAAATTGAAGAAGGTTAGAATATAAAATTTCATCATTGAAATAGAAAATTGGTTAAGTCAAAAATGGTTTGCATGTGTAATTTAAAAAAAAATTCTTACATTGAAAATATTTAGGCTTCTAGCAATATGAACTATATCATAAAAAATTACTTCAACATCTAAATGGTAATATTAAGTGCATAAAAATATATACATGATCTAGCAATGAAAAAAATGTTTTAAAAGCAAGGAATCTAAAGGCAAATAAGGATACTAGTTAGCCAAATATAAGCTTTATGAAAAAGATGATCAATAGTTGCTATAACATATTTAAAAATAATTCTCAAACAAACTATTTAAGAGGAGATGGCATTGGTTCAGTTGATACTAAATCAACAATTATGTTAAATGTGGTTTAGAACATACATGTTAGTCAACAACATCTTCCACTTGCTAGAAAAGTGAAACTCAATGTGCACATGAGTTGTATGAAGGAGTGGTCTATAGCTGTAGGAATCATTTGGGATAAGGAAAGTAAAATATTAAAATTTCCTGCCTAATTACATATCTTAGAATGATCATAGGTCCACAAAAATTTCCTTTAAAGTCAGAACAAAAAACATTTAGCAAATTAAGAAGGCGATAAAAGAAATTAAGGATGATTGGTTCTCCATTTATAATGAGGGTAACCAAAGAACTAAAAAAATAACAAAAATAGTTGGTTAATCAGATAACAAGTAGACATGGTATTATTGTAAAATTTTATTATACTGTAGGACCATAATGAACATTGGTAAAACTCAATTACCTTACATTCATAAATAGTAAAAGGCATAAAAGTTTATCTTTTATGTCACAATGATAACATGTCAAATTTCAAAAGTTGTTGTGCTACTGTGAAAATACCATCAAAATTTTAATAGATAACTTTTCAACTGCTCCATTCCCATCAAAAAGTAGTTGATTTATTAACTACATTGTCTTGATATAGCATATTATCACTTCTAGACAACTAAGTCTAAAGAAATACCGTTTTGAAGTTAAAATTATAAATAAAAATGGCATAAATAAAGAATAAACAACTAAACAAATACAAAATAACTATTATATTAAAATATTTCAAATTCCAAATATTATGACGACTAAATTTTAATGTGAATTATTTCACAATTTAAAAAGTGTATAAAAATGTAAAAGTTAAAAGCAATTTTTGATGAAAAAAATATAAAATGACTAATATAATTTGAAAAACATATTAATAAAACATTAAATTAAATTATAAATTTTTTTGTGTGATATATCTTTATAAATGCGCATAATAATTATAAACAAGTAAGTTTTGTGAAGCAAAAATGTTTATAAAAAAACCAAGCATATAAAAATACAAATGCTTTTATGACAGTGAAAAATCTGTAACATTTATTAAAATTTATGAAACTTACCAAAAACTAATATTTTATATGTAAACAAAAAATATACTAAAAATTTTGATTTACTAAATTTTTATTTGTTGAGGAAAATATTGCATATCATCAACTCAAGAGTGCGTGGATGATAAAATATTAAAATACAAATACATAAGGAAGAAGTGTAACATAAATATAATAATAATAATAAATCTAAAATATTATATTAAATACACGACTTTCTTTCATAAAATATTAAAACTTATGTGCATCAATTTCTTATCCATATAATTATTTTAACATATTTATAAATTAAGAAATATGGAAGTAATCAATTCAATAAAAAATGAGAAATATTTAAAGAAAAGGAATTGTTAGTTTGAAAATAACATTTTCATACACTACTTTGGACTATTACCACATCTTTATGGTTTAATTGATTGTCCTACACACTTAACGATTACATTTGTTAGACCTTTATGCTATTGGTTTTGTACAATTTGAGATTTTAAAGATGTGCCATGGCAGCATTACAAAGTGTAATTCAATCAAAGAATACTAGATTTGAATTAATAGTAGGAAGTTAAGTCGAATTCATTTTAAGGTTTGGTCTTAAACAAATAACTTCATTTTTTTTTTATTGTTTATAGTAATTGAATTGTAATGGACAAAGAAAAAATTTATTATATGATAATTTGTTAATGATATAATAAAACTTATTTTTGATATTATAAATTTGAAGTATAATTAATTATGTTTACTTATAATTTAGCACTTTTTATTTGTATCAATGTGCATAACATGTTCTGTGACATCATATACATATTATGACAATAACTTTTCATAGTTCTCTATATTGATTATATTTCACTTCAAAAACTAAAATTTTTTACTTATGTTACTTTATAAAATTATTTTCTACAAAGTTATGTAGTTATTATTATAGATATTTTTGTAAATTTTTATCATTTTAGGTACATTAAAAATTTTAAATTTTTACAATCTTTCGTATTTTATTTTCAATCTTATATCATTTCATTAGAAAGTCTCGCAAATTTCCTTGTGTTAGACATAATTTCAACAATATAAAAGTTCAATAATATTGATGATTTTTTAAATTTTTTAATGCCACTAATGTATTTTGAAAAATTATATTTATAAAAGAAATAATTTTCTTAACATTTACTAAATAATTTTAAAAAATATATATTATTTTTCTAATAATTTTATTTTTTGTAATTTTTTAAATTTTTATATTGTAATAGTTAATAAAATAGTTAATAAGAAATTAAAATATTTAAATTATTTTAATATATAAAAGTATGAAAAATACATCTTAAGTAAAAAAGTTCAATGAGATTGAGAATTAGGAAGTCATTGTGATAATACCTCATTTGGAATCACTAATAAAACTATTTTTAGTATTATTAAATCTTTTAGATTCAAAAGTTGGCCATATAATTTGATAATTACAATTTTCCAGAGTAATATAATAATACCAAACATTAATTTTTATATAAAAATGTATTCAAAATATCAATAATAGAAAATCATCATTAAATGCAAAAAATAGATAGCAATAATAAAAGATAAAAGAAAGAAGTGTATAAATATTAATACCACAAAACTATTAAGATATGAATATAATATTTAAAAGGTTTATATAATGAATTAATAAAGAACACAACAATGAAAATATCATGTCAATTACATAATGCATATTTCAATGATAACTCAATAAAATGTTATGTATAATAAATTATTAATAAAATTTGTAAAAAATGTCAACAAAGAATTTTAGTTGTAGTTCTACTTAAACAAATATTTGATTCACAAATAGTATTTTGAATTGAAAAAATAATTTTCATATAGAATAATTTAAAATCCTTAAAACATTGTAATTGTATTAAAATAAAGAATAATATTTTTAATATTTGTTTTGTTATAGTGTCAATAGATTTATGGAAATATTTTCAACAATGCACACTCTACATGCATATGGGAAACTATAAAGTATTAAAAGAATAATATTTTTGAAAATTTTTTAAACGAATGGAATAAGTTATGAAAAAATAATATTTCATTTTAAATATTGACCGATATTTAAAATATTTTAAAACCATATTTTGTTAATATAAGTCTCATGTTGTACCATATTTTAAAAACTTAAGAGGTTTTGAAAAATATATCTAATTTTGGAAACTAATTATCTTAAACTTGCAACCACTATATATAAAATTAAAGAGACATATATTTGTATTATTACAAAAGTAAATACATTCAAATCTTCAATGTAACATATTGAGAAAGGTTTTCTTAGTCATCTAAGTTTAATAAGATTAATGTTTAGAAAAGTGTTATTAAAAAGTTATATCAATCATACAGATAATGGAGAACACGGAATATTAGAAATGTAATTTTTGGGAAGTTGACAAAAAAATGTCTATATAATATGAGCATGAAAAATGTTTTAAATAATAATTGCTTAAAATAATCAACAAATTAAAAATACCTTAATAGTATAAAATGACAAAAAGTTTCTAAAAATATAAATACATAAATTATTGAAAAAAATAAAAAATATCAATTTAATAAAAAGAAAAAAATGTTTGAACATGTATTTAACAGATTATATCGAAATTTTGATATATCAATATGTTATTACACCATTGCGAACTTTTTTAATTGTATGATAAACTTATCAGAAAAGTCAAAATAAATAAAGACATTGATGGTTTATTATTCGAATAAAATGTAATAGAATATAAAGAGATCATTAAAAAACATAAAATTTCTTTGCAAAGTAAAAATAAGTTATTGAAAACAATAATCATTAATAACATAAAAATATATACAATTGTTAGAATAATAGCAATATAAAACAATTAACAATTATTTGAATAAAATTTAAAAAACTAATTTCATTTTCTTTATAACCATGTTGAATAAAAAGTTGTTTCAATAATGAAAGATTTATTTTTTTGTTACAAGTGTCGTAAGTAAGTTATTACAAATAGCAAATGCTTGTACCATTTAAAAAAATTTATTAATTTTTAAATTAAATAATTGAAAAATTAAATATGATAAATGTAATAAAGAATTGTGAAAAAGAAAATATCTATCAAAGCTATTGAAAAATATTAAAGATATATAAACGAACTCAAAGAAGTTAATAAAATAAGCAAAACAATGACCATGTTATAAATAAAAATGTCAAAATTGTAAAAATATAAATAGCCATGAACATAACTTAATAATGAAAATATTAAAATTACTTTGTTAAGGATGATAAATATTTAGTAAGAGATGAAGTCAACAATCATGTGAAATTTTTTTTAAAGTATTTGAGGCAAAATGTGCAAGATTGGATGGGTGAATTATGTATTTAAAAAAAAATTTTATTCTAAAATTTTAAGAGAAAAAATTTTACACTAAAAAATAATAATTATTTTTTAAAATATTATTTTTGAAAAGAGATTGCTCATCATTAAATGAAATACATAAGGATTTTTAAATTGTTCAACCAAAATTTCTTCCTATATCCAACCTTTAGACAAATCACACTTCTACTAATCTCTCATTTTCGTAGAAGCCTATAAACCAAATACATAAATAATCAAATGAGACAACAAAATCCACAAAAAAGTTTTACTATATGAAACAATTTGGAAACTTTATAGCTTTTGCATACAAAGATTTCAACATTTTTAAATCCTTAAAACAACAGTTGCACAACTAAGTGCTAAAAATAGCTCCTCTAATAGCCAAAATTAGTTTTTTTGGAAAAAGCTAACCATCACAGGCAATACAAACGAAATGCTAGTACAACTATTGTTTGATTCTAGGTGCTCAAAGCAAATACCATTTGATTAGAATAACTTATAATGGGTTTGTATTTAATCGTAATGGGATAAGATCTACTACATTTTGTTCAAAATCTATATCGAAGGTAATGTTAAATAGGTTATTGTTGATGAAGGGAGAGAAACATTAAGTAGCTCAAACAACCATTCGAGATGAACGACAAGATGTAAGTTAACTATTCACAAATTCTAGTGTAATATGGACCGTTTGATAACAAAAATGTGTTATTAGTTGGTGAGGAAAACTCAAATTTGGCTATAACATTTGTTTGTCCCACAATGTAAAATAGTTCATGTGGCTATGCTTATAATATTTTCATTATGATTAAGTCTATTAAGGTTGGCAACCACTTGGTGTTCTTAGAAAGTCATAACCTAGGTCACCATTGTATATAAGTAAATATGAGTCTGACTTATCCTATTTTCTTAACCAATTTACTAGTCCCCCCTGACTCGTTACGATTAAGTTGGTTAAGGAGATATGCCCTGAACCAATTTACTAAAAACTGCTACAAGAATTGTGCCTTAAATTGATAATCTATGCTAACCTGTCACAATTTTTGTTAGGGTCCTAGCTCGGAGCTCCTCAAGGCCCATGCCTATATTGTGGGCCATAAACCTGAGCCAAGTCCTTTAGGCTATTCAGTGCAAAAAATATTTATAAGATTTAAAAAATATTATATATACTCGATAAAGTTTTAGAAATATATATTTTTGTTGATTAGCAACTCCACAAATGCAATTGTTGTTGGCTCCAAAGTTCGTAATTTAAGCCATCAAAATTTTATCAATTGTTTATGCTATAGCATTATTCCAACAAACTCAAACTACTACAATTAACCTCAATATTTAACTGATATGATACTAAACCCAACAAAATATTAGCAAATATTAAGCTTGACTTTATGTTCAGCACATCAAAATATAAAAAAAAATTAATTATAAATATGAATTTTTAATATCTCAAAACATTTGTAAACAAAATTATTAAAATTATCACAATAAATATATACATAATTTTTTGGAAGAAAAACCTTTATATAATAAAAAATGAAAAGCTTCGATTCATTAAATATATGTATGTTAGAATAAATCCAAAACTTTTTAAAATAAAAAACAAAACTAAAAAATTTCAAGAGTTACCTAGCTAAAATTGTTAAAATTTAGGTTACATACAAATTAAACTCAACACTTTGGACTTGAAGAAAAATTTATCAATTGTATAATGGAAAAAATATTTTAGTGTAAAAAAACATTTTGAACTTGAAGAAAAAGACGACTACTATCACAATTAAATATTTAACGCATAACAAATTAGATAAGCATTCGAAATAAAAAATATAATTATAGTCAATGTTTAATAAATAAATAAAATTAAATTAGAATTATAATAATAGATAAGAAGTACAAAAGTAATGGAAATTAAAACATTCGAAAGAGCATTACATTCAAGAAAATGGTTTCTTAAAAAATATTAGAATGCGAAGCATTGTATTACTCGAAAGCATAAACAATTACGCAAATTAAAATCTGAAACGTATGGATGAAAGGGGGAGTCATACTCAAGTGCTGTGCAGTTTATGGGCCGAACAAAAACCAGCAACGTAAGGAGATGTGGTACTTCTTAAGGGTGGAGGCCGAGAATGCTGGCCTCTTGCTAGTTGCGGGCGATTTCAACCTTTTAATGTTGTGAGGTGAGAAGAAAGGGGGATGGAAATTTAACTACGGCAAACTATAACAAGAATTTGCAGACGTGATTCAAGACCTTCAACAAGTGGATCTTATGTTTATCGAGAACAAATTCACGTGGTGCAATGGCAAGGAGGGTGGCGTAAGGATACTGGAAAGGTTGGACAGACCGTTGAAGAACATTACGGGTATGCAAGCGCTCCCTGGCTGTTTAGTTATGCACTTGGCGCGTATCGGCTTAGACCACTGTCCTCTTAACATTGACATTAATAGTGGGCATAAACTTGAAAGTAAGCACCAAATTCATTTCGAAAGAATCTGGCTGGAGTTCCCAAAGGCAGTTGAGGTGGTTCATCATGCTTGGAGTAGACGGACCAAGGGGAATCATATGGAAGGCCTATGAGCCAAATTCCAGAGATCACTTGAAGCACTGTGCAAGTGGAGTAAGTCGGAGGTGGGCAACATCCTGAGTGGCATTGGAGAATTACAAAACAGCATCAACAAGTAGCAAATGAAGGAGACACTCGAGGGATTGAATGCAGAGGAGCATCGGTGCCTTGGGCAAATGATATTGGAATTGCACCGAGGCTGTTCGTTAGAGGAGCGGTGGTGTTGGCAAAGAGCGAAAATATGTTGGGCTCAGCTGGGTGACCATAATACCCGCTTCTTCCATGATGCTGCTATCGCGTGAACACGAAACAACCTCATTGCCCAGCTGAAAGATGATTCGGGCAGTATGGTAACTATGCATGAAATTATGAGCACGATTTTAGAACATTTTTTCAAAAGAAGTGGTGTGGTGAGGCAAGTGCACTTCCTCCTTTGTAGTATGTGCTGCATGCCAGAATGAACATCGCTCAGGCAACCATGTTGGCAAGCCCTGTGACTGTGCAGGAGGTTATCTCGGCTATCAAAGCTGCTAGGAAAAATAAAGCTCCAGGCTTGGATGGGGTCACCCTGGAGTTCATCCAAGGCTACTGGCAGATTACACATGGTGATATTATTCGCACAGTGCTTTCTTTCTTTGTTGAGAAGCAAATTCCTAGGAGCTGGAAAGACACAATTATAGTCGTTATACCGAAGATCTAAGGTGCCTAGAAGCTGGAACATTTCCGGCCAATCAGCCTATGTAATGTCATCTACAAAGTTATTGTGAGGATACTAATTGGAAGGCTCAAGCCGCTACTTCCCAATCTCATATCAAGAGAATAGGGGGCGTTTGTACCGGGAAGAAGCATTACAGACAACATTTTTGTAGCTTGGGAGATGGCTTCACGCATGCATTCATCCTCCACAAGGGCATGGCTCATGGCAATCAAAGTGGACATGGAGAAGGCATACGATATGGTGAGACGGGATTTTGTTAAGAATATGTTGAAACTCATGGGTTTTCCATGCATATGGTGCGATTGGATAGATGCTTGCATCACGAATTTGAGATATGGTGTCTTGCTTAATGTAATCCGGTTACCATGGATTCAGGCGTAGTGTGGCATGCGTTAGCGGTGCCCACTCTCGTCGTATTTGCTCATAATCGTGATGGAGTACCTCTCAACCATTATGCATAATTACTAAACTAGATCACTAGTAGGGTTTCGGTGTGGAAAAAACACTCCGCAGTTTCTCATCTGCTGTATGCTGATGACATCCTTGTTTACACTCCAGCAACGCGTGCTATCGCGTGCACGGTCAAAAGGACCATCCAGGAATTTTGTAAGGATGCGGGGATGAGGGTAAACCTCGCAAAGTAGAAGGCCTTCTTCAGCAGAGCCACGAGCACAAAAAGGAGGAAGGTGATTGCAAGGAAGCTACAAATGGCTCGTTGGGATAACCTCTGCTATCTTGGTGTACCAATCTCGACAAAATTAATCAAGAAGGAGGACGTTAACCTCATGCTCCAGAAGATTGACGAGCAGGTTTTGAAATGGCATATCAGGCCACTATCACGTGCTGGGAAGGTCGCCATGATCAAGTATGTCCTTAATGCTATCCCAAGTCACTTGCTGAGTCGCGGTGGAGCAGAAGATAAGGAATTTTCTATGGTGCGGTGCTAGTGGTGCAATGATGATGCACTATGTGAGCTTGGAGACTGTCACCTTGCCAAAAGATGTGGGTGGCCTTCGCCTTCTAGACATGCGATCTTGGCACTGGGTCTTGCTCATGAAACAATGCATGAGATTGATGTATCGAAAGGAAAACTCTTGGGTGTGCATTATAAGAACTAAAAACGGTGCAGCACAAAACTTTGTTAGGCACCGCGGGGATCCCTCCATGAATGTAGACTCGTCGCTGCTGCCATGCCGTATGCCCTCGCTAACTTTGTGCCGAGAATTGGCAATGGCAATGACGTTTTATTGCTGGAAGACAATTGGCTCGGTGTGCTCCCAATTAGCTAGTGGCCCACCTTCATCAACATGGACATTGACTGGCCAAAAGACGTGTGCGAGTGCATTGCTGAGATTGGCTTTTGGAATGAAGACAACGTCCGTCCTTGGGCCAGCGACCACCTGTATGAACGAATTATGCATTTGCCCTGGTCTCAGAATCCTGACACGCTCCTTGAGTCCCATACAGAATCGACCCAGATCAACAACTCAAAAATCTACATGCAGTTACGTTGCGAAAGAGATTGTGCCGGCATGGGAAACCCTACTGCGGGCACGGAGCATCTCAAAAGCATCCTTAAAGTAACGGCTCGGCCCAGGATGCGATTCTTCTTATGGCGCTTGGTGGGGGACCATCTCCCCACAGCAGTATGGATGGCTCACAGGAGACTCCCTGTGTGCAGCAGCTGCATATGGGGGTGCATTGTTGATCAGACATTGGAGCACATAATGTGGGAGTGTCCGCGTGCACAGGAGCTTTGGAGCAGTCCCCAGCTTCGTGGGGTCGTCACTGCACTTGGCTTCTGCCCTGGGGTGAGTACTGGGGTGTCCTTCATGCATCGGTTCGTCGACTACGTGGCGGCGCCTATGCGGCACGAAGTCAATGGCGTACTGCATGCTGCAACCTTAGCCACGAGGATGTATTACATATGGGAGCTCCGCAATGCAAAGAAGCACAACGACGAAACACCCAGTTACAGCTCTATCCTGTGGAAGCTGCAGATTGAGATCGCTTTGCTTCAAAGAACTCGCCCATCCATGTCCTGCGGGAACCTGGTCAGTTCACATGAACTGATGATTGCCCAAAATTTGGTTCCCCCGCCTAACGGATTAGTTAAAATCAATTGCGACGCTACCGTCGGTGATGATCAGGCGGGCCTCAGTCTGGTGTTTAGGGGTCACATGGGGAAGCCCTTGCTGGTGATCGGTAGGAAGGTCTTCTCGAAGGCAAGTTTGGCTATGGAAGTTTATGCCATGTTTGAGGCCCTTGAATTGGCGAGGACGGCACTCCCGGAGGTTCGGGCCATCGATATCCAAACTGACTCGACTCTTGCAATGCAGGCAGTGCGTACCACACTCTCCCAAGTGCACACAGGTGGTGTTTTTGCTAAGGAAATTCTTCATGCTTGGGCCCTTGACGCGCTTGTCATCACGTTCATCCAGAGGGATGGCAATGCGCCGACAGACTAGGCTACCCACGTTGCTTGCTGTTCCGGATTTGCTTGGGGTTAGGGTATGCCCCTTCCTGAGCCATATCTGAATCTACTGTTGTATGACTTCCTTTTTTATCATCCATAGAGGATGATGCATGTACTATTGCCTCCTTTTGAATGATGGAAAGTTTTCAGGAAATAAAATTTGAATAACGTCATACTTTTTTAACAAATTAAATACATCTGTGAAAGAAATTACGATAAATAAGAATCATAAAATAAATAAGTTATGAAAGAAAATAAAAGTAGAAAATTAATGAAACAATAACTACATTAAAATATTTAATAACAAACGCATGTGATAAAATATGTTTTTTCTGGATATAAGCATAGTAAATGCTTTTAAGGATGGTAAATAAGAATTTATAAAAAAATAATATGAAATTATTAACATACACAAAATTACAATGTAAAATTTTTAACTATATGACAACACAAAAACATTACTCGTAATTTGCTAATGCTAAATATCATTGTTGTAGAACTAATACCAAAAAATATTTTAAAAAAAAATTTTTCAAAAAATGTTGAAAGTGTTAAAGAAATAAAATTTATCAAAAAAATTGAAATAGTTAAACAATGAAATATTAAAACAACGCGAATAATTTGTTAGCAATATGCTATATAAAAATGTAATAAAAATTGTAATTTACATCTAAAAACTATATACAAAGTAATTTACAAATTAAAACTCAATAATATTGAAAATATTTTTAAAGGTCCCATCATATAATTTCTCTTCTGTACAAATACAAATAATATTTTTGTGAAAAAAGTTAGTGTGCTACTGATTAAAAAATGTGCAGTTTAAAGGTATCATATTTCGAAAATACATGATTACAAGAAATTTCAAAAACTTTTCTATAAAGAGAGCGTTAAAATTAAAGTAAACTATACTTTATTTGTAAAATGATAAAATTGAAAAACATACTTAACATTTTCAAATTCATATATAATCCAAAATAATTAATCTAGTATCATAAGAATTACAAAATATTGACAAAAACAATCAATTTGAAAAGCCTTTTTTATATTATTTAAAATAAAAAGTGAATATAGTCATTCAATTATGATACCTCTTCTTGAATTAAAGTGCACAAAATATAAAAGGAATATCATGTTTTTTCAAAGAAAACTTTTAAATATTTGAACAAAAAAATAGAAAATAAAATGAAATAACAACCTATTATATATGCTTTGATATTTTATTAAAACTCACTTTTCTAACAACATTATATCTATAAAAAAAGTGCTTTTCAAATATCCAAAAAAATATAATTAATATATTAGAAAAAATACTTTTTAATGAAGAAATGAAAAATAAAAAATTTGATAAAATCTACGCACAAATCATATTTGAGAAATATTATGGAAAGCAAGGAAATATTTTAAATTAAAATAAAAAGCCCCACAAAAATAAAACATCAATTAATCAAATATGATACATGAAACAAAAAACAATCACAAAAAATATCATTAAATATAAAGAAAATTTGTAGTAAAGGAATGAGTTATATGTACTGCAATGAAAAAAATTAGGATTTATAAAAATAGAACGTCACAAAAAAAAGATAAAAAACAATTGTTCTAGAATAAATAAAAAATATGAAAAACACGTAAACAAAAGAAACAACTAATTAAATAGATCTTAAAAAATTAAAAAAAAATAAAATATGTTTATAAAAACCACTCAATTGGAAAGCAGAAAAATAGTGCTAATATAATGGAAATTTATGAACACTTAAATATATTACTAGCATGAGAAAAAATTTTCTTTGTAAAGAAATATTTTAAAATATTACATTTTTGCAAAGAAATATTAAATATATTAAATATTTTAAAGAAATTTAACATTTCAAAAACTTAATAAAATATGTAAGCAATTTAGTTGTTGTATTACACAAATACAATACATGTGCATAGCATGTTATCTAAAGATTATCTTTAATTTTAGATTAAAAAAGAAATTTAAAAAATAAATAAAATATATTTTGTTAATATTAAAAAATTTAAGGTAATTAAAATATGAATTTCAAAACAACATTGGATTCAAAATCTCCCACGTTATAAAATTAAAAAAATAAGAATAATATTTTTAGAAATCGATAACAGACATGTAAAATTTATTTATTTAATATATTCTTGAGACAATATTCATACTTCTACAAGACAAAATGGGCTTTCTTATTATTACAAACAAAAATGACTTAATTTTTTAAATTATATTATTTTATGAAATAATAAACTCATTAAAAAATATGATAATTTAAACTTTCAAAAAATAAAGAAAATTAATTTAAAGAAAGATTTGAATATCTTGAAAACACATTAGCATGTACTTTTTTATTATCCTAACCCTAATAAACTTAATTTTGTAAATAAAAATTATTATGAATCTTAACATGTAAACATGTCATTATTGCAACTCAACACAAAAAATGTTAAAAAACTATGTCCATTTGTTGTCTATAAAAACTTTCTAATTCTAACCACAAATTTAAAAAATAATTAAATACCATGAAATTAAAAGGTTTAGATATTTAATGAGACATTAAAATATTAAAAAATTATTTTAGATGTAGTGGACACAAAATATTATGTCAGTAAATAATTGGCAATGTTTTATATTACAAAATAATAAAATTGAAAACCATTAAAATCTTAAGGAATTGTATAAAAATTGCATCAACGCAAAAATTGAATAAAAAATAGAAATTGATATGGAGGTATTTGCATTTCAATTTTTAAGTCCCTTTTTGTAGAGTAAGATAAAAAAACCATTTGAGATATCACTATAATGATAATATGTAATAATTCTTTTTTGAGCTATTATGAATATGTAGTAATAACTAATGAAAGTGAACAATTGTGATGGAGCATGGCATACATACACCTTATGATTTATTGAAGATTCATGGCACCGCTTAAAGGTTTGATTAACTTCCTAATCTAGGGTCAAGTGGGTTTGCTTCAAATGTTTTTGCTAAACTATTTCAAGATCTTATGTTCATTAAATTTTAATTTGTAAAACCATTAAATCCGTTATAGATAAGTTGTAATTACTTTAAAAAAGATGAAGCAATCATTCCAATTAAACAATTCTTCTTGAGTTTCATTTTTTTTTAGCTCTAGAACACATGATATTCAATACAAAATATCATAGTTTCAAAATATTTAATATAAATTAAGAAAACAAGTTTAAAATATGCATAATATTTTTCTATTTTATGGTCATCAAATATGATGGTTAATGTTACATATGTATGATCTAATTTTTATATTGATTTACTATTAAAAAATAGAACTATAAATGCCTCGTATATCTACAATGAGTTGATTGAGTATATATGACTATCAATTGAGATAGAATTATAAAGTGTTAATATTGCTTTACAAGTTATCTATCTTGCCATATCCTTTTTAATGTTCCAAGAGTTGAGTTCTTCTACATATAATTTTTTTACAAACTTTTTTCATGTGTAAAATTTAATATTTCCTATGAGATTCCCAAGTCTTGATTAAATTATAATTGAGTTAAAAATGCATGATTTAATTTCTCATATTGAAACGATTCTTCTTTTTACAATGAATGACAAACCTCTTCTTGTTAGCTTTTTGTATCTTCTACATAAGTGTAGGCATTTTGTTTTGTATTTTTGCATAGGTTTTATATGAAATAGTACAAAGTAGAATGTTCTACTTGTGTGACTAATTTCTTTTCATTCATTGCATAAAGGACTAAAGAAAAGAAATGTTACAATGTTGTTACAGAATTATCATATTTTTTTTATTTGTATGACTTTTTTTGTTATGTTAAAATTTGTTAACAAAAACATCATCATATTATTGTGAGGATATATAGCACAAACAATCATAACATATCCAAATATTATGAAAAAATTAATTTATATTAGTGTCCGCCCTTTTATACTTGTACGATGACCTTAGCTTTATGTAATAAATTTATCATGCTTGCACAACTTTAGTGATCATTTAGAAAAAACTTGAAAGCATAAAAAGACAATAAAGCTTTCATTATATTGTCTATTCATTTATGTCATACTTGCTTGATAAACTTATGCTACAAATATGAAAATATGAGATAGTTGGTTTATTATGGCAATCAGCTCTATCTACCTATTGCCTTTGAATGATCTATTGATTTTAAGTTCATAAACAATTACCAAATTCATAATAAATAGTCTAATCACTCAAGAAAAACAAATAAAGCTATTCTACTTACCTTTAAAAATGAGTGATTCATCAAGAATATAAATAGGAATCTTTTTTTCATCTTAGAATAGATGGATGAACACATTTCATTCAATTATATTTATTTAGGTGATTCTAAGCATAGTAATGTCTTCATCATACATTTAGATATTATGTCACTTTTGTCCAAAAGGCATTATGGTAAAAGTTGTAAAAAGTTTTCTGTGTTTTAAATTATGATCTTTCAACCACTATAACTATTGTTGTGTTATGGTCAACTTTGGGTAATTACTATAATCCCTTCAGTGTTGTGATGAATCAGTCATTGATGAAGTTGTAGCAGGGTTTCTAGTATGCCCCCTTTTTGGCAAATGGTTCCAGTTTAGTGCTAGTAAAGCAAGGTCGATTGTGGTTTAATGATGGCTGTGTTAATGGTAGACCCATTTGAAATCATTATGTGCTTTATGTATTTTTTTTCTATTTATTTTAATTATTGTTTATCCAATATTAGTATGTTTATAAATGTATCAAAAGGAATTAAAATGATCAAAATAATTCCTAGATAGGAAAAATAGTTTATGTTATTAATTTAAAAAGGCACCATTTTCCTCCTCTTATAGCCAGTGTAGTCCTTTCAACTTTTGTTATAATTGGTTGTTTAAAATGTAGATCTAACATGAAATCATTCCCTTGTATTTTTATGGTGAATTTTTTCCAATATCTATTAACATTGTGGATTCTCCTCCTTTTATTCTTTGGGAACATTCAACATTTTAGAAAAATGCTTTTAAAGTTTTTTTTGAATTGTAAACTATAATTTTTTGAATGTTTTTGTCAGGCCTAGCATTATTCTTGGCGATAAGGGTCGTAGGTCATGTACATTTATTAAACTTAACATAACAGGACAAAAACTTTTCAACATTACTTTGTCTAAAAGTTTACAACTTTTCTTCTTGTTATGAAAAATGCAAGATATAGGTAAGTTATTTGTAGATAAATTGTTTCAAATCACTATTTCATATTAGAAAAAGAAGAAGCAAAAGAAATAGAAAAGGAAAGTAACATCGTGTGCTGACTGACAAATTTTGTGAATCGAAGGTGCAATGCTTAATTGATGTCTCAATGATATCTCACTTGTTGAATAATGATAATTTATCTAAATGCATTAATTTATTACTAAATAAACAATGAAGCTAATCAATATTATGATAATTTCAAAGTGAAAAGCAGCAAGAATCCAAAATATATTCTTGAGTTATGAGAGGCATGAAATTTTTTAAGTAATGAATCACTTCGATGGCATGCAATCACATATCTATTTTCTAAATGACTTACAAAAAAGCATTTTTATTGTGAAAACAATTATTTGTAAGTAACACTTGCAGTGATGCTTTGAATAATAGAATTTAGTCCATCTCATTTACGTATGGCTTCTACCTTTTCTTTCAATTGAATTTGGAACAATCACCTATTCTGGAACATAACAAAGCAACTACTAATTAATTATTTTAGTACTTCATATAACTAAGTGAATGACTAGGCAGTTTGAAGGTAGATGTTGCTACTTTAAATTTGACACATCATAAAATTTCTTGAGAATGTATTGATGTTGAGTTAACTAACAATTGAAAAACATTTAAGCCACCAAAATTTCTACTTTACTTGTTACAAGAAATCCATTATGGATGATCAACCACATGTCTTAAAACATTTAAACAATTAAGCACACCCTTAATGCTAATGAAAGACAACTAATATATATAAGGGAGTGAAACTATCAAGCAAGCCAATTATTGGATTACTAAAGATCCTAAAAAAATTCTATAAAATGAGAAGGACAATGACTAAGTTTTTCATTCAAAAAATTCATATAACAAAATTTACCATTGATATAATATTCTAGATCTTAAAAATTTTAGTGAACTTTAAAAAGATCAACATCCTTTAGGTTTGCATTTAAAACTAAGAAGTTTAATCCATTCAAACGTAAAAAGATGCAATAAATGTTGTAAAAGATTTAGAAGAAAATCAATTAACCAAAGATTTGTTAAAGGATGCTTTCAGCTACACAAATTTTAGATAATGTTAGTCTTAATGAATAAATTCTTATTTTGAAAATATTTGTGATGCTACTAAAAATGGTTTATCCAACAGATTAATTAATTTTTTGAAATATATATTGTTAGATAAGTTGCATTGTTGAAACCTGACTTCTATGGATAAGACATAAAAAATTTGCTTTTAAACTCAATTTTTAGCATTATTTTTACTATCAATCAAACAAGATATAGATTCTTTGGAAGGATTTCAATTGTAATGTTGACATTAATGAAAGGTAGTTTGTCTATATCAACATTAAGCATCAAGACTATGCTTCTGAAGCTAGCTACGCTTTCACCTATGATAAAAGCATGGTATCTAGAAGAAGCCCATTAAGTGTGAGTCATTTTGCATTGTCAATGGCACAAAATCCACGGATGATGGGTACAGATTTTAATGAAATCACATCTTCAAAATATTACAATGTCTAATCTACTCTTAAAGTAAAACTAATGTAAGAGTTTGGTTATTGCATAACTCTATGTCACCATAAGGAATAGTCATTTTATAATCATTCTTTTATATGGGCAACAAAAGGTAATAAAATATGGGTTTGGAAATGATTAGATAGAGTGTTGGTTAATAACAAATAAATAGAACTACTTTCAACTTTTATATTTCATCACCTTGTTAAAACTCGATAAGGTCATCTTCCTCTTCTATTAAATGTCATCAAAATTCATCCTCCATCTCTGAAATAATTTAAATTTCATAACATGTTTTTGAATCACCCTACATTTCCATAGACAATAGAGAATAATTAGAATACTTCTTTAAATTACTTTGTAAAGAAGGTAGTAGTTTTAAAATAAAATGGACTTAAAATGAACCATAAAGATTGAAAAAATTAGCATTTGCAAAAATTTTTTATCCTATTAAATTACATAAGGAAGAGGTGAAAAAAATACATTGTTATTTTAAGAAAAAAAAATGAGGATTAGTGGAAAGTGTTTTATCTTGTAAATTCTTATTATTTAAAAGATTTTGGAAGAGCAGAGTTTTATTCATATAGAAAAAAGGAATTAGATGGCTAATAGAAGGAGAAAGAAATACAACACTCTTTTATACAATAGTGATAAAGTGAAAAAACAAAGAGGACAAAATAACGACATTCATAATCAATAATTCTTAAATCTTTTTAAGTCTTCCTAAATAATTAAAGGAGAAAATACGATTAATTACACCATTTCCTTATTGGCAAAAGCAAACAAACAATAGAATAATGCAAGGTATCACCAAGTAGGAAATTACAATGTAAATTTTAATGTGAATTTAAATAGCACTCTGGGCCCAGAAGGTTTTAATGGAAAATTCTTCACAAATTATTCAGATTTAATCACAAATGTTTTGTTGAATGTACCTAAACAATTTTTATAAAATCTCTAATCCTTCGTGGGATTTTAGCCACAAGCATTATATATATTCATAAATCCCATATCCTAGAAACAATTGTTGATTTTAGACAAAATATTCTTCAAAACATCATGAAAATAATATTCATAGTTCTCATAGTTGATGAAATATAACAAATATTTGAAGGTTTCTTTCTCTAAAGTCAACTAGTTTTATAAATGCAGAGATATTCTGTAGAACATACTACAAGTTTAGTAATTTCTATATTCTCTTATCAATAAAAATAAAGAGACAATTTTTTTGTTAAGTTGGACTTTAGGAATTTGAATTAAACATTTCAAGGTAATTTTTTTTGTAAGACACTTTCCATGTACAATGTTAATAACAATCTTATAAGGCGCTCACCAATTATCTTTGCAATAGATGGATATCGACAATCATTAATGTATCATTAAGAAACTTTTTTCAACTTTCAATCAGTCTTAATAAAGGTAATCCTCTATCTTCCATTGTTTTCTTCTCATTCATGGAGTTCCTAAAAGAAGCCATACATACATTTTTTCTTAAAATAGAATGATATTATATGAACAACATATATTATCTATATCTATCACTCACCTTGCTTGTGCAGACAACATAATTATTATTATTAGAGAACATTTGAAAACTACTATCAGCCTTAGTAACTTTCTATAGCTCTTTCAACACTATAAAAGGTTCTTAAATATAAAAATTAAAATAGAGGACATCTATAGAAATAGAAGAGTATATGCTTGGTAAATCGAATTTTTAAGGGCTCGAGATTGCATTAAATAAATCTTCCTTTAGCTTATTTGTGCTACAAACCATATATCGGTCACAAGAAAGTAGCTCACTTCCAAAGTTTGACAGATTAAGTTAAAAATAAATTTCCTTAGGTGGAAAATGATGTTGTTATCTATCAAGGGTGGACTCATTCTCATCAAGCATGCCATTTCCTTAACTCCAATATGTATGGTAATGATAAGTAAACTCCCAATGTAGCTTTATAATACATTCAAAAAGGAATGAATCGACTTTTGTGTGGAGACAATGAAGAAAATCTGAAGCATAACTTGACTTCTAGGAAAAACATTAATTTCTTATTAGGGGAAAATATCCTCGATATTTAGAAAATAAAGAAAATGATGAAACTTTTATGTAAAACTTAATTGGTAGATACTCAAGAACAACACTTTGTGTTGTAACTACATGTCAATGAAATACCAATTTTGAGATGCGTCAAGGACGATATCCAAAACATGGGCTAGCATGCAAAAGATTAAACTTTTGATTACAAAGAATGCAAATTGGTCTAACTCAATGAATTTTTTATATATGGTCTCTAACTTGTGAAGAGTAGTTTAGCTATAATTTTATCTAAGTTTATTTGAGATTAAAAGAGCCAAGTATAAAATTTAGATGTCAATTAGGAAGCACAAAATTCCCTTTAAATATGTTAATGTTAACGTGAATGATATTCAAAAAGGTGTGCCATTACCAAATTACTTAATGAACCTTAATTTCCAACTTGCTTTAATGTGCCAACTATGTCCAAATGAAGATTCAATTGTTCAAGCTTTTTTTATTATAAAGAAGCAAAATAAGCATGTGTTACTTCTGAAAATAATTCACCCATTATGCTACTTGATAGCTATACAATCATGAAATGAATTACATCATGCAATAAGAAAGGCAATAAGAAATTCGTAATAGAGAGGTCATAATCGCACTACCTACTTCAATATCATTCAATATTCAAAAAGCTAACATAATTAAGAACTTTGAGTAATTAAATCAAACATTAAAAAATCATATAAATGTAACATTAAAGAAAATTGTTGCTTTATAACAAGCTTTTTTTCTAATCATTCAAACTTTTTGGAAGATGTCAAACGAACAATTTTTGGAATCAAAGTTTAATTGGCAAGAACTTACGAAAAAAAGTGGAAGTGACTAGGTAGTTAACATCGATGATCTGGATGTGGTTAAACATCATTGGTGCGAACTTATTCGTAAATTGAGGTGCTATTGTAGTTGGAATTATTGGAAACAATTTAGAGGAAATGAGTTTAGATTTTTTTAATATTTAAATAAATCAAATAAGACCTAAAGTCTAGGTAATGGCCATAATTATGGGTCTTCAATTATGCAACCATATGCAAATTAGAAATTAATACATTTTAGTGAATAGTAGTGTGTTATTGAATCTATACCAAGATTGAGAAAATATACAATTAGAGTTAGCAAGTTGCTTGATGTAAGTATGGAAACCAACTTGCTAAACATAAAGTGGAGCTTAGTATACAAAGAATATAATAATGTGCCATATCTCTTGCTAAAATGCCCACAATAAAAAATTCATCTCACATAATGATGGAGCATCAATTCAAGATAAATGCAAAGTTTTTGTTAATATAGAGAAATTATATCTTATATTTTGCCAATATAGAGGGCATGATATTTAAAATATGGAATATTTTCATATTACATGGGCTTACAATTGAGCTATTCAAGAGTTTTGTCTATTTTGTATAATTCAAATATTGTTCTCGAAAGATAGGCACTTCTACTTTTCAGTGCTATGATTCTTGTGCATCAAAAATCATAACATAAAAAAAGTTAAATAAGAATAGGTGTTGAGAACTATTAATCTTAGTGCATGATTTCCTTAGTACAACTTTAAAAACTAATGGATGAAGAAAGTTTGAAACAATGTAACTTCTTTCAAAATATAGTATTATTATGATGTAACATTTCTTTAAATCATAAGATTATTTAAGAAAAAATTGTCTAACATTATAACATGTTAATTTTGGAAGCTCTCACAAGTTTGATGGTTCACAAAGAATTTTGGACAACATACTAATATGATCTTTGTTGATTGTATTATCATCAATTTCCCTTTGGTTATCGTTAATACTATTCATCCTATGATATAGTTGTACTGTGAAATTTTTTTGTAAGTACAATAGGTAGAATGAATATTAAAATATAAGCATAGGTAAAGCATCTCAACTCTTATACTAAATAGACTCAATCCTTGTTTACATTGGACTAATATGATTGGCAACTTTAAATACAAACATACATTCATAATGATATGGGCATGAACATGACACATGAAAATAGGGAAGAGCATAACAAGAACTTTGTCTTCATATTGCAATCATACACACAAAGCTTACCCACTTCCATAATCATAATGGAATTTTCACCATTTTTGTAAATGACATCAAGAACTTCTGTCTTAGGTGTCCTACTAAATTGTTAGAAGCAAAATTCAATAGCCTATAAAGCAATGTATAACACATTTATTAGATGAGTAAAAAAGTTAATTATCCCAAATATTGTTTAAAGTCGAGTAAGTAAATGTCAAAGATATGAATGAATATGATTTCTAGCAATTTAAAAATGAGACAAAGACAATTGATATTGTATCATAATCACTTCTAACAAGAAATCCCAAACACAAAGAATAAAAACATATTATAAAAAACTGATGAACAAAGATGTGGTTCAGACTACCAAATCCTTGTTTCTTACTAGAAGGGTTTTTATGATTAATGTAGTACTTAAGGATAACTACATATGCACTCTTAGTGACAACTTGTTCATAAAAGGTACTATCATTGCACTTAATTTCATAAGTTCAACCATTTTTTGGGATGGCATAGCTAAAATCAATATAATGCCCAATGATTTATGAGATTTAGAACTCAAGGGATTAAGAATTTGGCCAAACATTATTAATGTAGGATATGTATTAAGAACTCCTATAACAAGATTTATGGTAGAAGGTAATGATTAAAAGTATGACAACAATGGTCGGGATAAATTCAAATCATAATTTATATGTTAAGTAATCACCTAAAATACATGGATAACAAACTATGATTGTGTAATCTTTTAGATGAAGAAAAAATTATTTTTGGAAATATAATGCCAATAATAAAAAAGGATCTTTCTATTTATCCCATCATATTGCTTTAAATAGATTGTAATTTTAAGTATAAATTCAAAAGAAAAGCCAACTAAACTAACACTCTTAATGAAAACATGCAAAAATTATACCTTTTGTAAGAAAGGATGAAAATATAATAAGGAAATTATTTGAAACATTAAAAATTATATTTAAATAAAACAGACAATATACTAATAAAAATAAATAAAATTCAATAGTGTAATTCAATTATTATCATAACTTAAGTTATCTTATATCAATCAACATTATTTGAAGATTGCCTGATTCTATGCTAAAATTGTTTGATTATCTATGATTTGCTAAACTTGACTGTCAGGTTGCTAGATGTGACTAAATGTTTTGGTTGGATAGGTTTACTTTGCTGTAATATAAAAGGCTCAATTGACTGACTATGTATTAGGTATGGTTCTCTATATGTAATAACATCTTGAATATTAAAGAATGTTTTACTTTCATGATCTTCAATTAAATCTAAAGCATACATGTTAACACTTAATATTATTTACCATTCTAAATGGTCCAACATGATGGGAATTTAATTTTATAAGCGTTTATAGTAGGAATCTCATAGAATTGACATAGATCTTACATAATTATACTCAATAAATTCTCTATGTTTAATATGAGCCTCTACTATACATTTTTATATTTCATTATTTAAATTAATTTGTTCAATAATATGTCAATGTAATGATAAAATATGGTCAGAGACTCAAAACCAAAGCTTTATAATTTAAGCAAATTTAATGGATAAAAATAAAAGATCCTAGGTTGATTAATGAAGAAGATAAATGAAGCTTTAATTTACTATTTCTATTTGCACATCTATTTAGGATGTTTTCTTAATAAAAGCTTAAGTTTCATTCCCATGTGGAGACCATGTTATTTCTAGAAATAGTTGATAAATTTGATATGTTAATCTAAATAATTGTTTACTGTAAGCCATATAACTTCACAACATAATCAAGAAATATCTTTACTATATTTAAGATAACTGATGGTAGTGCATGAAATAAGGCATTTTAAAAAATATATCAACCATTTTAAAGGATAGGCTTCTCATTCTATAGAAACTCAAGAACAATAAAAAAAATAAAGTAAGGAATAAAAATTTAAATTTGGTGGTCAAAATCTATTTCCATATAGGTTTCTAGGAAACTACCATTTTATTTTAAATTTTTTTTCTATATGCTATTTCCCAAAGTCATTCTTAAAATAATTTCAAACAAATTTTTAAGGAGCTATCATTTTGGACCAAAAGTGTTGCATTTACAGCTATTTATAAGTAGTGTTATAAAAAAGCTTCATTTTTTTATTCAAGCATGCTAGGTTAGCTATGGCCCTTGTAGTTTTGGTCATGGTCAACATGTCATGGAATTTGACATTATTTTTTGGGTCAATGTGTTGCACATTCGGTCAGTGAATCGATAAGATGTCAGCAATGCCCAGGGTCATATGTTCATAGTCATGTCACAGATTAAGTTAGTGGGGCCAACGTGATGTTCATGGTGCCACTAGTTACATCTTTGTCAATGTAACATAGAGTGGGTAGTTGGGTAAGTTTCGCATTAATTATCTAAGTTTGTTCATAAGACACATGACTTTTACAACTTTTTTGTCGATCTAATAGGATGCTACAGCCTAACAGATCTGGGAGAAATTATGGCTTATGCAAAATCATGCATGGGATTGAGCTTAAATGACCTATTCACTAATCTTCATCGATGTAGTGTAGTCCATGTCAGGATCGAGTCAAATTGAGTTAGGTCAATGATGAGTGATAGAGGCAAAAACAAATGATGACATCAATTTAAATTGGCTCAAAGAGCCATTTGTTGTATCCTTTGCTTATACATTATGTGAATTTTTAGAATATAATAAAGTTTTAGGCTCCATTTTGACTTAGCACATCAGGAAACGATAGCTTGATTGTCTAGAATTATGGATACATGTCTTAATGGTCTTTTGGAAATAAAAATCTTGACTAGTGTCCTCTTTGAATCCCTTGAAGTAGAAGTGTTTCATTTCTAATGAGTTACCTTGTCTAAATTAGTTGTCATAAATCTCTAAGGTGTCAAGGTTTGATTTCTATGACTCTTCCATTATGATTGAAGTATCATTATTTTCTTGTTAAACTTTCCAATGAAAAAGATACTTTTGATAACTCTAACTTTTGGTTTGCTTAGTATTCTCATCTATTACCCCAATCTTCTTACTCTTCCAACAATGATAGGTTAGCATGCACACAAGTGGCTGCTCTCAATGGGTGTGGTTTTTGACTCAAACAACTTAGTAGAAATCATGATCAACTCCTTGTGTGAGCTACAAAAATTTGGATATTGAAGGTACTGCTAATGTCATAATCATCTGGTAGGTCAATAATGTATGCATTTTCTCCAATCATTTTTGAGATTTAGAATGGTTGGACTACTCTTTTATGTAACTTCTACAAAGTTCAAAGAGGAAAGCATTCAAACTTTATTCTGGTCATCAAGAATTCTCCTTTTAAGAATTGTTTAAGCTTGTGGTGTGTATTGGCTAATTTGTTGTACTACTCATTACTAATGTTTATTTTTTCCTTAATAGGCTAATGAACCTACCTTCTATGCAAGCATTTATTTTTTGCTTGAATGGGTAATAGGATTAGATCAAAAAGGATAAAAGGTTTATATTCATTATTGGATTCAAAAGGGCTCAACCTTATAGACATATTAATGGAACTATTATAGGTTTTCTTGGCTTGTGGCAAATGATGGTATAAATAATTTATATTTTCTCTTATCAAACACCATAATTGATTTTGTATGCTATGATTTATGAACTTGAATTGATCAAAAGTTAAGGGTGACTGGCAATTGAGAATTTAAACATCATTTGTAAATGATGCTAAATGATTTTCCAAAATTACCAAATGAAAGAAACATCCTTATCAGTGATTATTGCCTTGAGAAACTCATTAAACATAGACAGTTTGTCAAGTATAGTGTGGTGGTTGAAGCATAAATGTTTAGGCCATAGCTTCATTGCCTTTCACAAATATTTTATTAATTTTAAGGGTCCATTCAATACTTCTCTTCCAAAAATGATTAGTTATTAGGGTAGTGATGGCAATGAAACTATTAATGAATTTCCTTTAAAAAGTTGTTAGGCCATGAAAACTTTTAAATTCATTGATTGATTACGGTGCTGGTTAATCATTTGTAGCCACAATCTTATCATCGCAAGATGATAAATTAAATTTTAGGGTTTGAAGCCTATATAGTTCACCTGAAGGGAAACAAATGTTCACTTTTTATGATGGGTAGAGGTGTTCTCCCAAGGCATTAAACAAATCTTTTTTAAAGATGTTTTAATTTATGTTCAATGGTACAATTAAAGTTCAAGATGTCATTCAAGTCAACTATCATAGACTTTCTTGATTAGGATATCTGGGTCATTATTCTTATAAATGTGCTTAGTGCATTAAATATGTTGAAGGAATAACAAATGACTTTTATAATATAGCCCGTATTTTGAGAGTAGTTTTTCACTCGTCCCTTAACAAGATTCTATCTTGGTTCTTTCTATGTTTTAAATTGATTTTGAATAAAATAGTTGCTCCATTAGTTTGTTCAAATAGTTGATCCAAGTAAGGGATAAAGAATGTATACTTCACATCATTTTGGTAAATACCGTATTATTGAAATGGATTCTCTATGACCATACTTCTTTAAGCCTGATGGTTAGAAGCAACACATTGATTTTGACTTTATCAAGAGAATTAATTGTCTAATAAGTCATGCACCTGTTAGGTGAGTTCTTAATGCTTACAAGGATTCATTTTATAATGTGACAAATTTAGTAACCTAGTTCTAAGTATATGGTCTATAGCATATTTGAAGTCATGAAAAGTGGCAAACCTTGGAGTTCATTTTAAAAATTTTAGGGAAGCTAAATAAAACAATTCTATAGCGGAAGGAATTATTATATAAAGTATTATTATGGCTTAAATGAAAGTTCTATCAATAAATCCTTTATCTAATTTACCATGGCACATAAATAGTATTAACTTATTTGGGTGTTGGTTGGTTTTTAATTGGTTGGACATAATCTTTAGGTGTTGATGGGCATACATTAAATTTCTAGTCATGATTTGTAAATGTGTAAGTGTTGGCTTTGCTAGCAATAATGGTATCATGGTCATATAACCAAGGTCATGATATGATAATATTTCATATTGCCATAGGAACCACATGGCATAAAATATCATCCAAATTACTGCCTCAATTTAATTGGTATAGTTTGTTTTTTCTTAACCCACATGGATATTTTGTTAATAAATGACATAATGTGCGGGTTTGAGTAGTAAATGATCCAAAGTCAAAGGCATGGTACACCATTTGTAGGAATTGCATTCACAGTACTACCATTTTTATTGGTGACCTTACAAAACATTTCGCTAAGCTTGACAAAGAATGAAAAATGGTGGCATGTATTCAATCTTCGCTTCCCTTTGGTTGATGAAGGTACTTCTTTTGACTATAATGGCCTCGTGTTATCAATGCTGTTCAATCAATCCTCAATGGAGTATTCGTTGGCTTAGTGGGATTGGAAAGCATATTGTTTGATCTCTTATTCTACATTGGTGTTAAATTCCACATAATTGCCTTCCTTGATATAGCTTACTTCTCATTTTTTGCATTGGGCAATCATGTGACCTGACTTTTTACATCGAATCATATTACCTTTGGTTGATTGTTCAATAGGTTTGTTGGGTTTCATTGTAAGTTTAAGGATATGGAGAGCTTGCAGTATGATGTTTTGGTACATTAATTATGGAGCATGGGGGTTAGTCAGCAAGAAGTTTGACATAGTTGATGTTTCAATTTTTTGATCGGTGAAATGTTTCTAAGTTACATAGTTATTAATAATATTGTAGCGCTCTTCTAAGGTCTAAATGATTTGCATGAAAAATTTCCTCTAGATATATCTCTAAGCCCAACTTAGAATAAAAAAAAGTGATTAATGGGTCTTCATTAACACCACAATACAAATGTACTCATCAAAATTAGTAATGTACTCAATACATAGTTTCCTCTTTTTGTTAGGCATGTCATTGGTCATGTAAGTGACACTTTTATGAGAGGCATATGCATTTTGATGAGTGGTGATCCCTTTTCTTGAGAATAGATTTCTATGATTATTATAGATAGTTGAGTTTATTTTGCAGTTTCATTTTGTGCAAAAAACTCCTTTTCCTTTTAATTAATTTTAAACCATTAGAAGCAACAATTCAAGGAAATGTTTCACTCTATATGTTCCTTAAGGTTTATTATGCCTCCAAGGATGAGAATGTTGCATTTTATAGACTTCACGTATTTATTATCATCATTTTCTTAGTATCATTCAAAAAAAAGGTTTGATGTTTATAAGAGGTATTTGATTAGAGCTAATCACAATATTAGGTTTGAAAAGGTGGGCTCATTTTGCGCTTGTTCTAGTTCAAAAATCCTAAAACTATATTTCTCTTGCTTGCCTTCCAAAGTTTGTAGTCAAGTTAAAAGATCTTAGAGGGTCACTTGTGTTTAGTTGATGTGTGGATGCTTGATGTTATAAGTTCTACACGATATCATTTGTATAAATTGAGCTCTTTAGAAAAAAGAAAAGAAAACTCCCTCGTTTGAGCTTTGACACTTGATCTTTTTTTTTAAATTAGGTGTTAATAAAGGAAAATTCAAAAGAATGTTTAGTTTCCTATTTCTTTGCTATCAACATTGCAAACATCAGTATAATCAAGCTCTGAAGAATGATCTAATGCTATAAACTATAATGAACATGTACAGAATAGACTACATAGATTAAGAATAAAGAACATGGCAAGATAAGAATCTGAAACCGAGAAAGGCAACACACATGACATTGCTATCCAAGGATACTTTAATCAAGAAGGAACCAAGAATAACACGGGTTCCATTCCATATGCTAGGCCTACTACCAATTCAATGGAAGAAAGAAAGGGTATTTGGATGGGGTTTGATGAAACAAATTTTACTATACGAAAAGAACAATATAATTGTCACATGCATGTAGATTAAAAGCGTTCAAAAACATTAATAATCATTATAGTAAAGATAGAGTTGTGAAGTAACTTGCAAGAAAAGCTAGTTCAAACAAAACAAAAAAAATTAAATTGTAAATAATATGGAAGGTGGCAATAGGTAGTAGTTGAAATCTAAGAAAATGTTTTATCTTACAATGCTAGTTGGAACATATTCTAAGTTGTTCACTTAAAATGCTAAAGCCAAATGTTTTTGCGACTTTGTCGGTTTGACTCAACATCCTAAAAATGGCTAATTTTGTAACTAAAACTCAATCAAGTTGTAATTGTAAAAAACAACTCCCTTTACTTGAAGTATAATGCATACAATCCTATAAAATATGGTCATGTGTAGAACATATGAAAAATAAAAAAAACATTCCCACAAACTTTGTTGATGCATGAGGTTGATGAGGAAATTATGTACAAAAATGTACCTTACATTTTAAAAAAACTTTGAAGAAGTAGTTGCATGATTTTGAAGTTAGCAAGGGTTTTAAAATAGTTAAATGTGATAAACTTAATTTAATGAAGGCTTTGTAGTATTTTCTTTCATTAAAAAAATGTTATGTTGCACTAATTCCAAAATTTTTATTTAACTCTTCTTGTAAAAACTTTAGAATAGCTTTCCGTAGAATTAATTTAATCCCTTCCAATGGTGAATTTACCATTAAAGTTTCATAGATAAGCTTAGAACTAACTTAATAATGTCTACAAATGTTCACCAGTAGCAATGGAAATTTATTGTCTACCTAAATGGTCATAATTTATTGATGATGTTTGTTGGAGGGCTTTCTAGTACGCCCACCATATGACAAACCTTGCTAGTTTAGTGGAAGCCTGGCTAGGTTGACTATCTCTTTATGGTAGACTCATTTGAAATCAATCTAAGATTTTTTTATTTCTTTATTTTTTCCACAATTATTTTTTTCAATAACAGTATGTTTGTAGGAAGGATTTCAATTAATTAAAAATAATTATTATACAGCAAAAATCATTTATGTTAATAATTCGAAAAGACATAATTCCCTTCCTCTTATAACAAGTGTAGTCCTTTGAATTGTTGTAATAAGGGCTGTGTGAGATGTAGAAGTTCTTAATACAAGGTCATTCTCTTGCAGTTTTTATTGTGAATTGTTTCGAATGCGTATTAACATGTCCGATTGACTTCCTTTATTTCTTTGGGAATATTATGCACTATGGAAAAAAGCTTTTAAAGTTTTTTTGAACTATAAACAATAACTTGTTCAATTTCTTGGTCCAACCTACCATTATTCTTGATGATAAGGGAAAAAGTCATGCATAATTATTCAACTTCATGCCATAGGACATAATCTTTTACACTTTCCTTTGTCTTACAACATTGGGATAAAAGTCAACAACTTTACTTCTTGTTATGAAGAAATGCAAGATTAGGTAAGTTATTTCGAGGTAACTTGCCTCAAATCACTATTTTAAACAAAAAAGAGAGGAACAAGGAAAACAAATATAAAACGAAAGTAACATCATGCACAATTATACTTAGTTTGTTGATTAAAAGTGCAAAGTCTAATTGATATGTTGATGATATCTCACTTATTTAATATGATGATAGTTTATCTAAATGCATTAATTAATTAGTAAATGAACATTTTGAAGCTAATCAATATTATGCTAATTTAAAAATGAGAAGCAACAAGCATGAACAACATATTCATGAGCAACAAAAGGCATGAATTTTTTAAGTATTGAATTTCTTTAAGTGGCTGCATAGTCACATATCTAGTTTTTAAATGACTAACAAAACAATCATTTTTATATGAAAAAAATTATTTTGAAGCAATTCTTGCATTGATGCTTTGAATTGATCGACAATTTTGTCAACAAAAAAAATGCAAATCTCAAAGGAAATTTTATTAACTTAGTTGTGCTGCAAAGAGAACTTATTAAATTGAAGGAAAATTTTGTAAATCTCCCTCAACATGTTTCTTCATGAATACAGGCCATTAAGATGTGAATTTGAGTCGATGAGGTAAGACTATTAATGGTCCATCTCATTTGTTATGTCTTCTATCCTTTCTTTCAATTGAATTTGGATCAATCACTTGGGTTAGAACACAATGTAGCACCTAACAATTCATTATCTTAGTACTTCACTTAATAACATTAGTGACTAGGCCATTTGAAGGAAGATGTTGCTACTTTGAATTTCACAATACCTAAAATTGCTTGGTTATGTATTGACTTTGAGTTGGCCAAAGAGTTGCCAAACATAATTAGGATTTCTACTAAAGCTATTTCAAACAATGGCTTTTGTTAAAATATCTAATATGATAACTTACCTAAATTTGACAAATGATGCCACAAACATAGGCATGTGCTAACTCGTGGCAAGCATTAAAAATAATTAGATAACTCTTAAGATCATCTTGTTGTTTTATCGAGGATTAGGGTCATGTAATAAATGGACAAAATATCAAAGATGTTTAAGAAGTTTAAAGCCACCAAAATTCCTACTTTAGTTGTTAACTATTTGATGAAGAAATCGACTATGGATGTTCAACCTAAGTTCTTAATAAAAAAATAAACAATTGAGCACATCCCTAATGTTAAAGAAAGACAATCGATATATACAAGGGAGTGCAACTATCTAACAAGCCAATTATTGGATGATTATAGTTCCATAAAAAATTCTAAAAAATGAGAGGGACAATGATTATGTTTTTTATCCAAAAAATGCATAAGATAAAATTTAGCACTGATATGATTATCTCGATCTTAAAATTTTTAGAGAAAAACTTTTTGAAGATAAACAACATATATGTTTGAAATTCAAAATAAGTTTAATTTACTAAAATGTCAAAGGAAAAGAAAAAAGTTATAGAAGATATAGGGAAAACCAATTAGCCCAAAAAATATTTGATGATGCTTTCATTTATCAAAATTGTAGATAATGCTGGTCTTAATGAATAATTTCTTATCTTGAAATATTTATGGTGCTATTAAACTCAATTATTAGCATTGTTATTACAATAAATAAAAAAAATATAAGGATTCTTTGGAAAGACTTCAACTACAATGTCGACATTAATGAAAAGTAGTCAACCTATATCAATATCAAGCATGGAGGATAGGATTCTAAAGCTAGCTACACTTAGACCTAAGATAAAACCATGGTATCTAGAAAAAAAAATATTTTGAACAAGCCATTTCACGTTGGCAATAATAACACAAATCCTTGGATGGGGTTAAGTATTTTAATGGAATCATATCTCCAGATGATTACAAAGGACTATCAACCCTTAAACTAAAACAAATGTAACAGTTTGATGATTGCATAATTCTATGTCATCTTAAGCCATAATCATTTTTTAGTTATTCCTTTATATGTGCAAGAAAAGGGAATAAAATATGGTGGAGATCACGACAACCCCTCCCACAGAGCCAGTCAGGTGTTTTCTTGTGCTTCTACAGAAAGGGTGCTGGTTTTTAAGAAATAAGCAGAAGTACTTTCAACTTTTAAAATTCATCACCTTGTAAAAATTTGATGAAGTCATGTGCCTCTTCTACTAAATGTCATCAAAATCAATCCTTCATTTCCCAAACAAATTTAAGTTTTTAACATGTTTTAAACAAATATGGGATGAAGGCCCTAGCTTTAAATTAAATAGGATATGAAATATGCCTTTAGGATTGAAAAAATCAATAATTACAGAAGTCATTGTTCTTATTAAATTAGATAAGGATGTGGTGAGTCACAAATAAGTAATTCTTGAAGGATAATGATAAGTGGAATGAGTTGTATCTCGTTAATTCTTATTATTCAAAAGATTTTGAAAGAGTTTAATTTTATTGGAAATGGAAAGAACAAATTAGATGGAAAATAAAAGGAGAAAGAAATACAACATTCTTTTGTACAATAGTGATGAAGTGAGGAAAAAAAGAAGTCAAAATAATGACAGTTGTGGTCAACTATTTTCAAAATCTTTTTAAGTTTTCCTAAGTACTTGAAGGCAAAAATATGTTTAACTACATCATTTCCTTATTAACAAACACAAACAAATGGTAGAATAGTGCAAGATATCACCAAGGAGGAAATAAAAAATAACTTTTAATATGAATTTACGTAGCACTCTTGGCCCAGATGGTTTTAAAGGAAACTTCTTCACTAATTATTTGGAAATAATTTCAATGCTGTGTTGACTGTAGCTAAAGACTTTTTACAATATCTCCAATTCTTTGTAGAAGTTTAGGTCCAAATATTATATATATTACTAAATCTCATAACATAATAAATCTTTGTTGATTTTTGAACAAATATTCTTCAAAAATCATAAAAATAATATTCACAAAGCCCTTTGTTGATTAAATATAACAAAGTTTTAATAGGCTAATTTATCTAATTCAAACCAATTTTATAAATGTAGATATATTGTATAGAACATATTATTGGTTCAAAAATTATTATATTCTTTTAACAATAAAAATAAAGTGTCAATTTTATTCTTAATTTCGATTTGAGGAATGTGAATTACAACATTTCATGGAAATTTCTTTGCAAGATGCTCTCCAAGTAGAATGTTAATAAGAAGCTTATTAAGGTACTCACCAAGCACCTTTTTAATACATTGATATCAATTATCATTAATGGATTGCAAAATAACTTTTTTCAACCTTCAACAAGTCTTAGTTTGGGTAATCCTTTATCTTGCTTCATTTTCATTTCATTCATGGAGTTCTTCAAAACAAGAACTAATAATGTTTTTGCTTAAATAGAATTATATTATATGGGCAACTTATATCATCTATATCTATCACTTTCTTAGCTTATGCAAACAACATAATTATCATTGCTAGAGGACATCTAAAAACTATTATTATTCTTAGTAAGTTTCTATAGCTCTTCAAACACTAGAAAATTCTTAAATATAACAATTAAAAGTGAGGACATCTGTAGAAACAAAAAGAGTATATGCTAGGTAAATCAAATTTACAAGGGGGCAAGATTGGATTAAATAAATCTTCCTTTGTCTTATTTGTGCTATACACTATATATAGGTCAGAATAAAGTAGCTTACCTCAAAAACATGATTGACAAAATTTAAAATAAAATTCCATAGTCTAAAAAAAAGTTGCATCTATCAAGGGTGGACTGATTCTCATCAAGCAAGACATTTCCTCATTTCGATTATATTTTGTATTGATAACTAAACTACCAACATAGTTTTATAATAAACATAAAGAAGAATTGAATTGAATTTTTTTGGGATTTTTGTAGAAAATCATAGGCATTACTACACTTCTTGGAATAAAATTAGTTTCCCATTACAAAAATAGCCTTGGTATTTAGAAAATCAAGAAAATGATCAAACTTTTTATGTAAAACTTAATTGGAAGATACACAATAACAATAGTTTGTTGTCTAACTACATGTCAATAAAATACTAGTCCTTAGATGCATGAAAAGTGAAATTGAACACGTGGGCTAACATGCAAAATATGAAATATTTGATTAAAAGAATGCAAATTGGTCTAACTCAATTGATTTGTTATATATTTTTTTTACTTGTGATGTGTAGTTTAGCTATAATTCTTCCTAGGTTTATTTAAGATAAAAAAAACCAAACTCTAAAATATAGGCTACAATCACGAAGCACCAAATGCCCTTTAAAGATGTTAGTGTTAATATGGATGATATTCAATAACTAATGCCATTACCAAATAACCTAATGAACCTAAACGTTCAACTTTCTTGAATGCAGCAATAATGTCAAAATAACGATTCAATTGTTCATTGTTTTCTTATCATAAAGAAGTTAAATAAGCATGGGTTAGTTTTGAAAATTATTTGCACTTTATACAACAACATACCTATAAAATCATGAAATGAATTATATAATGTGATAAGCAAGGTAATATGAATTTTGAAATAGAGAGAGAATAATCACACTACCCACTCTAATATCATAGAATATTCAAAAAGCTGACATAACTATGAACTTTGAGCAATTATTGAATTGTTGAATGATGTTATATGTAATATTAAAGAGAATTGTTGCTTCATAAAAGCTTTTTCCCAATCATTCAAACTTTATAGGAAGTTGACAAACAGAGATCTCAATGTAGTTAGACATCATTAGTGAGAAGTTATGTCTCAATTACAGTGATATTGTAGCTGAAATGTTTTAGAACAATTTAGAAGAAATGAGTTTATATTTGTTTAATATTTAAAAAATGAAATGTTTTGGAACAATTTAGAAGAAATGAGTTTATATTTGTTTAATATTTAAAAAACGAAATATTACCTAAAGTTTAGGTATTGGCCATAACTACAGCTCATCAATTATGCAACCAATTGGAAATTAACAATTTATAAATTATAGTGAATTGTTGTGTGCTATTGAATCTTTTCCAAGTTAGAGAAAATATATAATGGGAGTTTGCAAATGGCATGATGCGAGTTTGGAAACTAGTTTGCTAAACATAAAGTGGAGCTTGTTATACAAAGAAAATAATAATGTGTCCATGCTGTTGCTTGGAAAATAGCAATAAAAAATTCAACTCATACTGGGATGGAACATCAACTCTAGAAAAATACAAATCTACTATTGAAATGGAGAAATTATATCTTCCATACATTTTCTCATCATAGAAGACATGACAATTCAAATGTGGAGTAATTTTAATATTACATGGGGTTACAATTAAGATATTCAAGGTTTCTATCTATTTTATATAATACAAATATTATTTTTGTAAGATAGGTACTTCTACTTTTCATAGTTACAATTCATTTGGATTAAAAATCATAACATTAAAATAGTTGAATAGCAGTGGGTTGTGAGCATTGTTAATCTTAGTGAATGATTTCCTCAATACAACATTAATAACTAATGGATAAAGAAAGTACGCAACAAAGTAAATACTATAAAAATATAATGTTATTAGTAATTAACACTACTTCAAACCATAACATTATATAGGGTAAACTTGGCTATCGTCATAACAAACTATATGTGAAAGCTCAGGCAAGTTAGATGGTTCATAAAGAATATCAAAAAATGGACTAATATGATCTATGTCGATTATATTATCAACCATTTAATCTTGGTCATCGGTAATACTCTCCATCTTACGTTGTAATTGTATTGTGAAAATTTATTAAGTAGAATAGAAAGAAAGAATAATCAGATAAAAGCAAAAGAAAAGCATCTCAATTCTTATACTAAACAAACCTAATCATTATTTATGGTGGACTAATATGATTGGCATATTTTAATACAAACATACATTTTTAATGATATGGATATGCACATCAGATATACAAAAAATGTGAAGAGCATAACAAGAATTTTATCTCCTTATATAGCAATTACACACACAAAGCTTACCCCCTTTCATAATCAAAATTAATTTCTCACCATTTTGGTTGACAACATCAAAAACCTCTTGTTTACATGTACTTCTAAATAGTTAGATGCAAAATTTAATAGCATATAAGGCAATATATAATAAATTTGTTATATGAGTAAATAAAAAGTGAATTATGCAAAAAATTATTTAAAATCTAAGAATGGAAAGCAAAAGAAATGAATGAAAATTATTTCTAGCTATTAAAAATATTTTATTAAGGGTTATCTCTTTTAACTAGAAATTACAAACATGAAAAGTAGCAACATATTATATAAAAAATGATGAACAAAGATGTGGCTTACGTTATTAAATCCTTGTTTCTTGCTAGACGGGTTGTTATGAGTAATGTGATGTTTAGAGCCAACCACCTTTGCACTCAAAGTGATACCATGGCCATAGTGAGGTGACCTAGCTAAAAGAAGTTCTTTTTATTTATTCCATCATAATGTTATAAATCTAATGAAATTTTAAACCAAAATTTGAAAGAAAAACTGACTAAACTACAAAATACTTGGTGGATAAAAATATATTGTAATTTAATTTCATGCAATACAACTAAATTTATATTACATAGCTACTAGATAAAAATATCATTAAAAATCTTATCAAAGGCAAATTGTCTTTTTCATCAAAGCTAATTTTGAGTTATTTAAACAATCATTATGATTCAAAATCACTACCAGGTGCATTGCCATATTTGACTTTTCTTCCCCCTTTTTTAACTTTTTCCTACTACCCACGTTATGGCTTTGAATTATTGTATTTTGAATGCAAGAATTATGTTGGCACATTTGCTATGTGTTTTTTTAAAATTATTCTTGAGAAACAGTGTTCGAACAATTCAACACATGGCCTCATAATCTTGTGTATGTCAACATTATTATGCTTTATATTGGCAAAGTAGCTCCCATAACAATAGAAGTTTCAAGTGACTTGTCTCCTTTACCTCCAACCTAATAATTAACATAGCCAAGTAATTTCATCTTAACTACTTCTACTTAAGTTGAAATTTAAAATGTCTTACGGACGATCATTTAAATAATAATTATGTTTTAAAATCACTACTTGTTGCATTACTGTATTTTTCTTTACTTCACTCATTTTTGACATTTTCCTACAACCCACATTATGCCTTCACATTATTGTATTCTAAATCTAGGCATGATGTTAGAATATTTACTATTTGAATTATTTGAAATTATTCTTGAGCAATAGTGTTTCAGCAGCTCCATTCAATACCTCGTTATCATGTATATGTCAATATTATTAGTCTTCATATTGGCCAAGTAGCACCAATAAGAGTAAAAGTTTCAAGTGACACTTCCCCTTTACCTCCAAATTAATGATTAACATAGCAAAGTAATTGCATCCTGAGTACTTCTAAATAAGTTAAATCCTTTTTCGAGACAATTATAACTTATTTTGAATGCAAGTTTTCAAAACATTTGTCTTTGTAATTTTATTTATTTTAATGTAGTTATTATGTCACTTGTGACCATCTATTTTTGCATTAGGTATATGTTTTAGAAAATTAGATTCTATTTTATGAAATGTTAATTTGCAAAATATTTATCCATTTTAGAGTTGTCTTATGAACACATAATTGTCTTCAAATATGTGAAACACTACATTCAATGTTCTAAACATAAGAATCTCAAATTATACCTTAGTTATGATGCTTTGTATTATACTAAAACTATAAAATGATTCATGTTACACATGAATTTATTAAATTACTTAATCCATTATTAAAATCAAATTGATTATTATGTGTAATCTCTTAATATGTTTGACATCAATTTTTTTAAGAAGATGTAATTTTTATTAATGAAAATGTTTTTTACTTGGGATTATCTTTGTTAAATTTACAAATATTAATCGTATTATAATTTTTACTCCCATTTCAATGAACTTTTGTGAAGCCATTCAAGTTAAAGAATCTCAAACATATTGTATTGCCATTAACTATGTAAATTACATGCCTAATACTTTGTGTGATGGATTTATAATTGAAAAGAACATAGTTGTGCTAAGCATGTGCTTGGCATTTTAGTCTTGAAAGTTTTATCAGTTAAAATATCTATATTATTATGCAGTACTTCAACCTTACATTTCATCATTGATAAGTTCAAATGTGAAGTTTTGAATTTCTTTTATACAAATACAAATCTTAAGTACTTTTTAAAATTTATCCATCAAACTTAACTCTAAATGAATCTAATTAACATCTTAATAATATCCTAATTCTACTTCTTAACATAATAATAAAGCTATTAAACGTTACCTTTTTGAAACATATCTGCTTATGTTTATCTATCATAAGTTTAATTTAGCTAAAGCATTTAAAGGAAAAAAGGTGAATTTGTGTTACTCCAAAACATGTTCTTGCCATGATTTCAAATATAACACTAAGTATAATTTTTATTTTCCTATTTATATGAATTTAGTTTGATAAAGCAATTGGTCACGTCTTCAAACTAAAAATTAAAGTCAATGAAACATCCTAAAAGTATAAATACATAAAGTATGATTTTTTTAGTACGGCTAATTAATGTGAGGAAAGTTTTATTACAAGATTAATAATCATCATTTCTTAGTTGTTTTCATTTGTAATATTTATTCTTTTACAATGGTTTATGTATAAGAAATTTTTTGATACATGAAGGTTAGTATTTTGATACATGAATTCCAAATATCAAAATGTTAAAAACTTTTTTGAATGAAAATATAAAATTTTAATTATAATATTTGTTTTTGCTATCATTAAAATTTTGTGTACAAGCATGCACTTAGAGGGGACCACAAAGATTGTCTAGCCTTCCTTTTCTTTTATTCTTTATCAATCCTTTTTTATCATTGTTATGTAAGAGCAATATCTAGATTTAGTAGGAGCATCTTCATTTTGCATTTTTATTAATAATTCTTATTCTTATATATACCTTTAATAAAAAAATTTACCAAGCTATTATGTAATATATTTATATTTTTAATTAATTCAAAATTAAATTATTATTGATTAACTATATGTTTTCTTATCTTTATTATTTTTCATTTGTATTTTTTATTTTTTATTTTTTTCCATATATGTTCAATGTTTTATGACAAATTGTATATAATATTTTGATGATTTGTAGATATTTAGTAGCATCTATTATTTTAATTTTGTTGACACCAAAGAAACATTGGTTTCGTAAAATGTGTTTTCTTGTCACATTTTATTGATATTGTGTGGTGAATATATTTGTAATATTATATTTTTTCGGTTTTAAGTTTATTTATTTTCTTTAATTTTTTTGTTTAATTTTTCATTTTTGTTTTATTTGTAATTATGTGTGAATTTTTTTCATATGTTATACAATTTGAATGCTAGCTATGTTTAATAAATTACACAACTATTTAATATTTTCATAATTATCACAAAAACAAAAATCTTTTCATAGTTTTTTCTAAACTATTTTTGTCATTTCCTTCACAATGTTGATTAGTTGGATGCCTCAATATAACATTAATTATTTTTTCTTTCTTTAATAAATCCATTTATATTGGCACATTCATAGACATGGAAATTAAATATCATAATGTAAATGTCAAATAAATTCCATTTAAATAAACATTTTGTGATACAAAAAAATGTTAAATTTTCATGAAATAAGTGTACCACAATTTTAAAACAACTAGCACAATATATGAAAAAGATATTTAGGTAATTAAATAAAGAAAAAATTGTTAATATCAAAAATAAAACAATTACTAAATAGAAAAAAAAATTAAAATGGACTTTAATAATTATCGCCAAAAGCATTAGAAATGAACATAAATTTTCCTAGTGATGTAACGGTTCCAAACATATTAATGTAAATATTTTGAAACAATTAAAAGATATATTGTTGTTAAAATAATTGAATATTTAAAATCTTAATAATTATTTTTAATATATCAAGTAGTTGCAACGAAAATTTAATAAAGAGCAAACCAACATAAATAAAATTAAATAATTATAGAAATAGTATAAAAAAATTAAATATTACAAAACTTTAGGGAAAATGTTTAACAAAAATATGAAAAAAGATACAAAATAATGTCAATAAAATGTGATGAAAATTGTTTGATTAATTGAAATTTAATTTCTTATTTATTATATAAAAAGAATAAAAATAGAAGATTTTGTTAGCAAATAGTTTTTGTGTTCAAAACAATATTGACATTATTTCAATAAAAAAACAATAAAATATAGCTTTATATCATTAATATTTAAATTAGTTTCTAGTAATCTCTAAGATATAAAAAATAGTAAAAAAAATATATTTATTAATATATTTTACATGTTGTTAATTGCTAATTTTTCTTTACATATAAATATCAAATATTAATACATTATTAGTGATCATAAAGTTTTTCCATTGGTGCATGTGTCATAAATGGCATTTTATAGATAAAAAAGTCATAGATGTTAAATGATTTGCCACTTGAAAAATAAATATTTAGAAATACAATTTCAAAAGCTTATGAAAAATATAAAAACATACAAAAAGTTATATTGTTAACCTTAAAAAATACTATACGTAAATATAATATTAAAAATAGTTTTTAATGAAAAACGTTAAAATATATAAATATTTATAATTTTCAAAAACAAAAAATATTTAAAACAGAATTTTTGATATTAAATGTTTAAATAAAAAAGCTTGGATGATTTAAAACATTTAGAATTGGTCATGGTAGCAAAACAATTTAAAAAATTAAATACATGAACACAAATGGTATAACATAAGTGAAATCATAAATTAAATAATTCCAATCTTTGTCAAATCTTGTTAGTTAAAAAAGAAATATAACAGAAGTTTAAAATATGTCAAATCTTGTTAGTTAAAACATAATATTGAAAGAATTGGTCAATGTATGAATTTTTTTAATGAAAATATTATTTTATAAATGAATAAGATAAGCAATAAGAATAATAATTCAAAAAATAGTTTTCCTATTACTAGAGTATATTAATTAAACTATTACTTTTAAAAAATATTTAAATATTAAAAAATATTTCTAATTTAAAGAGTAGTTGGCTAACTAAAACATGATAAGTTGAGATACAAAATAAAAATAGACACATCATAATAATAGAAATATTTTAAAAATATTCTATATATTTACATGATACATCATAAAGTTGCACAATAACGTAATAAAAGAAATCTTGTTATTGAGATTAAAGAATAATAAGCTTAAAAATATATCAATATATAAGAAACTACTTATAACATAGTTATCAAAGTTATCCTAAAAAAAGTGAACACGAATTCAAATTTAAAAAAAAAATAATTTATAATAAAATTGTTAAAAAGAATAGTATATAACAACTATAAAAGTAATGCATATGTAACAAATAGGTACAAACAATTTGTATGTAGTGAAGTTTAAGGAAGACTTAAGACCATAAAATAACTTTTCACATCGATATATAATAATTTTTTTTTGGATAGAGGTGGTGTAAAAAGATTCTTGAGCATATTAATTATTTTGTTTTTTAATTCCATAATAAGATAAAAAAATTCAAAAAATATAACATGTAATGAGAATTAAAGTTTTTAAATATATGAAAATAATTCAAAATAATATGCCATAAAAAAGCATTGGTAATTTTCTTTTGAATAATGAGTACACAATACATTTAAGATTTATTGCGAAATATCTCAAAAAGATTATACCAATAATTATTGCATAAAATCTTGTGACATAATTTAAAACAAAATGAGACAAAACATCATGGAAGATTTCAAATAAAAAATATAGAAGATATAATATAATCTTTAATATGCTTGTGGAAATACAAAACTGAAATTAATGAACAAAATTTAAAATCTGAATTATTAAAATAATAAAAAACTTTTGAAAATCCGTAGAACATGCATTACTTATTAAAAGAATTCATTTAGTGACGCAATTAAGAAAGTGTATTTATGGAAACACTTTTAAAAATTCGTTACAATTATAAACCTAAAAAAGTATTCGAAATCATAGTTTGTATTACAACTTTTTAACTAAAAGCTATAATAATAATTTAGAAGTAACAAATGATCTAACATGCATACCATGATATGCAAATGTATAAATGATAAAAATACTAACAAAATAAAATATCTTAAGAGGTCAAAGTTTCAAGCAAATTAATCAATAGAAAACCTTTTCCAAAAAAATGAAAATGTTAAAATTAATAATTCTAGTTGAAGTAAATATTTACAACAAAAAATTATTAAGTAGAAAATAAAATATTTTTATTATCAAAATATTTGATTAGGTCATATTAAACAGAAATATCAAAAATAACTAAAAAGTATAGCAAAATATATAAATCATCATTTAAAAGATTTAATGACAAATTCGAATTTTTTTTGTATTTCAAATTGAAATCAACAAAAAAAAATTTTTTTAACAATATAAGTTTGATTTAAAATTTTAAATATACTATGATAAAAGAATTAGTAAAATAAGATAAAGGAAATCATTAACAAAAAAAATTTATACTATAAAATAAATAACTATCAAATAGAATAAGATTCATAAGAGTTAAAAATGGATAAAAAATAAGCAAATTATAAAACTATTATCTCTATAAAATATTAGAAATATTCAAAACATTTCCTAAAAAATTAAATAATTAGTTAACTAAAAATACAAAAGAATAGAAACTATCTATGTTAAAACAAAATGTATTTAATTGCAAAATTAAAAAAAATGAAAACAATAACTTAAAAGTTTAAGCAACGAGCTTAAATTTAAGAAGAGAAATGAGAATTATAAAGTTTAAATAAGCAAGGCTTACGTAGATAATTTTGTTGATTTGAGAAGTCGTAGTTGCTACTAGTTGAATTTACCTCAAAAAAATATGGAGCAATATTTTTTTGAGATCTCAAAAATTAATTCATATTCATTAGTGATTCCAATTACATTTTTAGGTATTTATAAAAAATTTTGAATATAGTCATCATAAAGTGTAGGAAAGTTATGTAAAAAGCTATAGACAAATAACTTAAAAAGCTTTTACAAATAGGTTAAAATAGTTTTTTTATAATGGCTACTACAAGAGCTAAATAATTAGGCATTAGGCAGCATGGACTAAAGAAATTTGATTTGATTGAAGGAAATATCGACCATCAATTCTAGTGATAAATAAGTGGATCAGTTATGGAGGATTTGACCAAGACTGATTTGATCTAGGCCATCCAATCATGTCAGGTGAGATCCGAAACATTTGATTTAACATCGAAAAAGTTACAGTAGATCTTAATCGTAAGATTCAAATAAGATAATTAAGAGTCGCACGATTCAAAGATAGGATAAAAAGAGTTTGTATCATCCAATAAGTTAGGATGAAGCTATGACAATCAAATGTGTGGACAAAAACATATAAAATTGATTGAATCAATAATCATCGATTAATAAAGTGGAGCTGAGCCCCACTATGTGATCATGATTTTGGATATAGACTTGCACAAGGGATTTTGTCCCATATTATTGAGATGGGAAAGTTTTTAGATTATATAAGAATTCACACGAGATTAACATTCGAACCTAATTGGGGTTGGCTCCCCCTTGTCCACTTGTATACTTGGTTCAAGTGCTACCAGCTCAATCAAATGCCTTACCTTATTCAATTCAGGAATTCACTGTCAGCTAGAATAATGTAAACTTATTTTGTTTTGACTGTTTCTTGATCTGAGGCCTACAAGTGCCCCCTCAGGCTTGCTTGACTTAAGAGCTTTGCACTTGGGAATAAGTTCAGACGTTGCAATTCTTTTATAATTTAAATTATGAAAAATTTATCACAATTAAGTTTTTATTTTAATTAAAAGTATAGCAAATAATCTAATATGAAATTTGATAAGAATAAGATTTAATCAACAAAATTATTATGGGATTAAAAATAAAAATCTTATTTATTTGCTAAATCCAAAAGATGATTAAACAATTTGATACTTGAGTACAATTTGAAATTAAAATGAAATGAGACTATCATAAAATCAATAAGCTAATATTTTATAATAAAAAATCTTTTTACCATCATCAAATTTACTTAGGTTTTTATTTACATATGAACCTATTTTACACTAAACAATTCCATTAAAATAAAATATGAAACATTTAATACTTTACCCATCAAAACCAATTGTGACCTAACAGCTTCCTGTAATAAGCTACCACTTTTTTTTTGTCATCATTATCCCTATTTAAATATCAAAACTACCACTAACTTGAAGTTAATAAGTAAGGAAATACACACTAAGAAAAATCATAAGGTGTATTAAAACAAAAAAATTTTAAAAATTGCTAACAAAGAAAAAATATATAATAAATTAAATGATAAAGCTGTAAATATTTTAATATGTACTTTGAACATTGTTAAGGGTAATAGAGTTATGAGTTTAGAAAAAACTTTTTAAATTTACCACAAGTTAATGGTAACATAAAAAGGTACATCTTTTTATTTGACAAACTAAAATTGTTATGATGACACATGATTAAGAGTTGTCAAAAATGCTTGCTAGTGATTCTATGAAAACAATGTTTATTTGATTTATTAACATAATTAATGGACTTGTTAGTTTGGAAAAGACTCTAACTATGAATGAACATCTAAAAAAGATCCTTAGAATTTTACCAAAATAGTATTATGCTTTCACAACAACCTTCAAGATTTCTACAAGCATTTCTATTATAACATTGGATGACTTGATAGGTGAGTTCATGACCAATGAACAAGAAATGGAGAGGAGAAAAGAAGACAAAGGTTTTGATTAAAAAAATTTAACAAAAGGTAAGCAATAGCACTAAAAAAAGAGAAAGAAACCTTAAAAGAGGAAACTACAAATGAAGATAGCATAACTCTAATTTTCGATGGTTTTTCTAAAATTTTCGGTGTTACAAGAGGATATATGAAACAACGGTCTAAAAAGAGAGAAAAAATGAGATCTTTTCCCATAAGTGTGACGAACTAAGACAAACATCATGTCTTATGGAGTCAGAATGAATTGAAAAAGAGAGGAATGCAATGAAGAAGAGAAAGAATTAGAAGAAGAAAGCATTGAATTAAGCTTGAAGTGACTTTTAGGGGACCAATACAAGTGAAGAGGAAGAGAACAATAAGGAGCTAATTTTGATTGTGACTCAAGATGATGAAGAAGAAATGGGAACATCATTAGGTGAAGTAAAGGTAAGTTATTATAATGAAGGATTACCTTAATAGTTTACTTGTGTGTAATAACATACAAAAACCTGAAGATGGATTAGAATAAAAGAATTAAGAGCATGCATCCTTAGTTAGAGAATTAATGACCTTAAATCCTTGAAATATACTTGTTCATTATTAATTAAGGAAAACTGTAACTCATCCAGTTAAAAATATGCTTGACCTAAAATGGTTTGGCTTCATAAGTCTAACAATTTGTTTATAATTATAGGAAGGATTTCTTTTGAAAGATCAATAAGATGTGATTCATGGATAGTTGATGTTTGAAGTACATGACCGAAACCATCAATTTATTAATCCAATAAGAAGCCTATGTTAAAGGAAAAGTGGTACTAAGTGCGAGCTCAAAGAAATATATCAATTGAAAAAGTACTATTAGAAATTATACATTTTCTATTACTAAAGTTTATTAGTTTAAAGTTTAAAGTATAATTTCCAAAATATGAGTGAATTATGTAATGGCAATTTTAGAATTTTATTTGATTCCATTACGTATAAAATTAGTAAAGATGGAAATCATTAGTTATTACAACCAAAAGAAATAACAATTAATTACATGATTTGAAAACAGTAAACAATTCTCAAATAGAATGCTTATGTCATATGTTAATGACTTTATTTTATGGCATAAAAGATTTTGCAGTGCTAGAACACATACCTTAAGAAAAATAATTAAATATAACTTAATAAAAGGCTTAATTAAATTGCATTTTTTAGATTACTATGTATACCTTTTGAACGTTCTCAAATAAATGATTTGGACATATACAATGCATGAGTACAGGACATAAGAAATATAGACTAGTTGTGCTAGATGTATACATAGATAATTTTCTTTCAAAAAAGGAGTAACTCTTATAATCATTTTTATATCTGGATAAGAAAATTTGAAAAGAAGTTTGGTCATAATTTAGTTCCCATTAGAAGCAATAATGAAGGAGAATTTAGAACTGAGAAAATTATTGATTATTTTAATAATAATAAAATTTCATTGACATTTTCTATATTTTGGATGAATATTAGATTCTTAACTCATATATTTTGAAATTTAAACAACTTTAGCAAAGAAGTATGATCTTGTACAGATTGAAGTAAACTTGGATAAGTTGATCCAATTCTACAAAAAATTGGATTACTATTGCTAAGAATAGAACAATCTAAGCATGATTATCTAATAATCAATATAGCCTTTTTTAGAACTATGTTCCCTTTCATTCCTTATCCTTGTCAATAAATGCCATATGAATCAAAGTTCTTTTATGCACCATTAATTGATGTAACCAATGGATTCATTCATTACTTCCCACCAAGGATTGGATGGACTCTTGTATCCATCAAGTGTAGTTATTACATTTAAAGTATACTATTTCTATCCATGGAGCTTTAATTTTCTCTACAATTTGAGCCATCATATACAAAACTTTTCCTCATTTATCACTTGAATTTAGGATACACATAAGTATTATAAGCACCATTTTTGTCGCCATGGATTATTAATGAGCTAGTGAACTAACTACTCATCCTCATTTAAGGTTTGACATTGGATGCTTTTAATTCATAATTCCTAAATCCCATTAGATTTATTCACAATGTAGTGCTCAAATTCTAATCTCTTAGATAGATTATGCAATTAGATACAATTAGCCATTGCTTCCATCAGAGTAATCAAAATTAGTTTTGTTCTTAGTAGAATAATAATCTACCATCCATAGGTCTTATTTGTTGTACCTCTTATATTACAAGCAAGGATGTTATCAAATAAAAGTCATTTGTAATGAAATTTAAGACAATCAAGCACTTTTATGAATCTTACTCAAGCTATGATGCCTCTTTAACCATTTGTAATATTTCTCTTTGAGTGCCTATTTTAAATTAGGTTGAAATCTTCCTCTTTAGATTACATTAGACTAGAATTTGTAGATTATTTAACCAAATCATTGCTAATATCTTAAAATGATTGTTCCACATTAATTGATTTGGACACTTGGCTTTCCCTAAGCATGTGCTAATTCTACAACTAACTATATTAGCTAAACTATTTATGGCTTTTATACTCCTTCTTTAAAGTAGAACTATTTCTTAGTGCCTCAAATTTTTTTAAAAAAACATTCTTATATAAAATGAAACTATCAAAATGCAGGGAATTTTCATTTAGAATGTTGCCCGATTCATAAATAAAGGTTTAGTGAGATTACATTCATTCACATTTGTTGGTGCATATTTTTGCTTACATATTTGCTGACATTTTATTTTTTTAAGATTGAAGAGAGGTGTGACCATGGCCATTGAAGTTGATTTAATAACAAAGTTTTCAAATTTAATTCATTAACATAATCCATTCGAGCTTCCAAATTTTTTGTTATCTAGATTCAGCAATGTAATTCCTTCACTAGATCCAATTCAACACACATCTCGTTTATGCTTACTCTAGCTTGGCTTATAGTAGTTATAGTTACTTGTATAGGAGTTTTTACTACCAAAGCTAAGGAGTACCGAGCTACCTCATTGAAAACTCAAATGAAACCCAAATTAGATCAAATGAACAACATTCATGTGAGACTCATGATGCCACATAAATATTGTTTTCTTAAAGTCATTGATGTTCCATGCTTGGTGAAGCCAACTTCTCAAATAATCTATCAAATGTAATTAGAACAAGTTAGTTATCCAAAAATGATACCTTTTACTCATTGAAAATTTTTATTTTCTTAAATGCTACAATCCATATTTGGAAAATGGTGTGAAAATTTCCTTACTATTTCAAGCCTGAATGGTGTGTCAATTTTTTCAATTTCTTTTTCATTTAAAATAAATTTTGGTTGAACATCAAAGGTACTCTTTGGTTGATGCAAACTAGTGAAAGGTCAGTTACATTGCAATCAACCTCAACAAATGAATGGTTAATGGAGGTGAGGCCCTCTAAACCTACAACAAGGACTTACTGGCCAACTAGCTTAGTATACTAATGTGCTGGAGTGTAGGAACTCACCTCCAGGTGTCCCAAAGACTCCACTCTAGCTGGCAATTAAGATTATTGATCGATAATATGACTGCCTATCAATCACAAGCACTGACAATTTAATTTTTGGTTATTTAATATTGTTGCTCATGTATTCAATAGAATCATAAACAAATATTGTTTAAGATATGAAATATTATGTTGTCATTCCTTAACAACGAAATAATTTGGTGCATTATAATTTGACATAATTTGCCATTATAAAATGGATAATAATCAAGCCTTCTAACATGACAACTTGTCATGAGAAGATACACTAATTCTTTCATGTTTTGAATTCCATAACTAATCTATGTACAATAATTGGTTGGGAATTAAAAATTTAATATTGGGGTAAATGCATGTGAATCAAGATTTTAGAAATTCAAAAACAATACAAAGCATATATTTTTAAGGATAGAATTCTAGTTCATCTAGATTCCTTATTCAACTTATTTCGTTTCACAATGGATTCGTCCTTATCTATTTGGTGTGGCTTAATTCCTTGTGAATCAAAATTAACTTAATTATTATGCTATATTGACAAATTCTTATTCTTATCGATTATGATCTTAAAACCTTATAGTGTTTTGCTAAGTTTAACATTTTATTGCTTGATGTTAGAAGTTAAGTACATGATCAATTCATTAAGGTATTCATTATGAATGTAGTTTTACAAAATTTTTTAGCATCGAACAAATAGCAATGATTAAATATTCAAATAGTAGTTACATGCACAATAGATTTCACAATTAGCATATAACGTCAAGGACCAAGATGAGATAATTTTATGTAATCACATAGAATAGTTCCCAAATTGAATAGTTCAAGATGCTAATAAAAAAAATATCACCTATAAATTTGAGCATATTTATGTGGAATTAAACAAATGGTTTTCCTCAAAGAGTAATGTAATAAAATTTGACTTTCTCCATAGCAATAATTTTGTGTTACCTTTGATGTTACATACATAAAGCATACAAATTAGCCATTGATGTTAAGGCATTTTCATGTATAAAATTTTTCAATATTAACATTAACAAGAGTTTGTGATGATGCGTGCATAAGCATATATGATGTATAAAAACTAAAATATTTGTTCAAACAACAGAATTCATAAAAATCAGACAAAAGGAACTTTTTTATTACTCTAATAAAAATTTTTATTTTTAGGCAACTTATTTTCTAATATCAAATAATTGAAAATTTAATCGAGTTCTAAAACAACATTGTCATAGTAATTTTTTTTGCATGTAATTCACTAGTGAAAAAATTTTGAAATAATCATCAAGTGTTAATGATTCATATTTTCTAAAGTTAAACATACAACATTACAAGATCATAAAGATAAAGAAAAACAAACAAATAATGAAAGGTAATAGCAAAATAATATAAAAATAATTAAATGTTGTAATATTAGACTTGAAAAAAAGAATTTTCTATTTTGTAGTAGTATTTCATATAATTTTTAATAAATATTAGCTATTAAAAGTAATTGCAAAAAATTAAAAGATGCTGGTTTAGTGATAAATTAGAAATTAAGTAAATTTTATACAGCTAACCGTTCTTTTATCAAAAGTTAATACAAAATGATATGCTAAAACTATTTTTTAGTCATCGATAATTGAAAAGCTCCTTCATTCATGAAGAATATCCATATAAATGCCTACCCAAAGGTGTTATAGGTTTACAATAAAATATCATAGTACTACTAGACAAGTAAAAACTTTTTTGGAAGCTTGAGACATGCATTGATCATTAACATAAGGGATGTTAACCTAAAGAAAAAAAGTGGTTTTAATAACAAACATCTAGAATACTCAAGATAGTGGTGAAGTTTCAACGTGCATAAGTGGAGTTTTCAGATTGATAAATAAGAAAATCACATGCTCACTATGACATGTTATAAATTTGGATTAAATGATTAATTTACCAAAAGTTGAAATTAAACATTTAAGGGCATTCCTAGATAATTGATGCTCTTTTGAATATTGGATAATATTTTGGTATCTCCCTTTTTAAATCCTTTCACTCTCCTTCTTAGGTTACCATTAAAATCACACAGTTATATTGAATATATACAATGTGCTTCTAATAAGCTAGCTTAAATGGAATACTTTGTTATTTTATTGAAAATTACATTACTTACATCATTGTGAGTATCACTACTTATTAATATCTCAATGCTATAATGATAATTTTTTTGGCTCGGATATTAAAAGTTATTATTGAAAAACTTTGGAACATATTTTAGAATCTAAAGTACAATTTTAGAATTCCAAAATTCATCATGAATTATAAGAAACATAATTTGAATTCATCCCAAAATATTCTTTGAAATGAAGCAAAATTAATTTGGCATAAGTGTCAATCTAGTGAGTGGCAAGAAGGTAGCCTACATGATCGATGTAGCACAAATAGAGAGACACAATTACACCTCTAGTATAATATGTGGGTCAACACGAGCTAACAAGTCAACATGTGTTGATCCGTCAGGAAAGTTCATGGATTACTGGACAACATTTGTCAGTGTGTGTTGAGTGGATCAATGGCGGGTTTAGGAAGACACATGAATTGAGACTAGTATTGGTAAAGGTGAAAGACTACAGTGAGCAAAACCAAAAGGTAACCCAACGTTCAATTTTGAGCCTTTTTAACTACATTTTGAAAAACATTGTTTGGTAATAGAATTATGATACTACTATAAGAATATATTGGATAGCATTAAATGTTAGAAGTTTCTAAAAAGCTACTAAACAATCTCCAAATAATTAAGAAATTATAAATGCAAATAGCTTAAAATTTGATAAAACAAAAATTAAAAATTGCAATAAACAAGTCATTTGTAATTTGCCCTCATAATAAGAGTGATAATAGAGACTAACTAAAAGTTGAGATGCCAAACATGGAATGGCTCTAAGTCCATGTAGGACTAGTGTCAGACGGAACCTCTGTGTGATGTGTAGAATGCTACTATGTCACAACCTTACTAACCTTTTTTAAATATAAAAACATAACTCAATGATCTTTTTAAAGTGTTAACTATAACTAGTTGGATAATTTTAAAGGAAAAACATTTCAATAATTATCTCTTCAAAGAAGAAATAATGTCTAATTTTATTACATATGTTGTCTGGCTTGATATAAATGAAGATATCAAAAACCTATATATTTTTTAAGCTATGTTGATGATATAATTATCTCCATAGTTTCCTTAATAATGCAATACGTAGCTTTATTGGTGTGGCAATAGAAAATAAAGAATTTAGGTTTCCAAAATTTTTTAATAATTAGATGATGATATGTAATTTCATTAGTAGAAGATTAATTTTATCATAAGTTATATAGTTCTATTTACATTTGATATTAGTTACCATCGCCTAAAATCATTTAATCAACTTTTACAACATTGCAGCATATTGAAGTTACAATAGTTATAATTTTTTACCAAAATTGCATGACCATTATTATAAAGATTTCAAGAGGTTGTGGTTCGTATGTTAACAAGTTACCATTCAGCGATTTGGAGTGTCTCATTGATGCATTAGTATTACCAATCGAATCTACTGGTTTCAATGAGTCAAGTGACTGAAGGTAACCATAGTGAGCATGATTGATTCCACATAAATTATTCATTGAAATAGTACATCACACATAAGAGTGCAACGAGTGGTCTTAGTTTAAGGGACTATCATATTGTATGATGAGAACAACATTGGCAAACAGTTTGTCTAAGGAACTATCTTCGTCTAAGACAATGTGCCTCAATGAAATGTTTGATTAATGTAATAGTGTATATAGTAACTAAATAGTTTGACACAAATCAAATGGATTTCAAAGAAATCCAAATGGTCTATGCCATCTGACATATTTGGCAGACGATAATCTTGCTCCAAAGTAAGATAATCGTGTACTATATTGATGGAATTTGTGATTGTATGATGTAAGAAAAACAAATTAGTGTCAACATACTTGACTAATCCTTTGCAATGAGTGGTAGTATCAAAATGACCTTGAAACAAAGAGGAAGCACAAAAGATAGAACTGAGTGATTAACTTCACAAAATGTGCATAAAAGATGTTAAGCTCGATGTGAAATGTTGTACTAGGTTGATTAAGGAATCATAATGCAAATTTTGAGAAATTATTCTCTATTGGAGTAATCCAAACTGAGTATCGTTTCATTATTAAAATGTTTTGGACCAATCTAAAAGATTTATGATGGGTAGCCTACTTAGCTATGATTGTACTTCATACAAAGTAAGACATAATTCAATACATAGTTGAAAGCAATGATAAAGGTGCAAAGAATCCAAAGAAAGTCTCTAAATATGGCAGTTGATGCATTGTCTAATTAAGTCCATCTTACTTAACTTGTTTTATTGAACAAGCCTTTACTAAGGTTGATTTTGATGTGTTGTCCAATGAATCAAGAAGTGCTATATGATGAGGATGTAGAAACATGTTTAGTATTAAAATTGATGAATAATTACATTAGCTATTTGATCAAATGAGAATGAAATTGTTGAGAAATAGATGGCTTTTTTCACATTCTTTGCATATCCTATTCCTAAAATGAACAATAAATTTGATAGGTAGCTTTTTAAATAACAAATTTTCGATTTCATTATTACTACAACAAATTTTATTTTAATAGTAATATATTATGTCACTTTAGCAAAAATACTCAAAATTTTATGAACATTTCTTTTGTATCATTGCTATAATCAAGTTAAAGTTTGATGGGAATATATTTGAATTGGTAAGATTGGTTTTCTTTTTTATACAAAAAAATCATGATCTAAGACATAAGAAGAATAGTTATCAATTGCTAAAATTGAGAGAATATATGGACATTGATTTTCGAGCTAAGAAACGAGCCACACCAAATAGGTTCATTCCTTTTTCCTAGAATATGATTAACTTGACATTAGTTTTGTCAACAAAAATAGTTTATTAAAATTTATTTCTTTAGCTAAATGGAAGATATATGATAAAATCTAGTGGTTTTCCAATATTTTATTTCATTATTTTTAGCCCCAAATATCGAGTAATTTTTATGAGAACAAATTCAAGTCATATTGATCCTGTGAACTCATTCCATACATTTGATTATGGAGGCATTAGTTGGATGACTTTCCTTATGAGCACTATATAATATATGAACACCTCTCCTTCTCAAGCTTAATTCAAGCTTCAAAAACTTTCAGAACTTGTTATTAATTTAGAAGCTCAAATGTATGCAGTTAAATACTTTTCAAAGAAATTGATTCAATCTATTTAGTTGGATGAAGATACAGTAGGGGATTCCTATCCTTTTTCGAATCATAATAGGGAATGTTTAGTTGCTTGATTCTATAATGATGTTTTTATAATCCAAGATTACAACATAAATTTAAACCAAATAGTATTTCAATGGCTTCACCTTATATATTTTTTAGATTCTATGTAAATTTATAGTGCTTTAACAGCTTTACCAAGTAGTTTCCAATTAAACAAACACAACTTATAGGGCCTTGGTTATTTCTAGTTAGTCCATTAGAATTTAGTTTTTCTAAATCCACTACTAGGGGAGTCCATTACACCACTTTTTTATTATTCAATTAATCTCAAAAAATCAAGTATTGTATGCTTTAACATTTATGGATCTATTTAACTTCATTACATAATTGAGCAACATTTTAAAATTCATATGGATTATGTTTAACTGTATTAGGAAAATCTTAGGCAATATTAGCTCATTGAATTGTTTTGAACTTTTATCTTGTAGATACTACAGCATTTCAGAGATGGCAAAACAATAAATTCTCAATAGCTATTGAGATTGTGTCACTAGTTGGCATGAGACAAATTGAAGAAATTTAAAATAGACAATTTCAAGTGACAAACTTTAAAAAATGAGACAATTTATAAGTAAAAGTTAGATTCTAAGATTCTTAGGAGATGGAGTGTAACATTCTCAATCATCAAATCAGATACGAATAGAAATAACTCGTAAAATTAGCAAACATTTAAGGAAAAATGGTTTTTAAATATATACAAATGAACATTTTATTATATTCACAACTTTATTATATTTTGTTTTAGTTATGTTACATAGCTTCAATTTATCTAATTTTAAATTTAAAATTATTTAATTAATATTAAAATGATAGTTATTATTATTATTAATGTTTAATTATTTTGATATTTCATAGTAATCTCAAATGAAAATTAATTGAGACGAAATAGAAGTCAAGGTTTTATAGTGCTTTACATGACATTTTGATCAATATCTAATTTATTGATTAAGGATGTGACTTAAAATTTAGCTTTTATGTAAACTTTAAGATATTTTTTGAAATTTTTTCCTTGGATTTTATAATATTACTATGCAAGTCTAAATCTCCTCTCATTTGACCATAACATTGATTTGATTTGAAAATATTACATTGTTTTAATTTATCTCATTTTTCTTTAATATATAAGTACTTTATTTTAAGATAATAACTTATTTTTGTTTATGTTTTTTACTTTGATAATTGATAGTAATTTTGAATGATATCTAATAGATACAAACAAAACATTGTTGGACTCATCATGATGAGCTATATTTAATTAAATATTAATTTTATTATCTTGAATATTTTATTTTTTTTATCATTTTGAAATGTATTATGAACGTTTTGATTTATATTTAATTTGATAAACAGGGATGTACACTCAAGCTCATTAGTATCTTAGATTTCAACCTTCCCATAAAAGTTATTTTATTTTTTCAAATGTTTCACTTTTATTTAGACGTATTATTATGTGACTCTAGTTCACTTCTTATATGAACATTACATTGCATTAATTTGATTTTTTTAACATGCTTCAATTTAACACGTTTTAGCTTTAATATATATTTACTAAATATTAAAATAGTTATTTTTATTATTTTATTTTTTTATATTAGGAATTAATTTTAATTACAAATTAAGTCTATTTGAGATGAAAATGTAGACAATTGAGTCATCTCGATAAGCTCTATCTAATTAAATATTCAATTTCATATTTTCAAATTTCCCATTTAATTTATATTTTGGTAAACCTTATGAGACATTTTATTTCTTACTAGATTTGATGATTATGGAACTCAATCTCTTATGTATCATTGGATACAATTTTAATGTGCTATTTATCCTATTTGTTAAAAAATTTTGTCTAACTTGGTTATATTATTACAATACTCTAATTCTCTTCTCAAGTGATTCTACTTTTGCTTTGATTTTGTAAATATATAGCTCTTCAATTTATTCGATTTCAAGTTTAATATATACTTTCTTGTCATTAAAAAATTAATTTACTATTCTTTAGGTTTTTTTATTTTGTAATTTCTAATAACCCCTAATGAAGTCAGATCTTAACAAATGTCGTTGGGCTCATATCGATAAGTTTTATATAATTATATATTTATTTCATGATTAAGGATGTGACACTTGAACTCTTTTGTATCTTGGAATGTAGCTTTCTCATAAAATATATCTCATTTCTTCAAATTATTTACTTTGACATGGTTGTATTATAGTGTAACTCTAAATCTCCTTTTAAGTGTCATTAGAATATTTTTTATATGGTTTGATTAGATTGCTTCAATTTATCTTTATTTAGCTTTAATATATATATATAGCTTTTTTAAAATAAATGATAGTTATAATTTGTTCTTATTTACTTTTGTAAGTTTTAGTAATTACAAATGAAGTTTGATCATGACAAAAAAAGTTAATTACACTCAACTCGAGATTGCATACCAAATTAAATATTTATTTTTATATTTTTAAATATTTTAATTTCTATGTCTTCCGCATGTTTTATTTCTTCAAATTTTTTACTTTTATTTGGTCATGTCAAATTTCATCGAATTTATTTATTTTTAGCTATGCTGTAAAGTTACTTAATATTAAATAATTATTTTTAATTATTTACTTTTATTTACTATGTCAATTTGCCATAATTCCAATGAATGTCCAATCAAGTTGAAACACTTGAGACGAGTCCAATGACATTGGTTCAGTTCCAATGATGCCTTTTTAGAATACTTATTAATTAGTTAACTAAATTGGAAAAAATAACAAAAAATATTATTTTAATTTTAAATAATCTTTTTGAAAGCTAAAATATGAAAGATTCAAGCAAATATAACAACCAAATAAATGAAAAAAAATCTGAAATAATGTGATAAATTACATGACAAAGTTGTGCATCATGACACTAACAAGATTAAGTTATCTTCCTTTATTATTAAATAAACCATAAATGGAAATGCATCACAAACAATTTAAAAATCATTAAAAAATAATTATTCAAGAAAACTTTAATTGAATAGAGTTCATCAAGTTGAGGCCAGCAGTATTTATTTCATCATAATCTCATGTCATTTGGGTTTTCTATGAGTAACCAAATTGAATTAGTATAAACAATAATAAATTATTATTTTAACATTATTTAATCATATATTAATGTTAAAACGAGCTAAATTAAAGTAATTAAGTGTAAAGAAATTAAAATGATGTAAGGGCAACACATGATGAGAATAAGAGTTTTATAGTAAATTAAAAAAATTCTAAACAAACAATTTGAAGATTTGCGATAAATTGCCTAGGAAATATGCGTTCCAAGATAATAAGATTGGCATAAAATGCTTGGCTATCAAATTAGATAAAAACATTTCGAAAAACATTCAAAACCCTTAAAACTAAGACATTTAAAATATTAAAAAAACATTTCATTGAATAGAGCTCATCAAGAGTTTTCCAACGACTTTTTTTTATCATGACCAGATTTCTTTTAAAATTACTATGATAAATTGAAGTAAATAAGTATAAATAATAATAAATAATTAATTTAATATTAGCTAAATATATAGTAAAACTAATATGAGATAAATTGATGCAACATAATGTTACACAATCAAAATGATGGGAAGGTCACAATAAATGAGAATTTGAGTTTCATAGTAAAACATCCTAATTAAAGCAAACATTTTGAAGAAAACTATAAATTGTACCAGAAAGTTATATTCCATAAAACTTAAGATATTGTGTGTAATATTCTTGACTATCAAATTAAATACAAATTAAAATATCTTGTGGCAAGTACCAAAAAAACCTTGACAGTTAAATATTTGAAAAAATTAAAATCGATATTGGAAAATCAAATTTTTTTTTTGTCTCAATCAAATGTTGACTTATCAAATTGAAAAAAGTGTACATAATAATTAAATTATTGATTAATTTGGGGTATAAATCAAAGTTGAACTGAAACAAAATGAAGCAATATGGTAAAAAAATTAAAGTATTGTAGGCATCACACAAAAGGATTTTTAGCATTCCATATTAATATAACGTACCTAAAGCGAAAATAATAAATGACGTAAATTGAACAAGAATTTTTCAAACCATGGTAATAAGAAGATTGATTCTAACACCATTGATCATTAAATCATGTATGAACCAAAACTTCCTTATAAAGCATGATAAATTCATAGAAAGAAAAATATTTAAAAATTTAAAAGTTAATATTTAAATAGATAAAGTTATTAAGATGATTCCCATGACATTTAATTGATCGGGCCACCTTCGGAATTACTATAAATTATCAAACCAAATAAGTACAAATAGCAATAAATTATTATTTTGAATGTCATGCTAATTACTATGAATTAAACAAAATGAGTCCAATAAAATTTATTTTGTCTCAATCAAACATCATTTAGAATTAGTATGAATTATAAATAAAATCCGCATAAATAATAATAAATTGCTATTTTAGTGTTAAAAAAATATTTAGCAAAGGTTAAATGAGATAAATTATAGAAATACAACATAAGCAAATCAAAAGAATGTTAAAGTCATATGAGAATTGAATTAGAGTATCATAGCAATATAATCAATTCTAAGAATGACATTTCAATAAATGAGATAAATTGTGAAAGAAAATCATATTCCATGACACTTAAGAGATCAAAACCATAGAAAATATATTAAGAAATATTAAAAGTAACATTTAATTAGGTAGAGCTTCCTGAAATATTTCTAATAATATTTTTTTAATTCTATCAGCCCTCATTTGAAATTTTTATGAATTACCAAGCAATTTAAATATAAATAATAATGAATTGTTATTTTAATATTAAGTAAATATCTATTAAGGTTGAAATGTGATAAATTAAAATAATGTAACATAACATAATCAATGTAATATTAAGTTCACAAGAGAGGTGAATTGGAGTTGCTTTGTAATATGACAAAATCAATGTGAAAAATTAGAATTAATAAGATAAGATGTACAAGAATGTTGCATTCCAAGTGCTATGGAGAATTATTGTATCATGCTCCATCATCAAATTAGATATGTAGCAAACTATCTTCTAAAGCATTCCAAAATCTTAGAAAATATCATTCTTCAAAATTTTTAAAAAATAACATTATAATGAGCTCATTAGGATGAGTCCACGGACATTTTTTTCGTTTCAAATGAACCAAATTTTGAGTTACTACAAATTACAAAATTAGACAAGCATAAATAATAATAAATTATTATTTTAAAACTTAGTATACATACATTAAAGCTAAAATAAGATAAATTGAAGTAATATAATATAAAAAACCAAAGGCTTGTAAAGGTCACATGGGAGGAAAAATAGAATTTTATAGTATTATAACCAAATCTAAATGAAGTTTTTTTAAAAATACGATAAATTGTAGATAAATGTTCCATACAAAGATGTAAAGGTGATTGACTATGATAACCTCAAATGAAAAATGTACGCATCAAAATATGTTTTCATTAATGTTAGACATCTTAGAAAATATATGATACTAAATTATAAAAATAATTATTTATTTAGATAGAGCTCACTCAAATAGTTCCAATGACATCCGTTTCATCTTGAATGGACTTCATTTTGAATTATTAAAATATTCTCAAATAAATAAGCATAAAAAAATAAATAATTATTTTAATATGAAGTAAATATATATTAAAGAAAAAACTAAAAAAATGAAAAATTTTAATATAGCCAAATCAAAATGGTGTAATTATCAAACAAAGAGGGATTCAGTCTTTTGAAGTAATATAAGCAATTCTATGATATTAAAGAGATCGAGTGTAAGATTATCAATCATAAAGTTAGACATGAATAAACATTTCTGAAAGATGTTATGCTTGAAACCTTTCGTATTTTTTAATGCAATTTTTCAAAACAAGTTATCTCATTTCTTTATTTTTTTATTTTGTTATATTGTTATGCAACTTAAAATTTTCTTTAAATTGTCTTTAAATTAGAATAATTTCGTTCCATTATAGTTTTTAGTTTTTCACATTTTAGCTTTAATGTATTTTTTCTTCAAATTAAAATGATAGTTCAATATTAGTTTTTCTTATTTAGTTTAATAATTTATAGTTATTAAGAACAAGGTCTTATCAAGGAAAAAAAATCTTTTTGGACAAATCTTTTTAGCATTTTCCATGCTTTAATAGACCTCTCAATTCATACCTAACTAAACAATTGACAGTGTCACACTTAATGTCCTTATTATCTTTGATTAAAAATTTTTCAAGTAATTAGTTTCATTTCTAAAACACTTTCATTTAACTTTTTATGTATTACTATGAAAAAATAACTCTCCTCTTAGGTGAGCTTAAAATCACTATAATTTTTTTATATTATATTATAGAAATTTATCTCATTTCAACTTTGATAAATTTTGTTTTTTTGGTAGTAACTATATGCAAGGTTCGAGTGAATGGGACAAATTTTGTTTGAATCATCTTCACTAGAACTACCAAATAAGGTAATTATTTTTATATTCTTATTTTTTTATTTTATAAAGATTTGGCTTACTTAATAAGACATTTGGTTTTATACTTGATTTAATGATTAAGAATATTATTCTTGATCTACTCTGTATCCTAGACAACAACCTTCCTATAAATTTATCTAATTTCTTAAGTAATTTTCTTTAGCATCCTTCTGTTCTCCTCTTTAAATTTTACACGTCATTGATTATGTTATATTACATTATTTTAATTTATTTTACTTGCATTAACATTAATTTTTATATTTTGAATAATATTTTATTTTTTTATTAAGTAAATTAATTAATCCATAATTAAAAAAAAGAGTTCTGATTTGTCAAAATGAACAATGTTGGACTCAACTAGACAGGTGCTGTTAAATTAAATATTAAATTTTATATTTTAATTTCATTGTTTTTGATATTTTTTTAATGTTATAAGAGACATTTTTGTTCGTACATTATTAGATCGTTGAGGATGTTACTCTTAAACTCCATATTATCTTGGAATGCCATGTACTTTGCCATATCTCTACAAATGTTTTGCATTAATTTTGATATATTATTATCAAACTCTACCTTCTCCTCAAGTGTGGGCTTTATGTTGCTAAGATTTGGTTATATTAATATGCTTTAATTTCACGTCATTTTTCCAATAACATCTGATTTCTTATATTAAAGTAATAATTTATTATTATTTATTTTTATTTAATTAGAAAACTCATAGTAATTCCAAAAAAATTTTCTTGAAAAAAAGAAAATCATTGTAATTTTTTTAATGTGTGCTAAACAAATGTGATATATTAAAAATGAAATAAATGTCATTGAAATTGTCTTGATAAGGTTAAAAAAATTAAATATTAATTTGTATATTTTTAGAAATTTCTTTTAGAATTTTTTATTCCTTTTGAGACTTTTCGATTGATACTTGATTTGATGATCGAGGATGTTATATTTGACTATTTTAGCATCTATGAATGCAACTTCAAAGTATATTTTATCCCATTTGTTAAAACTTTTAGCTTTGGTTAACTTGTAAAAATATAAATTCTAAATATTCATGCATGTTATCTTTAAATCACTTTGATATGTTTTTATTAGATCTGTTTAATTTATTTTGTTTTTGCTTCATCATATATTTACAAAATATTTTATTAATAAGTTATTATTCTTAATTTTCATAATTTTTTGTAATTCTAATTGACCTCTCATCAAAATGAAATAAGCATCAATTGACTCATATTGATGAGCTTTATCTAGTTTCATAATAATTTTTAAATTTCTAAAAATTTTATTTTCTAGAGTATTTGCATGCTTTACTGTCATTTTGAGTCTTACTAAATTTGATGACTATGTATATTACATGTGATCTCTTAGTCTCTTAAAATGCAACTTTCCTATGCAATTTATTTCAGTACCTAAATTTTATTTCTTTATTTTTGTTATACTACTCTCTAACTCTGAAGCATATATCATTTGACTCATACATTTCTTTTTTTTTGTTATGCTACATTGCTTCAAATTAGCTCATTTGAATATTAACATTTATTTACTTAATATTTAAATAAAAAGTTATTATTATTTAAGCTTATTTTTATTAGTAATTCATACTAAGTCCAAATCATGTTTGATTAAGATGAAATAGATGTCATTGGACTCATCTAAGTAAGCTTCATGCAATTAAATATTAATTTTTAGTACTTTTAGATTTTTTATGTTCTAAGGTTTTGGCATGCTTTACAAGTCATTTTTATTTATACATGATTTAGTGATCGAGGAGGCTACACTCAATCACCTTAATATATTGGTATTCAACTATCCTATTAAATTAATATCATTTATTTAAATATTTTTCAATGATTTGGTTAGATTAATATGTAACACAAACTTATTTCATATGACCATTGCAATGATTTGATTTGGTTATATTTGATTTCTTAAATTTATTTCATTTTTGCATACACACCGACACACACACACACACAGATATATATATATATATATATATATATATATATATACTATTAAAAAAATAATTTATTATTATTTGTTCTTATTTAATTCAATAATTCCTGGTAGTTTCAAGTGGCATCTATTTGGCAAAACAAACATCACTTGACTACTATGGAAAGTAATTTTTCATATAACTTCTCCCATTTCTTCAAATGCATCACTTTAATTTTTTTATATTACTATGTTACATGAAATCTCCCTTTGTGTAGTCTTTTCATCACTTTTTGATTCAATTACATTTCATTTTTTCAACTTATCTTATTTTAGCATTAATGTATGTTTATTTAACTTTAAAAAAAACATTATTGTTAATTATACATACTTTTGGTAATTTCCATAGTTATAATTGAGGCCTGATTAGGATGAAACAAATATTGTTGGACTCATCTCCATGACCTCTATCCAATTTACTAAAAAAATATATATTTTTTAAAAAAATATTTAGAGTATTTTGGTATGTTTTAGAAGACATTTTGATTTGTATCTAATTTTATAATCAAGAATGTTAGACTCAATTTATTTAGCATTTCAAAAAACAACTTTTAGTATCATTTTTCTCATTTGATTTGGTATATTTATTCTTAACTCTAGATCTACACTTTTATAGCATTTAAATTTTATTTTTATTATACTACATTATTTCAATTTTTGCCATTTTAAATTTAAGTTATATTTACTTGATATTAAAATGATAATTTATTATTATTTTGACAAATTTATTTTGATATTTTGATTCGTGTCATATTTAAAGATTAAGGTTGTCATTCTCAATCTTTCTAGTATCTTATAATACAACTTTCTCATATGATTTATGTCACTTCAAATTTGTCATTGTGATAAGGTTATATTAAAATGATACTCTAAATCTTCTTTCGTCTAATAATCACATCATTTTTATTTTGTTAAATTATCTTGCTTAAAATTGTCACATTTTAGCTTTAATTTATATTTTCATAATGTTTCGATAATAATTTATTTTTTTAATAATCACTTTATAATTAGTATAAATTCTAAGGGAGGTTCTATAGTGATGAAACAAGCAGCTCACCTCAATAATCCCTATATCAATATTCATTTTCGATTTTTAAATGTTTTAATTTTTAGAGCTTTTTTACACTTCTTAAGAAACTGCATTTAATTTCGATTTGATGATTGAATGCACTATGCTTGAACTCCTTAGTATCTTGAATGCCACTTTCATATATAATTTATCTAATTTATTCAATGTTTTTTTTTATTATGTTTTATTACTATGAAACTCTAATTGTCTTATCATGTTACCATTACATCACTTTCATTTGGTTATATTGTATTATTTCAATTGTTTAATTTTAGTTTTTAAATATATTTACTTAATATTAATTTAAATATCATTATTTATGATGATAGTTTTTTAGTAAAACATAAAAATTCCAAGCGAAGTTTGATAAAGACAAAACAAATGTCATTAGAATTGTATGGTTTAGCTCTATTAAATTGAGTATTCATTTTCATATTTTTATATATTTTATTTTTGAGTTTTTTTATCATGCTTTATGAGTTATTTTAATTTGTTACATATTTAACAATCACAGAGGTTAACCTTAAATTTTTAATGGGATCTAAACTCCAAATCAACTCTCATGGGAACTTTGCATTGCTATAAATAGGTAATATAATATTCCTTTAATTTATCTAATTTTTGTATTATTAATTATTTATTTCATTATTAAAAAAATCTTGTTGTTATTATATTTTAATTGCATTGTTAACTTTTTGTATCTCTAAATGTGGTCCTATAGAGATGAAACAAATATTGTTGGACTTATCTCAATGAGTATTTTATAATTATAATTTTATATTATTTTAAAAATGTTTTATTTTTGTTGTTTTTTATACTTTATGAGATATTTTGATTTGTATCATATTTAATGATTGAGGATGAAATACTATAAAAACTTAGTACCTTATGTTGAAATTTTTTATGCAATTTATCTTCTTTTTAAAGATGATTCACTTTGAATTAGTGATAGCACCATGTAACACAAATCTCCTCTTCTTTTACCATTACATTGCTTTGTTTTTGATAGATTACATTGTCTTAATTTATCTAAGTTCAATTTTTTTATTTATTTTGTTAATATTAAAAAAATATTTTATTCTTAGTCATTCTTATTTACTTTAAACTTTAAAGTAATTCCAAATGACGTCTAACCTAAGCTAAAGAAATTCATTGCTCTTGTCTCAAATAGCTCCATATATTAAAAACTCATTTTCATATTCTTAGGAATTTTATTTTCTATCACTTTGTTATAGCTTATAAGATTTATTTATTTATACCTAATTTGATGATTAAGAATATAATATTTGACCTTTGTAGTTTTTGAAATGAATGCTTCTCATAAAATTTATCCCACTTCATCAAATTTTTCATTTTAATTTTGTTATGTTATAATGAAAATCAAATGTTTTGTTGTGTGACCTATATATTACTTTTATCTGTTATATCACGTTTTCTTAATTTATCTCATTTAAACTTTAATATAGATGAACTTAATGATATGATAATTAATTATTATATTTATTCATATTTACTTTGGTAATTCATAATAATTTAAAATGAGGAACAATTGAGACAAACTAATTATAATTGGATTCATCTTGATGAGGTCTATTCAATTAGATATTCAATTAAATATATATTTAAATATAGTTTTAGTGATCTTGGATGTTTTAAGGCATTTTAATATGTATTTGATTTCTGATTGATGATGTTGTACTCCATTTCTTTAGTATCATGGCTTGCAACTTTCACATATAAGTTTTTTAATTTTTTCTATTTTTTTTTTCTGTTGGCAATATTATAATTAAATTATAATCTACTCTTATGTGACCTTTGTATTGCTTAGTTTTTCGTATATTATATTTCTTTATTTGATCACATTGCAAATATATTATATATTTACATAACATTAAAAAACATATTTTTTCTTTTGCTAATTTATCATGGTAATTTTCAATAATTTAAAATTAGGTGCAATTGAATCGAAATGAACTTTGTTATGCTCATCAAGTTGGCTCTATCCAAATAAATATTAATTTTTTTAGGTATTACTTTCTAGGATCTAGCTTGCCTTACTCTTAATCTTTTTTGTATCATGGGATGAACCATTAACTCATAAGTTTTTCAATTTCTTCAAGTTTTTTAGTTTGGCTTGATTTTATTCCAATATGCTTGAAATTTATTATTGTATGCCGTCCATATGATTTTGATTTTGTTTTGTTACATTACGTCACTTAATCTCTTTTCAACATTAATATAAGTTTACATAATGTTAAAATAAAAATTTAACAACATTTATGCTTATTAACTTTGGTAATTTATAAAACTTCATGACTTTATTTGTTCAAGAAAAAATAGACATTGTTGGAATCAACTCCATGAGCTCTATCAAATTAAAAATGCTTTTAAAGCATATTATTTTTACTGTTTTGGCATACTTTATGGGACTTTTTATTTCATTCCTTATTTTATAATTGGGGATGCTACATTCTATCTCTTTAATATCCTGGAATGTAACTTTCTTATAAGGTTTATTTAAATTCATCAAATGGTTCCCTTTTGTTTGATTATAAAAGTATATAATTCTAAATTTCTTCTTCAGCAACCTAGACGTCACTTTGAATTAATAATATAATATTAGTTTAATTCATCTTGTTATAATTATAATATACATTTACTTAATATTAAATTATTATTTTTCTTATTTTATTCTTATTTACTTTTGTTACCAGTAGTAATTCCCAATGAAGTATTATTGAGATGACAAACATCACTAACTTACCTAGAAAGGCTCTATGGATTTGTTATGATTTTTGAGACATTCCAATTTGTGCATTGTTTCATCGATGATCTTACATTTGATCTCCTTAGTCACCTAAAATGTATCTTGCATGTGCAATTTATGATATTTATTTAAATTGTTTGTTTTAATTTGATTACATTGAAAGCAAGGTTCGATCGAGATATAATAGATGTCAATTAGGTTTAACTAGTGTAGCTCTATCTAATTAAATATTCATTTTTATATTATCAAGTTTTAATCTTCAAAGCTTTTACTACACCTTACAAGTTAGATTAATCAAAGGTGGTCTTGCAATCAAAGATGTAATATTTGATCTCCATAATATCATGGAAATTCATCTTTCATTCTTTAATTTCTTGTTTCTTTAAATGTTTCAATTTAACTTTTTTGTCTTACTATATAACTCTAAAACCAATCTTATGTAAGCTCTAAAAGTTTTTTATTTGATTAACTTACATTATTTCAAGTTATCTCAATTCAAATTTAATATAAATATACACTAAATATTTAAAAAATAATTTAATATTTTATCTTTATTTTCTTTGGTAATTTCCCAATAGTTTAAGAAATGTCTGATTGAGATGAATTAAGAATAATTGGATTCCTCTAGATTATCTCTATCTCTATAAACATTTATTTTTTAAAATTTTATGACTTTGGCATGCTTTATGTGATTTTTTAATTTATTGGTAATTTGATAATTAGTAATATTAGTTGAGATCTTAGTGGTATCTTGCAATAAAATTTTTTCAAATATTTCACTTTAATTTGGTTATCTTACCATGTCACTTGAATCTCTCATAGTGTGGCATTTATATGGCTTTCATGAGTCTATTACATTCTTTCAACTTATCTTTTTTTAAATTTTAATATATATTTATTTATTATTAGAATGATAATATATTACTACTTCTAAATATTTACTTTTATTTACCTTGTGTTAATTTCAAACAAGGCCCTATCAAGATAAAATAAAGATTGTTGACTTAACTCTATGACCTCCATCCAATTCAATAATCTTTTCTATGTTTTAAAATAACTTAATTTTTAATGTTTTTGTAGGCTTTATAAGAAATTTGATGCATACAAAATCAACGAAAGGTTACAGTCAACCCCATTTGATCTTTTTTTACTTTTATTTGCTAATATTATATTACTTCAATTTATCACATTTCAACTTTAATTTGTATTTACTAAATATTTAAACAATTATTTATTACTCTTTATCCTCAATTGTTTTTGTAATTCATAGTATTACAATTGAGTTCCAATTGAGAAAAAAACAAATTTGGTTAGACTTGTCTTGATGAGTATTATCTAATTAAATATTTATTTTTCATTTTTTTAAAATATTTCTTTTTATGGCTTTGGCATGCTTCGTAAGTCATTTCAGTTTGTGCCATGTTTCACAATTGAGGCTACTATACCTCATATCCTTGGTATCTTGGTATGCAATTTTTCTTTTTATAATTTAACTCGTTTCTTCAAATTTTGTTTCTTTGATTTGGTTTATGTAAATTTAAATCTCCTCAAATATGACATTTACATCACTTTATTTTTTTTATATTATATTTTGTAAATTTATCTCTTTTAGGCTTTAATAAACATATGTTTAATATAAAAAATGTTTTTTAGTTGTTTATATTTAATTATTTGGAAAGTTGCAATAATTGCAATTAGGTCCAATTTGGAGAAAGTTAGTCATTTACCTTGTCTATATGCAATCTATCCAATTAAATAATCCTTTTTTGCACTTGTCTAGATATTAAATTTTATATAGCTTAGGCATACTTTGTGAGACATTTCAATTGGAGACATATTTAATGGTATAATATATTATAGAAGATCTCCTCAGAATCCTAGAATGTAACCTTTTTATACAATTCATAAAATTTCATCAAATAGTTTGCTTTCATTTGGTTATATTACTATGTAACTCTAAATTTCTTCTTTTGTAACCTTTACAAAACTTTTATTTTGTTATAATACTTTGATTTATTTTTCCACTTTTATGTTTAAATGAATACCAAACTAATTTTAAAATAATAATTTAGCATTATTTATGCTTATTTTTTTATTAAATCATAGAACTTTCACATGTTACCCAAATAAGAAGTAAATAACATTGTCTGAATTATGTCATTGACCATTATCAACCTAAAAATTCTTTTCTCTATTTCTTAGAATTTTATTTTGTATGGTTTTGAAATTCCTTGGGAGAATGTTTTAATCTAACTTTTTTTGATAATCAAATTATTACACTAGATTCCGTTAGTATCTTCGAATGTAACATTCTTATAAATTTTATCTCATTTCATCAATTATTTTTTAAAATTTTTTTATAATACAATGTAACTCTAAATCTCATCACATGTGATTTTTATGCTTCTATTTTGGTTGTGTTATGTTACTTTTACTGGTACTTTCATATACAAGTTATCACATTTTATTCAACATTTTTCCATTGATTTATTATATTATAGTGCAACTCTAAATCTTTTATTATTTTGCCTTTACATTGTTTTGAGTTTTTATATTATATTCTTCAACAATTCTCATTTCACCTTTAATTTATGTTTACTTAAAATTCAAACAATAATTTTTTTTTCTTATTTAATTTGCTAATTTTGATAACCTTAAAAGAGGTCCAATCAAGATGAAATAAACTTTGTTAGACATATCTTGATGAGCTTTATCAATTAACTTTTTTGTTTTATAAATATTTTGATATTTTATTTTCTAGTGTGTGGTATAAATTACTTGACAATTTTATTAATAATGTACTTTGATTAGTGAGGATCATACAAATGATCATTCAATCACTTAGAATACAACTTTCCCAGATAGTTTATGTAATTTATTCAAATTTTTTGTTATGATTTAGTTATAATACTATGTAATTATAAATTTGGACTCATGTGATCTATACATCACTTTTATTTAGTTATATTACAATACTTCAATTTAACTCATTTTATCTCTAAAAAGCTTTAATTAAAATAAAAATAATAGTTATTTATTTTCTATTACTATTTATATTGATAATTTATGGCAATTCCTAATGTCATCTGATCAAGATAAACCAAATGTCATTAGAATTGCCTTAAAGAGATCTATGCGATTAAATATTTGTTTTAAAATTTTAAATAAATTTTCTAACTATGAGTTTTTCACACTTTATGAGATATTTTGATTTCTTCATTATTGAATAGCCAAGAATATACACTAAATCTCCATAATAATTTTGAATGCAACTTTGTCTTAAACTTTATCTAATTTATTCAAATTTTTCACCTTGATTTTGTTATATTACAATGAAACTCTAATTCTTCTCTCATGTGACCTTTACAATACATTGACTTTGTTGTACTAAATTTCTTTAGTTTATCTCATTTGAATATTGTTATATATTTACTCCTTTTTAAATAATAATTTATTATTATTATTTATGCTTACTCTTGCAATTTTTAGAAATTCCAAATGTGATCTACATGAGATAGTATATACATCATTGCACTCACCTTGATGTGCTCCATATAATTAAATGTTCATTTCTAAATTTTGTAGTATTTTTATTTTCTATATATTTGGTATGTTTTATGAGATTTTTTAATTCATAACAAATTTTATTGTCCAGCATGTTACACTAAGTATCATAAAATGATAATTTCTTATAAAATTTATTTATTTTCTTTAATATTTTTGCTTTGATTTGGTTATATTTTTATGAAACACTTATTCTCCTCTTGTGTGATCTTTAGATTATTATTTTTTTTTCTATATTACATTACTTTAATTTAACTCATTTAAGCTTTAAAATATATTCACATAATGTTAAAATAATACCTCATTGTTATATCTACTTATCTACTTTTGAGTTTTGTTCTAACTCCAAACGAGGTTCAACTGATACAAAAAAATTGTTCGGCCCATTTTAAGGTGCTCTATTTAGTCAAATCTCATTTTTGAAGTTTTAAATAATTTATTTTCAATAGCTTTAGTAAGCTCTACAAGTATTTCAATTTGCACTTGATTTAGCTATTGAGGAAGTTATGTTATGTTCCTTAGGTTCTTGAAATGTTATTTCCCTATGTAGTTGATCTTGTTTGTTTAACTTTTTTACTTTCATTTGGTTATGTTACTATGGCGCACAAAATTTTCTCTCATGTGGACTTTACGTCATTTTGTTTTAATCATACTATATCCTATTTATTTTCCTCTTTTCAACTTTAATATATGATTACTTAATATTAAAGTAATAATTCATTATTATTATTATCCATATTTACTTTGATAATTTGCACTATACGATCCCCAAAATACCTAATATTACTCTCCAAAAATAGTAATTTTTCCTTCTTTTATAATCATACCTGTATGATCGATGTCTTGGGTAGTTGTACCATCAAATTTTACTTGAAAGAACTCTCGACTCTTGATACTAATGTCCATGTACTCTAGTGTAATATGCTTAGTGTGATTACTAGCATGTTTTGTTCCTATTCACAAGTTCATATTTTTATAGTAAATCACAACACCTTATGTATGGTGGTTGAGCTTCACAATTTCAATTCACTACCAATTGCAGCCAAACTTAATGCTAACACAACTATTATACTTAAATGTTAACCAAGTTGTACTTGTATAAAAATTATTTACTATTTTACCCTTTTCACACTTGCATCCCAAGTTCTATTACTATAAGATTCTACTATACATTTGACTAAAATCATGATGTCTTATTTTTGTAATCAAGACTTTATACTAGTTTCTTAAATCATCTTATCATGCAATCCCACTTTCATATTGCATGACTCCAATAACACATAACTAGCAATAGTCTAACTTTTTTACTTTAATTTTACAAGCATTTAATTGGTAGAATAAATTGGAAAAAATATGCTTTAGCTGTAAATTTTATAGGCATAGCAATATGGATTTGTTCTTATGAATTTAGAATAACATCATTATATGCACTTCTTGGATGTACATATATTCCATCACATTGAAAACATGTGGTGGTGAATAGATTTTTGAGATTTTTTAACAAGATGCAACCAACAATGCCAATAGTATAGGATAAGGATCACATGGATGCTCAACATAAGGTAAGAAAAACAATGAAATGTTTTTATTCATACAAAAACAAGAGATTTAGAAAGTCCCATGAAAGAAAAACAAAGAAGAAATCTAAAGGAATTTATTAGGTTGACAAACTTTTCTTTCTAAACCTATTAGTTACTGGAAATCAGTCCATCTTAGGAAATTGGCCCAAAAATGTTGACAATGTGATAGGATACACAAAGGTGGTAGTACATATTAAGAGAACGTCTACTTTTTTTTAAGACCAATCATAAGTAAGCAGATATTTTAGAGGGACAAAAAATGGTTTAGGAATTGGTGAGGCATGAGCCACAAAAAGAAGATAACCTCTAATGAATGCACTCACTTAATAGTAGAATATGGAGTCATCAATATCATTACTCATATGCTCTTATTCATTTATGTATGAAATTGTATAGGAGAGAGTTAGTAGTGATAAAGGCCAATTGCATTTTCCTTTGATGTTGAGTTTGCCTTTTATTGAAATTCTATCTAGTCTTTGAGTCTGAGGTGACCATGCAACATCTCAATCATTTTTAGATGACTAGATTATGATATTACCAACCATTTACAATTTAGTTTTAATTTGTGAAGGCTACATTGGTTGGTCAAAATTTGTATTTGATTCCTTACTTATGACACAAATGCAATAGAATACCCTGCCAGTGAATGATTATCCCAAGATTTCCATAAGACTTTCTTGGTTTACTACTAGTAAGATTGTTAGAGTTTTCTATGGACTTGAAGAATGGTGCCACTCTTATTAAAAAGGCATTGTATTGATGCGATGAGTACAACAATGTTTCTTTCATCTTAATGAAACTTCATTTTAAATGACTATGATTTTCCAAAGCAATTTGGTATAAATAATAATAAATTATTATTTAAATACTAGATAATTATATGTTTAAGCTAAAGTGAGATGAATTAATCTAATTATATAAAACCAAATTAAAGTGAATTAAAGGTCATAGGAGAGAAGAATTAGAGATTTATCATAATGTATCCTAATCAAATGCTAAAAGTTGAAGAAGTGAGGTAAATTGTATGGTAAATTAACATTCTATGATGCTAACAGATCAAGTGTAATATCCTCGATGATCAAATTATGTACAAAATGAAATGTCTAGTTAATGGTGCAAAGAAATACAAAATAAAGTATTCCAAAATATAAGATAATATATTTAATAAGATAAAGATCATTTTGATGTGTCTGACAACATTTATTTTGTGTCCATTCAACCTTATTTGGAATTATGATAACTTACAAAAAAAATAAACAGCCATAACTAATAGTAAATATTCTTTCGATATAAAATAAATATATTTTAAAATTTAATTGATATAAAATGAAGCACAACAATATAACAAAATCAAAGCATAAGTGAATTAGTATTTTATAGTAATATAAACAAATTAATTAAAAATAGTTAAAGAAAAGTAATCAATTAGATGGAAAAGTTCTACTCTATGATGCTGAGGAGATCGACTATAAGATCAAATTGTTTATATCAAGTGAGAATAAAATTTTCTTATAAAATGTGCAAAAATATAGGAAAATAAAAAACTCGAAATTATAAAAATAAATATTTAACTAGATAGATCTCATTGAAACATGTTAAATGTTCTTTACTTTGCCTCCATCACTCCTCATTTGGAATTACTACAAATTATAAAGTAATTAAATATAACTAATGATCAATTATTATAATAATGTTAAGTAAATATATATTGAAGCTAAATAGAGATAAATTTAAGTGATATAATGTTACGAAATCAAAAGAACTTTAATGCTAATACTAAAAAAGAATTAGAGTTTAAAAGTAATATAATCAAATCTAAGTAAAATATTTAAGTTATGTGATCAATTATATCGAAGCATTGTATTCCAAGATGCTATAAAGATCAATTGTAATCTTCTTGATCATCAAATTGTTAAGGTCAAGAGTTACATTACAAATGAGGTTCGATTGAGACATAACCAACGTCATTTGACCTTTCTTAATGAATTTTTCCCACTAAAAATTCATTTTTATTTACAAATAATTTTTAGTGTTTTTTCATGCTTTTCGATTCATTACTATTTTTACATAATTTGATGATCGAGGGTGTCATACATGATCTTAATATATTGTAATGTGACTTTCCCATTCAATTTATCTTATTTCCTTGATTTTTTGCCTCAATTTGGTTATATTTTGATGCAACTAAAATTCTCATTTATTGTGACCATAACATTCTTTGATTTGGTTATATTACATTACTTCAATTTATCTTACTTTAGTTTTGATATATTTTTTCTTAATATTAAAATAATAATTTATTCTTATTTATATTTATTTACTTCAACAATTCATAGTTATTAAAAATTAGTTAAGATCACGTTGAAATAAACATTGTTGGATAGATCTCAGTGAGCTTTATCAAATTAAAAATTAATTTCTATATTTGTAAATCTTTATTTACAAGAACTTTTGCATTCTTAGTGAGACATTTGATTTGTACCAAATTTGGGAAGAATTGTAATACACTCGATCTCCTTAGGTTCTTTGAATGTAACTTAAAACAATTATTTTATCTCAAAAATTGTTTCGCTTTAATTCTATTATTTTGTAGGTATCACTGAATCTCTCCTCATTTGACAATTAAATCATTTCAATTTCGTTATAGTACATTGTTCCATTTTACCTAAATTTAGCTTTAGCATATATTTTCTTAATATTAAAATAATAATTTTTTATTATTTATGCTTATTCATTTTGGTAATTGATAGATATTCCAATGAAGATCAAACTGTGAGGAAACAAACATCATTAAACACATCTCGATGAGCTCTATTAAACTAAATATTTATTTTTAAATTTTTTAAAATTTTTATTTCCTGAGATTTTAACATTCTTTTAAAGATATTTCAAACTTTTTTTCTAAATTTTTTATTATTAATATTTCACTTGATCCTATTGGTATCTTGTAATTCACCTTTTCTTGATAATTTATCTTTTTTTAAAAATATTTTATTTTGACTTGTTTATATTGCTATGAAATTCTAATTCTCCTTTCTTGTGACATTTACATCACTTAGACTTGGATACATTAGATCACTTTAATTTATTTCATTTCAAATTTAAAAAATATTTTTCATATTAAATTATTTTTTTATGTTTATGTTTTTTAAGTTTTCTTGTTAGCAAAAATTCTTTATGAAATCTAAATGAGATGAAATAAACATTATTAGAATTTTCTCAATAAATTCTTTGAAATTAATTTTTTTATCTTTTTAATATTTTAGAATAGAGTTTTATCAAACTTTTATGTGTCATTTAAATTCATACATGACTTAATAATAAGAACTGTTATGGTGATTATCCTTAATATGTAGCAATGAATCATTACCATGGAAATTGTTGCTTTTTGAAATGTTTTCTTTCATTTTACTTTTTTAATATGATTTGCACTCCTATCATTTTGTTACGTTATATTATTTCAATTTAACTTTTTTTACATTTAATATATGTTCACTTATTACTAAAATAATAATTTAATATTATTTATTTTGGTAATTTCTAATAATTCTAATTAAGGTGTAGTGGGAACAAAACATATGTCATTGGACTAGTTTTGAGGAATTCAATCAAACTATATATTCTTTTTCAAAAAAGTTTTAATATTTTATTTTTTAAATTTTGTCATGTTTTATGAGTCATTTAGATTGATGCTTGATTTGATGATCGATGATGTTATACTTGTCCATATTTTTAGCAATGTAGTTTTAGTACATAATTTATCTCATTTCTTATATTGTTTTTCTTTGATTTGGTTATATTATGAGAAAAACCTGTATCATATCTCGTGTCACCTTTATATCAGTTTTATTTGGTTATGTTATATTTTTTTAATTTATCTCTTTTTTTTAATATATTTTTAGTTAATCTTATGCTAATAATTTATTATTATTTATTCCTTTTTTGGTATTTCATAATAATTCCAAATAAATTCAATATGGATGAAACAAAAATTAAAGGACTAGTTTAGGTGAGCTCCATCAAAATAAATATTTATTTTTGTAATTTAAAATATTTTATTTAAAAATGGTTTAACATGCTTTTTAGGATGACTTAATTTATACATTATTTTATGACAAAGAATATTACACTTGATCTCCTTAATGTCATGGAATGTAACTTTTTTAATCACTTCATCTTATTTCTTGTAGGTTTTTGGTTTGATTTGGTTATATTACAATGTAACTCCATACCTCCACGCTACTGGCCTACACATCACTTTTATTTGATTATAATAAATTATTTGAATTTTTCTCAATCTAGTGAAATTATTTTTTAATACTAAAATATTAATTTATTATTATTTATGCTTTTTTACTATAATGGTTTAAAGTTATTATAATAAAGTTTAAGATAAGTTGAAACAAATGTAATTTGTGTTTTGTTGAAGAGCTTTATCTAGTTAAATGACATTTTTATATTTTCAAACAATTTTTCTTTCATGTGTTGGCTTGCCTTAAAGGTATTTCAATACATACATGATTTGATCTTTATGGCTCTTACACTTGATCGCACTAGCAATTTGGAATGCAACTTTCAAACATAAATTTCCCTATTTTTTCAATTTTTTTGTTTTGATGTTTATATTTCATTGTAATTCTAAATCATTTATTGCGTGACCCATATATGTCTAAATTTTTGTTATATTACATTTCTTCAATTTATCTTATTTAACTTTTAATATATATTAATGAAATATTTAATTAACAATATATTATTTTTTATGATTATTAGCTTTGATAATTTTGAGTAATTCCGAAGCAAATCTTGTGAATAGAAAATTAATGTCATGGATTTGTCTTAACAAGCTCTATATGATTAAATTTTAATTTTTTATATTATTTAATTTTTTATTTACTATGGTATTAGCACTCAATATGAGATATTTATTCCAGACTAATTTATCAATTGAGGATGTTACCTAAGTATCTTGGAATTTAACTTTCTTATACAATTTACCTTATTTCTTCAAATTTTTTTCACTAATTTTATTATTTGATTATGAAACTCTAACTCTTCTCTTATGGTCATTTTTATTTGGTTATATTACATTACTTCGATTCATCAAATTTAGAATTTAATATATCTTTTTGTAATATTAAAAAATTAATTCTTTTATTTTGTAGGCTCTTTTAATTCTGGTATTTGGGAGAAGTTTTATCTATACTCTGTTTGAAAAAACAGGTCATTAAACTCATCAAAATGAGCCTTGCAAATTAAATATTAATTTTTATTATTTTAAATATCTTATTTTTTTAGGATTTTAACATTCTTTGTAAAACAATTTGATTCACTTCTTATTTGATGATCAAAGATGTTATGCTTATACCCCTTAGTATCTTGGAATGAAATTTTTCATAACAGGTTATGTCATTTCTTCAATTTTTTTATTTCATTATATTGTTATGTCACTTGAAAATTTCTTTGAAATGACCTTTAAATTAGTATAATTTTGTTCCATTATAGTTGGTAATTTTACTAATTTTAGCATTAATATATTTTTTTCTTCAAATTATAATAATAGTTCAATATTAGCTTTGCTTATTTAGTTTTGAAACTTTTAGTGTTTAAGGACAAGGTCTGATCATGGCAAAACAAATCTTTTTGGACATTTCACGATAAACTCTATCTCGTTAAATATTACATTTAAAATTTTTTGATATTGTTTTAGTATTTTTGCATGCTTTATTCGACATCTCGATTCATACTTAACAATTGATAATATCACACTTCATGTCTTTAGTATCTTTCAATAAAAATTTCTTAAGCAATTAGTGCCACTTCTAAAATATTTTCATTTTACTTTTTATGTATTACTATGAAAAAAAACCTCTCCTCCTAGGTGACCTTAAAATCACTACAATTTCTTTATACTATATTACAAAAATTTATCTTATTTCATCTTTGTTAAATTTTCTTTTTATGTTTCAAATTTTGTTTGAATCATCCTAACTAGCACTTCCAAATTAGATAATTATTTTCATATTCTTATTTTTTAATTTTATAAAGATTTGGCTTACTTTATAAGACATTTTGATTCATACTTGATTTGATGATTAAGAATATTATCCTTGATCTACTTTGTATCTTAGACAACAACCTTCTCAAAAATTTATTTAATTTTCTGAAGCACTTTTCTTTGATGTCCTTGTGTTCCCTCATTTGAATTTTACGTGTCATTGATTACGTTAAATTACATTATTTTTATTTATTTAATTTTTGCATTAACATTAATTTTTATAATTTTAAAATAATTATTTATTATTTTTTTGTTTATAAAATTTGTAATCGATAATAAAAGAAAATGATTTCTGATCAAGACAAAACGAACATGGCTGGACTCATCTAGATGACTGTTATCAAATTAAATATTTAATTTTATATTTTACTAATATTATTTTTCATGTTTTTAGCATGTTTTAAGCGACATTTTGATTCATACATGATTAGATACTTGAGGATATTACACTTAAACTTCTTAATATCTTGGAATACCATGTAGTTAGCAATATTTCCACAAATGTTTTGCATTAATTTTATTATATTATTATCAAACTCTCATTCTCCTTAAGTTTGGAATTATGTTGCTATGATTTGTTTATATTACAATGCTTCAATTTTATCTCATTTTTCATTTAATATATGATTTCTTATATTAAATAATAATTTTTTATTATTATTTTTTTAATTAGAAAACTCATAGTAATTCCAAAAATTTTTGTTGAAAAAAAATAAACATCATTGTACTTGTTTTAATGTGCACTGAACAAATGAGATATATTAAAGATGAAATAAATGTCATTGAAATTGTCTTCATAAGGTCAAACAAATTAAATACTAATTTGTATATTTTTAGAAATTTCTTCTAGAATTTTTTATGCCTTTTGAGACATTTTGATTGATACTTGGTTTAATGATCAAGGATGTTATATCTGATTATTTTGGCATCAGTGAATGCAACTTCATAGTATATTTCATCCCATTTGTTAAAATGTTTAGCTTTGGTTATCTTGTAATAATATAAAATTCTTAATATTCATGCATGTTATGTTTAAATCACTTTAATATGGTTTTATTAGATTTCTTTATTTTATTTCATATGAGCTTCATCATATATTTACAAAATATTTAAATAATAATTTATTATTATAGTTAATTTAATTTGATAATTTATAGTAATTCAAAATAAGCTCTGATCAAGATGAAATAAGCATCTTTAGACTCATCTTGATGAGCTCTATCTAGTTTTATATTTATTTTTAAATTTCTAAATATTTTATTTTCTAAGGTATTTGCATGCATTAGTGCTATTGTGAGTTTTTCTAGATTGTTGATTAAGTACATTACATGTGATCTCCTTAGTATCTTGGAATGTAACTCTCTTATATAATTTATTTCAGCACCTAAAATTTATTGCTTTAATTTTGTTATACTATATTATAACTCTAAACCCTATATCATTTCTCTTGTACATTACTTATATTTGGTTATGTGTTATACTCTTGTGTTTGATGAGTCAAGCATAAATATTTATGTATCATTCGGGCTTGCTTTAAGTGACATTATTAATATTAAATAAAGTCAGGCTATGAACTTTAGAATGTCTAAAAAAGTTGTCTTCAAGACTCTTGGAGTGATGGCAAGCTTCAAGGAAACTGAAGGCACACACCAAAATTTTTATAGTTGAATATCTCTTTATTTTTCTAGAATTTGATATGTCCAAATTTTGAGATGATGTGGCACACTAGTAGTATTAATATTTAAAAATGTTATAAGCTTAATAATTTTTGAATTTTTATTTTTGGGCCAAGCATTATTGATGAAAAGTATAGACATCGGTATTTGATTTTTTAAAATTATTTAGGAATTATTTTTCATGAATGTCTTTTCATAGTTATTTAGGACACTTGTAATAGTATCATAATATAAAATTATTTTGGTATACTTGTATTCAAAATTTTGGCACAAAAATTCTCACAAAACACTATAAAACCACTTTAGTGTCGGGAATTTTCACTGTAGCATTGGACGGGTCGACAAGACCCTAGCTCGGTCCGTCCAAGCTTTAAGGATTTAAAAAATAAAATAAAGTAAAAAATTTTTTGATAGACATAAAAGGGGAGAGTGAAGCCAAAAGGCCACAGGAAGAGTTGTTGAACAGAACAACTGAGAAATCAACCCGCAGCTGCTGAACAGAACAAGCGCAACTCAGCCCGCAGAGAAAGATGACCAAAACAATAGCAAAATCAAGTCAACTAGGACCAAGTGATGAAATCTTGGACAAGGAAGGGGGAAGCCAACCCCAAATGGCTCGAGAGAATCGAAAATTTTATAGAGAGCAATGGAAAAGATATTTGGACGATGTGGGACTAAACTCCCATTCGATTGTCAAAGAAGGCAGAAGGGTAGGTGCGATCAGACGACTATGATTAATCAAGGTAAATTGATGCATGATAATAGTAAAACGACAAGCAGTAGATTGGAACCCGAGCTAGATGTGCAAGAGAATGCAGAACCACTGCAGAAACTTTCTATTTTAGTTGATTTCTTGACAAATTGTTTTAATACATGCAGGACAACCAAAATGCAATCTGATGCCTAGATCCAATGGCCAAGATTGATCTCAAACGTAAATTCGAGATTCAATCAGAAACATCCATTTGAGGCTCCAAATCGAGCAATGACTGCATTGTGTCCGTTACCCAAACGGCTAGTTAATTTTAGAGCCGGTGGGAGTGGATTTAGAGCTCAAATTAAGCTCTATAAATAGGCAATGAGGAAGAACTCCTAGAGGTTACCATCGCTAAGATTTCAAAGCTTTCAAATCACAATATCAAGCAATTCCAAGTGCATACGGTGCCTCAAAAGTCATAAAGTGAAAGCTGCAAGAAGGAACTCGAAATTGGAGGTTTTTGTTCAACTATTTTTAAAACTCTATTTCCCCCTCTTTTTAGTATTATGTGTGCCTCATATTTCTCTTAAAATTTTCTTAAGTTTTGCCAATTTTTTGTATTTCTTTCTTTGGGGTAGGGGCATCCCGACAATTGTGCAGAAGCCCAGGGTTTGAGTTGAACCCAAAAAAACTCAAGTAGGTTTTGGATTAACCATAGGTAAAATCTGAAGTAGGTTTGGGGTAAAGCGTACTAAAAACCTCGCTTGTAATCTTGTGATTTTAGTGGTTTTTTGCCAACACAGGCTGGGGGTGGATTTAGGCTCCATTTTGAGTCGAACCACCTTAAAAATCTTTTGCATACTATTCTTTCTTATTATTGCTTAAAAGATTTAAGTTTTAATTAAAATCGAAAATCGAAAGATAATTTTATTTACCATAATTCACCCCCCTCTTGTGGGATTGTCATAAGCAGAAAGAACTTTATTGTGTTACATTGCTTCAATTTAGCGCATTTCAACATTGACATTTATTTACTTAATATTGAAAAAAAGGTACTATTATTTGTGCTTATTTCCATTAGAAATTCATTGTAATTCAAAATCATGTTTCATTAGGATGAAAAAGATGTCGCTAAACTCATCTAAATAAACTCCATGCATTTAAATATTCAATTTTTTTTATACTTTTAGATATTTTATTTTTTAAGTTTTTGGCATGCTTAACGAGTCATTTTTATTTGTACATGATTTAGTGATCGAGGAGGCTACAACATACCTCCTTAATATTTTGGTATTGAACTATCCCACAAAATTAATATCATTTCTTTAAATATCGTGCAAAGATTTGGTTAGATTATTATATAACACAAACTTTTTCATATGACCTTTACAATGATTTCATTTTGTTATATTACATTTCTTCAATTTATTTTTTTTTTTTACAAACACATGCACACACACACACAATTATATACTATTAGAAAAATAACTTACTAATATTTGTTATTATTTAATTCAATAATTTTTGGTAATTTTAAGTGGCATCTCAACTTGGCAAAACAAACATCACTGAACTGCTATAGAAAGTGATTTTTCATATAATTTTTCCCATTTCTTCAAATGCTTCACTTTAATTTGGTTATAGCACTTTGTTACATGAAATCTCTAATAACTGTAAAACAAATCTTATGTAACCTCTAAAAGTTTTTTATTTGGTTGACTTGCATTACTTCAACTGATCTAAATTCAATTTTAATATATATATATATATAATTAAATACTTTTTGTCTGTTTTTTTGGTAATTCCCCATAACTCGACGAAATGCTTGATTTAGATGAAATAAGAAGAGTTTCACTCCTTTAAGCTATCTCATCTATATAGATATTTATCTTTAATTATTTATGACTTTGGCATGCTTTATGTGATTGTTTAATTTATGCTTGATTTGATAATTAATAATATTAATTTAGAACTCAATGGTATCCTCCAATAAACGTTTTTCAATCTACTTGTCTCATTTTTTCAAATTTCTCACTTTTATTTTGTTATATTACAATGTCACGTGAAATCTCTCATAGTGTGGCCTTTATATCACTTTGATGTAGTCTACTAAATTCATTCGATTTATCTCATTTTAATTTTAGTAAATATTTATTTATTATTAGAATGATAATTTATTGCTACTAGATTTTTTTTCTATCTTGTGCTAATTTAAACCAAGGCCCCATCATGATGAAATAAACATTATTGACTTAACTCTATGACCTCCATTCAATTCAATAATCTTTTCTATATTTTAAAATAACTTAATTTCTAGTGTTTTGGTAGGCTTTACGAGAAATTTTGATGCATACCACATCTAATGAAAGTTACGCTCAACCCATTTTGTATCTCATAATGCAACTTTCTCTCATAATTTATCTCATTTTTCCAAATATTTTGCTTTCATTTTGTCATATCATTATGTAGCTATAAATCTCAACTTTTGTGAACTTTTTTACTTTTATTTGCTAATATTAAATTGCTTCAACTTATCACATTTGAACCTTAATTTGTGTTTTCTTAAAATTTAAACATTTATTTATTATTTTTATCCTCATTTGTTTTTACAATTCATAGTATTACAGTTGAGGTCAAATTGAGACAAAAAAGAAATTTTGTTAGACTTATCTTGATGTGTAGTATCTAATTAAATATTCATTTATTTATTTTAAATATTTCTTTCTATGGCTTTTGCATGCTTCAAAAGTCATTTCAATTTGTGCACATTTGACGATAGAGGCTACTATACCTCATATCTTCAGTATCTTTGCATGCAACTTTTTGTTGTATAATTTAGCTCATTTTTTAAAATTTTTTTCTTTAGTTTGGTTTATGCAACTTTAATTCTCCTCGCATATGACATTTACATCATTTTAATTTTTTTATATTACATTTCGTAAATTTATCTTTTTTAAGATTTAATAAATATATGCTTAATATTAGTTTTTTTTTTTATGTCCATTTTATTTGTAATTTGTAGTAATTCCAAATAGTGCCCAATTTAGAGAAATTTATAGTCATTTACCTCGTCTCAACAACATCTTTCCAAGTAAATAACCTTTTTTTGCACTTGTTTAGATATTTTATTTTAAATAGCTTAGGCATACTTTATTAGACATTTCAATTTGAACCACTTTTAATGATATAGCATAATATAGAAGATCTTCTCAGAATATTAGAATGTAACATTTTTGTACAATTTATCAAATTTCATAAAATATGTTGCTTTCATTTAGATATATTACTATGTAACTCTAAATCTATTACTGTGTAACTTTTACTACACTTTTATTTTATTATAATGCTTTGATTTATTTTTTCTCATTTAACTTTTAATTAATATCAACATAATTTCAAAATAATAATTTAGTGTTATCTATGCTTATTTACATTGTCAAATCACAGTACATTCACATGTTGCCCAATTAAGAAGAAAATAACTTGGTTTGAATTGTGTCGATGACCATAATCGACCTAAACATTCTTTTCTCTACTTCTTAGTATTTTATTTTGTAAGGTTTTGACATTCTTTGGGAGAATGTTTTAATCTTACTTTTTCTGATTTTCAAAGTTGTTACTTTAGATTTGTTCAATATCTTCAAATGTAACATATCAATAAAATTTATCTCGCTTCATCAATTATTTTTTTTTTAATTTCATTATATTACTATATTACTCTAAATCTGATCACATATGACCTTTATGCTTAAATTTTTGTTGTGTTATATTACTCCAATTTATCTCTTTTCAACTTTAATTTATATTTACTTAATTATAAAATCATAATTTATTATTTTTTATGCCTATTTAATGTTGTAATTCACATAAATTTTGAATGTCTTTTCAAGAAGGGACAAATTTCAATGGACTGATCTACATATGCTATATGCAATTCAATATTAATCAATATTTATCTAAATATTTTATTTTTTATGGTTTTTATATGTTCTATTTTTTATAATTGATAATGAATGATATTATAATTGATCTACTTAGTATCCTTTATTACAATTATTATATAATTTATTTTATTTCTATAAATGTTTTTCTTTGTTTTATTTATTGTGCTATGTAACTATAATTCACCTCTCTTGTGTTTTCTATCATGCTTTATTATTTTATATTGCATGAATTTATTTTATTGAACTTTACGTTTTTGTATATTTACTTAATATTAAAATAATAACTTATTATTTTTTATATTTATCTTCTTAGTAATTTAAAATAATTAAAAACTATTTTTTGAGTGAAATGAAACAAATGTCATTTGACTCGACTATATAAAATATTCAAAACTATGCATATTTAAATATTTAATATTTTAGTGACTTGGAAAAGTATATGAGACATTAATTTATGCCCAACTTGATAATCAAGACTATTACACTTTATCTCTTTAATATCTTAGAATATACTTTTTCTATACAATTTTTCTTAATTCTTTCAATGTTTTTTAATTTATACATATAAAATGAAACTCTAATTATCCTCTCTTATGACCTTCACATCACTTAGCTTTAGTTATATTACATTTCATCAATTGATCTCATTTCATCTTTGATATATATTTATTAAATTTATATGACTGTTTAGCTTGGTAATTCATACTAATTCAAAGAGGTGTCTAATTAAAAAAAACAAATGTCACTTGGCTCAACTTAAAAAGATCTATCCAATTAAGTAATCAATTTGATATATTTTTTTATTTTTTATTTTTAAGGGTTTGTCATGTTTTATGCATTTCTTTGATGTGTACCTAATTTAACTATCAATGATGCTATAATAGATCTTATTAGCACCCTTTCATGGTACTTTCTTATACAAGTTATCTCAATTTATTTAACTTTTTTCCTTTGATTTTGTTATATTACGACTTTTGTTCTATGCAAACAAGAGCTCGGTTGGAATACTATGAATTATAACGGTGAATAACCATAAATAATGTGAAATTATTTCATTAATATGAAGAAAATAAATTATACATTTAAAATGTGATAGTTAGAGAAAAGTAATACAAATAAACAAACGTGATATAAAGGACACATGAAAGTGATTTACAGTGAAATTGTAATATAACCAAATCAAAGTAAAAATACTAAAGACATGAGATAAATTGCATCAAAAACTTATAGTCCAAGATAGTGAGGACATTGAGTGTAACATCATCCATCATTAAATTAAGTATAAGTCAAAAGGTCCCATAAAATTTAACAAAACTATATGAAAAAAAATATTTAAAAATTAAAAAAATGAATAATCAATTAGATAGCTCACTTCAAGGTGGGTCTTACGAAATTTCTTTCAACTTGATCGGATCTAATTTTTAATTACTACAAATTAATAACGAAAATAAGCATAAATCATAATAAATTATTATTTTAATATTAAGTGAATATATGTTGAAGTTGAAATAAGATAAATTAAAATAATGTAATATAAGAAAATCATAATGATGTGAAGGTCATATGATAGGAGATTTAGAGTTATATAGTAACATAATGAAATCAAAGTAAAAAACAAAGTGATAAAATGAGGTAAAGTATTTGCAAAAATTTCACTAAAAAAAACTAAAGTTATTGCATGTATTATCTTTGATCATCAAATTAGCTATGAAGCTAAATGCCTCTTTAGGCACACCAAAACAAAGAAAATAAAAATATTTAAAAATATAAAATAAAACACTAAATTGGATCAAACTCTTAGAGACTAGTCTAATGACAATTCTTTCATTTCAATTGGGCATCCATTTGATTAGCTATGAATTACAAAAAAAAAATAAAGATAACTAATAATAAATTATAATTTTAATTTCATATAAATATATATTAAAGCTAAAATTAGATAAATTATAACAATATAATATAAACAAAAAAATTGTAAATTAATGGTCATACATAAAGAGACATAGAGTTATATAATATTATTGCCAAATCAAAGCAAAAAGTTTAAAGAAATGAGAAATAATTTGGCAAAATTGTATTTCGAGATACTAAAGTGATCAATTGGTCAAGCTCATAAAAAATTTAAAAGATATAAAACTAAATATCTAAATTGGTCAAGCTCGCCAAAGATACGTCTAATTACATTTGTTTTTCCCACATTAGAATAAAAAATAAAAAATAATTATTTTAATATTAAGTAAATATATATTAAAAAGAAATTTTATATAAATTGAAAATTATAATACAACAAAATCCAAATGATGAAAAATACATATGGAAGGAGATTTAGAGTAATATAATAAAATGATAGAATCAAAGAAAAACGTTTTCAAAAATGAGTTAAATTATACCAAAAACACATTCCACAATGCTAAGAAGATTGAGTGAAAAATATTCAATGTTAAAATTAGAAATGAATCAAATTATCTTTTAGAGAGAGAAAAAAATCCTAAACACTAAAATATTTAAAAATAAAAAAATGAATATTTTGTTAGATAGAGCTCGTGGAGAGGAATCCAAAGTCTTTTTTTTCATATCGATTATTTGTCGTTTGGATTTACTACAAATTACCAAAATAAATATTCGTAAATAACATTAAACTTTAATTTTATTATTATGTTAATATATATTAATTTCTAAAATTGATTAATTAAAGCAATACAACAAAACCAAACAAAAGAGAAGTAAAGGTCTTGCATGAGGGGATTTTGAGTTGCAAAGTAACATAACTAAAATATAAATAAAAATATAATGAAATGATATAAATGGCATATGAAAGTTGTACTCTAAGATACTAAATTAAAAATGTGAAACATGCACAATTGTTAAATTAGGTGCAAAACAAATTTTGTTGTAGAGCATTCAAAAACCATCATAAATAAAGAATCTAAAAATTTCAAAAAGAGTATTTAATTGATAAAGCTTATTTAGAGGAGTGTGATGACATTTATTTTGTCTTGATAGGACCTCATTTGGAATTATAGTCAATTACAAAGTTAAATAATACTGAATATTAATAAATTGTTACTTTAAAACTTAAGATATATATATATATATATATGCTTACTTGCCTTAGAAATTTGAAGTAATTTTCAATAAGATTTGATAAAGATGAAATGGTCAGGATGAGTCTAATGATATTTATTTAGTCCCTATTTTACGTCATCAAAAATACTTGTGAATTAATAAATGAAACAAGTAAGAAAAATTATATTTATTATTTAGTAATAAAATCAAAGCAAACATTTTAAAAAGTAAGATAAATGTTGTGACCAAGTCGCAATCCATCTCAATAAGATCATCGAGCGTAACATCCAAGATCACTGAAACAAGTAAAAATAAAAATATCTCATATATGGTGTCAGAACCCTTGAAAATAAAATATTTAAAAATATAAAACTAAATAAAAAATTGGATAGAGCTCATCGATGATAATCCAATGAGATTTGTTTCATTCGATCAAACTACTATTAGAATTATTACAATTTACAAAATAAATATACATTAATAAAAAAATTTATTAGTTTAATGTTAATGAAATATATATTAAAGCTGAAATAAGATAAATTCAAGTAATATGATATAACCTAACCAAAGTAATGAAAAGATTAAACAAGATAAAATTTTGAGAAAGACAATAATTGAATCAAATAAAAGAAAATAATTTTGAAAATTGAGACAAATTACATGTAAAAGTTACATTGTGAGGTATTAAGAAGACAAAGTGAAACATCCATAATCATCTAATCAAGTTTGTATATAAAAATATAAAAATAAATATTTAATTATTTAGAGCTCATCCAGATGACTTCAATGACATTTATTTTGCCTAAATCATACCTCAATTAGAATTGTTGTTAATCAGTAGAGTAAATTATTATAAATTATAATAAATTTTAATAAATAATTTCTTTAATATTTCGTAAATATACAAAAATATTGAAATAAGATAAGTTGAAGAAAAGTAATATAATTGAAGAAAATTGATATTGAGGTAAAGGGAGAGGAGATTTAGAGTTACATTATAATACAACAAAATTGAAGCTAATATTTTAAAAAATGAGATAAATTATATAAGAAAGCTATATTACAATATACAAAGGAGATCAAGTGTGGGACCATCAATCAAAAAACCAGAAAAAAAAAATAAATAACATGCTTAGTGTGCCAAAAAAACAATTTATTTAAAAATATAAAAATAAATATTTAATTAGGTAGGATTTTGGGAGATGAGTTTAATGACCTTTGCTTTATTTTAATTTATTCCCATTTGAATTTACTAAGAATTGCAAATTAAATCAAAATACGCAATAATAATTAATTATTTTAATATTAAATATAAATATGTTAACTTTCATGAGATAAATTGAAGTAATGAATTTTAAGCAAATCAAGGTGCAGCAAGAGTCACGAAATAAAATAAATTATAAAAAATGTTGAATTCTAAGATAATAAAGAGATTGAGTGTAACATCCTCAAACATTAAATTAGGTAAGAAACTAAATGACTTATAAAACATACCAAAACATAAGAAATTAAAATTTTTAAAAATGTGGAAATTATTATTTAATTGGTTAAAGCACATCAACACGAGTGCAACAACATTTGTTTCTTCTTATTGTACTTCATTTGGAACTAATACTAAAGAAATAAAATAAAAATTAATAATAATAAATTAATATTTTAATATTAAAAAAATTATTAAAGCTAAGATAATTTGAAATAGTGTAATATAAAGAAGTAAAAGGAATGCAATGGTCAAATGAAAAGAAATTTAATGTTACTTAATATATGATAAAATAAAATTGAACATTTTGAAGAAGTATGATAAAGTTTATGAGAATGTTGCATTACAATATTCTAAAAAGATCTAGTGTAACTTCATCAATCATTAAATCAAAAATAGATCATGATATCTTGATAAGAATGACAAATACCTTTGTAACAATATTTTAAAATTTTTGAATATTTAATTGGATTGAGATATTTGAGATGAATCCAACTACATTTGTTTAGTGTTAATCAGACCTAATTTGTGAATACTACGAAGGATGACAGTAAAAAACCATAAATAGTAATAATGTTTTATTTTATAATTATGTAAATATATACCTATGTTGAAATTGGATAAATTTATGAAATGTAACATGTTAAAATCAAAGCAATGTAAAGGACAACAAAGGGAAAATTAATATTTTCATATAAATATAATAAAATAATACAAAAAAATTAAAGAAAATAGGTTAAATTACACAAAAAAGTTAAATTCTAAGATACTAAATGTACAGAGTGAGACATCACAATCACTAAATCTGGTGCAAATCAAAAGGTCTCTTAAATGATGCTAATACTCAAGAAAATAAAGTATTTAAAGATAAAAGAATGAATATTTAATTACAAAAAGATTATCAAAAGTCTTTTTTTTCATTTCTTTCCTATCAACCTGACCTAATTTTTGTTAATTTTGATTAAGAAATTAAATATGCTTAAATAATAAAAAAATATTCTTTTGATATTTAGTAGATATAGAATAAAGTTGAAAAATAAAAATTCAAGCAATGTAATATAATGAATTCAAAGTACAGTAGGTCAAAGGAGAGGAGAATTAGAGATTCAATGTAATATAGCTTAATTAATGTGAAACATTTCAAAACAATTACATTAATAACATCAAACCTTATAATTCCAAAATACTAAGGAGATCAAGTGTAACACCATCAATATTAAACTTGATACAAATCAAAATGTCTCTTCAAAAATGTAAAAGCTCTAGAAAACAATATATTTAAGAATATTCAAATTAATATTGAATTAGATTAAGCTCATCAAGATAGTCATATGATGTTTTTTCAATTTGATCAGACCTCGATAGATACTACCAAAAAATTACGATAGTAAATTAGCATATAGAATAAAAATTTAGTTTTGCTAATTTTGAGTAAATATATATTAAATCTTATAATAAGATAAATTAGAGCAATGTAATATAACCAAATATAAGTGAACTAAGAGTCACACAAGTGGTAGTTAAACATTCATAGTAATATAATAAAATTAATGCAAAAACTTTGAACAAATGAAATAAGTTATACAGTAATGTTTCATTCTAATTTACTAAGGAGATGAAGTACATCATAATTGATTATCAAATTAAGTTTGAATCAAAATGCCTCATGAAGTATGCAAAAACTCTAGTCAAATGAAATGTTCAAAAATATATAGAAGTAATATTTAATTAAATAAAGCATATATTGGCTAGTATAATGGCACTTTTTTAATCTTGATCAATCCTCATTTGTTATCGATACAAGTTACCTAAGTAAACATGGATAAATAATAAGAAATTACTATTTTATTATGAGGTAAATATATAATAAAGCTAAAATGAGAAAAATTAAAATAATGTAATATTTCCAAATAAAAATTTTGCAAAGCTCACAAGAGTGGAGAAGCATTTTATCAAAAAATTGAATTCCAAGACACTGAAGAGATCAAGTTTTACATCCTCAATCATCAAATTAGATAGCATTCAAATTATCTCAAATCATGTGCAAATTCTATAGAAAGTTAATATTTAAAACTATAAAGAAAGAATATTTAGTTGGATAGGGCTGATCAAGAATAATATAATGATAATTATGCATCATTTTGGGCTAAAATAAATTTACAATGTAAACGATCTTAAATTAAAAAAGTTTATTTTTTAAATAAAAAATTCATATTAAAACATAAATAGAATGAGTTGAAAGAAATTACAAATTTAATATCAAAATAAAGTAATTGTCACACAAGAAAAGAATTAGACTGCCTTGTAAAATAACAAAATTACAAAAAATTATTTAAGGATTTGAGATGGATTATATAAGTAAGTTGCAATCCAGAATACTAAAAACATTGAGTATAACTTCCTATGACATCAAATCACATGCAAATCAAAATGTCTAACAAAGTTTGCAAAAAACTTGCACATGCAAAATATTTGTAAATATAAAAATTAATATTAAATAGATAGAGCTCCTCAAGACTACTTTAATGATAGTTTTTTCATCTTAATCAGATCTCATTTGAGATACTATAAATTGCAAAATTAAATAACAATAAATAATAATAAATTATAATTTTAATATTAATGAAAAAATTGATTAATAAAGTCCAAAAGAGATAAATTGAAGCGATATCATAGAACAAATTAATAGCAATATAATGGTCATTAAAGAGGATGTCAAACTCACGTAGTACCACAACCAAAACAAAGCAAAAAAAATTTGAACAAATGAGACAAATTATATAAAAATTTATCATTTAAGATACTAAGAAGATCGAGTGCAAGTATCTACATTTTTAATTGTAGTACAAATTAACATATATCTTAAAACATTTGAAAAAGACGAAAAATGTTTTTAAAAATCCAAAAAAAATATATTTAATTTGATTGAGATTGTTATAATACGTCTAACAACATTTCTTTCATCTTGATTGAACTTAATTTTCATTTAATAAAAATTACTAAAAAATATGTTTAACAATTAAAAACTTAAAAATTTTAAAGTTGGGTAAATTTTATTTAAAGTTGAAATAAGATATGTAAAACAAATATACTAATATCAAGTCAACATTATGTGAAAGTCATATCGACGATAATTAGAGTTACATAGTAACATAACAAGAGAAAAGTAAAAAGTTTAAAGAGAAAAATAAATTGTTTCATAATGTTGCACTCCAAGATACGAAGTAGATTAAGTACAACATCCTAGATCATCAAATTAGGTATGAATCAAAATAACTTGTAAATTATGTTAAACTTTAAGAAAATAAAATAAAAATTAAAATATAGAAATCCATATTTAATTTATAGAGGTTGTTGAGATAAGGCTACCAAAGTTTTTTTCGTCTATATGAGATCTCTTTTGAAATTACTATGAATTACTATAATTAATAGACATGAATAATGACAGATTATCTTTTAAGATTAACTAAATAAATATTGAAATTAAAAGTGATAATTTGAAGCAATGTAATATAATTGAGCCAAATTAATCTAAAGATCACATAAGAGAGAATTTAAGTTTTCTAGTAACATAACAAAATAAAAAAAAATTAAAAAAGAGACTTTTTTATAGGAAAGTTATGTTTTAATATAATACGAAGTTTGTGGGTAACAACCTTAAAAATCAAATACGATACAAATCCAAATGCCTAATAAAATCGGTATATAACCCTATAACACATTTAAAAATACAAAAATGGATATTTAAATGACTAAATCATATCGAATTGAGTACAATAGTAGTTGTTTCCTCTCTATTTGATATAGTTTGGAATTGTTATAATTTTCCAAAGAAAAGTTAGCATGAATACAAATAAAGTATTATTTTAATACTAAGAAATTTCATATCAAAGTTGGTTTGAGACAAAATGAAGTGACGTGAAAAAACCAAATCAAAGTGACAAATTTTAAGAAGTGAGACAATTTAAAAGTAAAAGTTGGATTCCATGATTATAAGGAGATGAGTATAGCTTCCTTGATCATCAAATCATGTACGAATAGAAATGTCATATAAAATGAACAAAAAAAACAAAAGAAAAATGTGTTTTAAAAATATAAGAATGAATATTTAACTATAATCACAAATTTATAATATTTTTTAAAATTACATAGATTCAATTTATCTTATTTTATCTTTAATATTCATTAATTAATACTATAATTATAATAATAATAATTATTATTATTATTAATGCTTAATTACTTTGATATTTTCGAGTGATCCTTAATGAGGTTTAACTGAGATTAAACAAAAGTCCATGCACTTCTCTCAATGAGCTATTTCAAATAAAGTATTCATCTTTATCTTTTAAAATATTTTTTATCATGGGTTCACAATGCATTACATGGCATTTCAATTGAAATATTACATTGAAATGTAAAGATATTCATTGAAACATTACATTGAAATATTCAATTCAAATGAAAGTGACATGGCTTTCATTTGAAATATTACATTATATCAATCTATCTCATTTTTCTTTAATATTTGTACTTAATATTAAGATAATAATTTATTTTCATTTAAGTTTTTTCTACTATATTTGAAAGTAATTCTGAATGATTTCTAATAGATACAACCCAAAAATTGTTGGACTCTTCAACATGAGCTACATCGAATTAAATCTTTATTTTTATTTATTTGGATATTTTTTTAATTATTATAACATACTTTTTGAAATGTTTTGATTTATATCTAATTTGATAAACAAAGATGTACACTCAAACTAATTAGTATCTTAGATTTCAACTTTTCCCATAAAATGTTTTTCATTCTTCAAATGTTTCACTTTGATTTAGACATTTACAAAGTGACTATAGTTCACCTCTTATATGGCCATTACTTTATTTTATTCTTTTATTAACATGCTTCAATTTTACATGTTTAAGATTTAATACATATATTTATTTAATATTAAAATAATTATTTTTATTATTTTACTTATTTACATTTGGAATTCATTGTAAAGACAAATTATATCTGAAGTGATGAAAATAAAGACATTTCAGTTATCTCGATAAGCTCTATGTGATTAAATATTCAATTTCTTATTTTCAAAAATTTCATTTGATTTATATTTTTGAAAACTTTATGAGCCATTTAATTTCCTACTAGATTTGATGAATTGGGAACTTAATCTCTTTACTATCATGGGATACATCTTTTTTTTACTATTCATCCCATTTGTTCAAATTTGTTTCTTTAACTTGGTTATATTATTATATTAAGCTAATTATCTTCTCAAGTGATGCTTACTTTGTTTTTTATTCTATTATTATATAATTCTTCAATTTATCACATTCCAAGTTCAATATATATTTAGTTGTTATTAAAAAAATAATTTGATATTCGTTTGGTTTATCTGGTTTTGTAATTTCTAATAACCCCCATTGAAGTCTAATCTTAAGAAAGTAAATATTTTTGGGCTCATATCAATGAGTTTTATAAAATTATATATTTATTTGGTGATTAAACATGTTGCACTTGAACTCTTTTGTATCTTGGAATACAACTTTCACATAAAATGTATCTCATTTCTTCAAATTATTTGCCTTCATTTGACTATATTTCTATATTATTTAAAATCTCCTCTTAAGTGAACTTAGCATATTTTTTTACATGTTTTGATTACATTTCTTCAATTTATCTTTATTTATCTTTAATATAGATTTATATTATTTTAAAAAAATAATTATTATAATTTATCCTCATTTGCTTTTGTAATTTATAGTAATTTCAAATGAAGTTTAATTAAGATGAAACAATCCTGATTAGTCTCATCTCGATACGACATATTAAACTATTTTTTTAATATTTTTAAATACTTTTTTTTCTATTTCTTTACCATGCTTTATAAGATATTTCTGTTGTAACTACTATGACATTCGAGGAAGTCGAACACAATCTTCTTCATATCATAGATTTAAATTTCTATATATTTTATTTTAATTCATAAATTTTTTTTACTTTGATTTGGTTATATCATACTACATCAATTTTCTAATTTTACATATATTATATATTTACTTAATATTAAAATCATGATATTTTATTATTTATAGTTATTTAATTTTATTAATTTTTATTAATTCCAATCAAAGTCCAATCAAGATGAAATATTTGAGACAAGTCCAATGACACTTCTTTAATCCCAATCAAACCTCTTTTGGAATACTTATTAATTAACAAAATAAATGAGTAACAATAACAAGAGTTATTACTTTAATGTTAACTAATCTATGTTAAAGCTAAAATGAGAAAATTTAAGCAAATATAACAACCAAATCAAAGAAAAATGTTAAAAAAAAATGTGATAAATTGTATGACAAAGTTACATTCCATGACACTAAGAAAATTAAGTGTAACTTCCTTTATTATAAAAGAAACTATAAATATATGTGATAAACTATTTCAAAATCACAAGAAAATATATTTCAAAAAAATATAAAAATATTTTTTTGAATAGAGCTCATCAAGGTGAGACCAATAACATTTGTTCCAACATGATCTCACCTCATTTTGATTTGCAGCGGGTAATGAGAAGCTCAAAAAATGAAGCCCATGTCTTTGAAATCCAACGATCGTAATGCCTATAAAAATGGAAAATGAGAGAGCCAAAGTAATGAGAAAATGACTTGTCACTGTGAAGCTAGCCAAATTAAATAAGTATAAATAATAATAAATTATTATTTTTACCATTATCTAATCATGTATTAAAGCAAAAATGAGCTAAATTAAAGTAAGTTTAACAAAATAAAAATGATGTAAAGGTAACACGTGAAGGGAATAACAGATTCATGGTAAATTAAATAATTCTAAGGAAGCTATTTGAAGATATTAGGAAAATTATTCAGGAAATATGCATTCAAAGTAATAAGAGATTGAGAATAAAATCTTCGGGCATCAAATTAGATAAAAAAGGAAGTGTTTCAAGAAATATTACAAAACCCGAAAAAATAAACATTTAAAAATGTAAGAAAAACAATTCATTGAATAGAGCTCATCGAGAGTAAATAAGTATAAATAATAATAAATAATTTTATATTATCTAAATTAATAATAAAACTAATATGTGAAAATTTGATGCAAGCTAATGTTATAAAATCAAAGTATGTGAAAGTCACAATAGATGTGAATTTGAATTTCAAGATAATATAACCTTATTAAATCAAACAATTTGAAAAAAAAATATAAATGTTAGTTGTACTCCATAAAACATAGGGTATTGCCTTTAAGATCTCTCATTATCAAATTAAATACAAATTAAAATATCTTATAGCAAGTGCCAAAAAAAATTTAAAATTTAACTATCTGAAAATATTAAAATCAATATTTGAAAATAAAATGTTTCTTTTGTCTCAATAAAACCTCATTTGGAGTTACTATGATTTATCAAATTAAAAAAAGTGTACATCATAACTAAATTATTATTTAATTTTAAATATGTATAAATCAAAGTTGAAGTGAAATAAATTAAAGTAATATAGTAAAAAAAATTAAACTATTATAGGCATCACACAAAAAGAGAATTAGTATTCCATATTAATATAACTTACCCAAAGGAAAAAAATTCAATAAATGATGTAAATAACGTGATAATTATTTAATCTAATTAATAACAATATTGACTCTAACACCATCGATGGTTAAATCATGTATGAATCAAACTACCTCATAAAGCATGCCAAATTTATAGAAAAAATATTTTTAAATATAAAAGTTAATATTTAAATAAATAGAGTTCATTGAGATGAGTCTATTGAAATTTAATTTTATCTTGAGTAAACCACCTTTGGAATTTATATGAATTACAAACCAAACAAGTACAAATAGTATTAAATTATTATTTTAATATTACACAAATATATATTAAAATTGAAATAAGTGAAATAAAAGAAATGTAATGTAACCAAAACAAAATGATGCAATGGTCACAAGAGATGTGATTTAGAGCAATAAACTAATTAAAAATATTGTAACAAAAAATTTAAAAAGTAATATAAATTATAGAGGAAATTTCTTTATTAAGATATAAGGGAAATCAAAATGTAGCTTCTTCTATGGAAAAATGATGTATAAATCAAAATGTCTTGTGAACTATGGCAAAACTCAATAAAATAAACTATTTGGAAAATATAAAAATTAATATTTAATTAGATATAGTCTATTAGGATTATTCCATTGATGTTTGCTTAACCCAATCATCCCACATTTTGAATTACTAATAATTTCCAAAATTATAAGCCCAAATAGTAAATTAAAACAAAAATAAGATAAACTAAACCAATGTAACATAAAAAAAATCAAAAACATGGAAATGATGCATGAGAGAAAATTCAAAGTGACGTAGTAATACAAGATAATGAAGTGAAAATTTTCAAAAAAGAGGTAAATTGTATGAGAAATTTCCGTTACAAGATACTATGGATATTGAGCATAACATCCTTAACCATCAAATAAGGTAATAATTTAAATATTTTTCAAAGTTTTCCAAACCCTTAGAAAATAAAATATTTAATAACATAAAAATGACTATTTCTCAAGATAAAGTTCAACTACATCACTCCAACGAAATCTATTTTGTCTCAACCAAACTTTTTTTAGAATTACTATTAATTAAAAATCAAATAGGCATAGATAATAAAAATTACAAATTTAGCATTAAAAAATACATAGCAAAGCATAAATGAGATAAATTGTAGAAATACAACATAATCAAATTATTGGAATCTTAAAGTCACCTGAGAAGTGAATTAGATTTTCATAGTAATATAATCAAATCTAAATAAGACATTTCAAGAAATGAGATAAATTATACAAGTTGTATTTCATGATACTTAGAAGATCAAAACCATTAAAAAACATATTAAAAAAATATAAAAAATTAGTATTTAATTAGGTAGAGCTCCTTGAACCTTTTCTAAACAATATAAATATAAATAATAATGAATTATTTTTTTAATATTAAGTAAAAATATATTAAAGTTGAAATGAGATAAATTGAAATAAAGTAACATAACATTATAAAAGTAATAGAAAGTTAATAGGAGAGGTGACTTAGAATTACATTATAATAAGAAAACATCAATGTGAAAAATTAGAATTAATGATATAAGATGTACAAGAATGTTGCATTCCAATCACTAAGGAAAATGAGTGTGGCAAGCTCCATCATCAAATTAGACATGTAGCAAAATAAATCCTAAACCATACCAAACTCTTAGAAATTATAATACTTCAAAACTTAAAACAAATAACATTTAGTTATATTGACCTCATTGGGATGTGTCCAAGGACATTTTCTCTATATCAAATGGACAACATTTTGAGTTACTGTAAATCAAAAAATTAAACAACCATAAAAAATAATAAATTATTACTTTCAAATTAAGTATATATACATTAAAGATAAAATAAGATAAATTGAGGTAAAATAATATAACAAAACTAAATCTAAATGAAAAATTTTGAAAAATAAGAAAAATTATATTTAAATGTTCCATACAAAGATATTAGGGTGGTAAACTATAATAACCTCGAATATAAAATCAATTATTCAACAAAATATTTTTTAAATCAAGTTAGAAATCAAAGAAAATATGTGATGTTAAAATATAAAAATGATTATTTAATTACATAGAGATCATTTAAATAGCTCCGATGACGTCGGTTTCATCATGAATGGACCTCATTTGTAATTATTACAAATTATCAAATAAAATAACCATAAAAATAATCAATTATTTTATATGAAGTAAATATATATTAATGATGAAGCAAAATAAAATTGAAGAAATGTAATATAACCAAATCAAAATGGTGTAATTATCACATAGAGGGACAGTAAGAGTTTTCAAGTAATATAAGCAATTCCATTAAATAACTTTGGAAAAAAGAGAAATTATATAAGAAACTAGCATTCTAAGATACTAAGGAGATAGAGTATAACATTATCAATCATAAAATTTGATATGAATAAAAACGCTTCTAAAACTATACAAAAATAACATCAAATAAAATACATAAAAATTTAAAAATAAATATTTAATTAAAAAAAGGTCATTGAGGTAACTGTAATGACATTTGTTTTATGTCTATCAAATGTAATTTGTAATTACTATGAATAACAAAGCAAAAAAGTATAAATAATAACAAATTATCATTTTACTTTTAAGTGAATATAAAATAAGCTTAAAATATGTTAAATTATTGAATTTTAATATAACTAAGTCAAAGTAATGGAAAAGTTCAATAGTAGAAAAATTATAGTTTAATAGCTATATAACCTAATCAAAGCAAACAATTTAAAAAAATCAGTTAAATTCCAAAAATACTAAGGAGACTGAGTGTAAAATCATGAATCATAAAATTAGATGTGAATAAAAATGTCTCATAAAATATTCCAAAAGCCTTTAAAGTAAAATGCCTGTAACTATATAATTGAATATTTAATAAGATTGAAACCATTGAGAAGAGTTGAATGACATTTGTTTTATCTTATTTGGATGTCAAATAGAATTACCATGAATTGCCAAAGTCACTAGACTTAAAATATAAATAAATATTATTTTAAAATTAAATAAATATACATTATACTGAAATGAGATAAATTAAAATAATATAATATACCCAAATCAAACTGATGTAAATGTCATACAAGAGTATAATAAGAAAATTATATTGATATATTCTATGAAAAGTGAAAATTGTTTAAAAATAAGATCAATTATGTGGGAAAGTTAGAACACAATGTACTATGAATATTGATTGTAATATTCTTGAATGTCAAATTAGGTACAAATAAAAATATTTTATAAATGATTCAAAATCATAGTATTAAAAATACAAAACTAAAAAATTAATGAGATAAATCTCTTCGAGTAGTGTCCAACGACATCTGTTCCACCTCAATTATATCTCATTTAAAGTTAATAAAAATTAACAAACCAATCAAGAAAAATGTTATACATTGAATCTAAAATGTGATAAATTAAAGCAATAATATATACCCAAATCACTATGATGTAAAAAATCAACCATAATAGATTTGGAGTATCAAAGTGATATAACCAAATTAAAGAAAAAAATTTAATGAAAAAAGATAAGCTATATTGGTTAGTTGGACACAAAAAATCTAAGGAGAATGAGTCTAATATCCTTGATGGTCAAAATTGGTACGAATCTAAATATCTTGTATAACAACAAACTTTTAAAAGGTAAAATATTTAAAAATAAAAAATAAATATTTAATTTGAGAAGGCTTGATGTGATGTTTCTAACAACTCTTGTTTCATCTTCATGGAACCTCATTTTGAATAATTATGGCTTACAAAAGAAAATTGATATAATTAATAATAAATTATTATTTAAATATTTGATAGTTATATGCTAAAGGTAAAATGAGATTAATTAGTCAAATCTTATATAGCCAAATTATGGTGAATTAAAGGTCACATAAAATGAGAATAAGAGCTTTATCGTAATGTGTCCAAATCAAATGCAAAAAGTTGAAGAAGTGAGGTAAATTGTATGGTAATTTATCATTCTACAATGCTAAATAGTTCTAGGGTAATATCCTTGATGATCAAATCATGTACAAAATGAAATGTCAAGTTAATAATGCAAAAAAATACAAAACAAAGTATTTCAAAATATAAAAATGAATAATTAGTAAGATAAAGCTCATTTTGATGTGTTAGACAATGTTTATTTTGTTTCCATTAACTCTCATTTGGAATTATGTTAACTTACAAAAATAAACAGCCATAACTAATAATAAATTATTATTTGAATATAAAATAAACATATTTTATACTTTAAATGATATAAAATTGAGCACAAAAATCAAACAAAATCTAAGCATGGTGAATTAGTTTTTTATCATAATATAAAAAAATAAATTTGAAACATTTGAAGAAAAACAATCAATTAGATGGCAAAGTTCTTTTCTAAGATGCTAAGGAGATCGACTATAGCACCCTCCATATTTATATTAGGTGTGAATCAAATTGTCCGATAAAATGTCTTAAAATACAAAAAAACGAAAAGTTAAAATTATAGTATTTAATTAAATATATCTCATTAAGACATGTTAAATGCTCTTTGTTTAATCTTTATCACTCATTTGGAATTACTATAAATTAAAAAGAAATTAAACATAAATAATGATAAAGTATTATAATAATGTGAAGTGATTGTATATTAAGCTAAACTAAGATACATTTTAGCAATATAATGTCACCAAATCAAAAGAATTTCGTTGTTAATACTAGAGGAGAATTAGAGTTAAAAAATAATATAACCAAATCAAAAGTAAAAAATTTAAGTAATGTGATAAATTATATAGAAGAGTTGCATTCCACGATTATATAAAGATCAAGTGTAATCTTCTTGATCATCAAATCATTAAGATCAAGAGTTGCATCCCAAATGAGATTCGATTGAGACGTAACTATCGTTGTTTCACTTTTTTAATAAATGTTTTCAAACTAAAAATTCATTCTCTATTTATAAATACTTTTTATTTTTTTCATGCTTTTTATTCATTGTTATTTATACATTATTTTGTAATCGAAGATGTCACACATCATCTCCTTAATATATTGGAATGTGACTTTCTCATTTAATTTATCCTATTTCCTTAATTTTTTCTTTGATTTGGTTACATTTTGATGAAACTCAAATTCTCATTTACTGTGACCATAACATCTTTTGATTTGGTTATATTATACTACTTCAATTTATCTTATTTTAACTTTAATAAATATTTTTTAATTAAAATAATAATTTATTCATATTTTTTCTTATTTACTTTGGTAATTTGCAGTTATTAAAAATGAGCTAAGATCAAGATGAAATAAACATTGTTCAACACATCTCGGTGAGCTTTATTAAATTAAAAATTCATTTCAATATTTTTGAATACTTTATTTACTAAAAACTTTATAGCCTAGTGAGACATTTCCATTTGTAATAAATTTGTGAAGAGTGGTAGTACACTCGATCTCTTTAGACTCTTTTTTAATGCAACTTTCTCAAAAAAATTATCTTAACTAAAAAATTGTTTGGCTTTAATTTTGTTATTTTCATAGTAACTCTGAATCTCTTCTCATGTGACAATTACATCGCTTTTGTTTATTTATACTACATTGTTCCTATTTATCACATTTTAGCTTTAGTATATATTTCCTTAATATTAAAATAACAATTTTTTATTATTTATGCTTATTTATTTTAATAATTCATAGATATTCTAAGCAAGGTCAAATTAAGAGGAAACAAACGTCATTAACTCATCTTGATGTGTTCTATTAAATTAGATATCACTTTTAAAATATTTTTTAATTTTTATTTTTTATGGTTTTAGCATTTTTTTAAAGATATTTTAATTTGCTTTTTTATTTTGTGATTGTCAACATTTCTCTTGACCTTCTTAGTATTTTAGAATGCATCTTTTTCTCACAATTTATCATATCTTTTCAAATATTTTTCTTTGATTTGATTATATTATTATGAAACACTAATTCTCCGTTCTTTTGACATTTATATCACTTAGGCTTGGATACATTAATAAAATATTTCAATTTATTGCATTTTAACTTTAATAAATATTTTCTTAACATTAAAATATTTTTTAATATTTATGTTTTTTCAGTTTTTTATTTAGCAAAAATTCTTTCTTTAATTTGATTGAAATGAAATAGATATTGTTAAAATATTCTTAATGAATTCTTTCAAATAATTTTTTTTAATATTTTACTATAAGGTTTTATCAACTTTTATGAGTCATTTAAATTTGTACATGACTTGCTAATCAAAATTGTTATGCTCAATATCCTTAATATCTAGCAATGGAACTTTATCGTATAATTTATGTCAATTTTTGAAATGTTTTCTTTCATTTTGGTCTATTAATATTATTTACATTCCTTTGATTTTGTTATAATATATTATTTCAATTTATCTTATTTTAAATTTAATATACGTTAACATAAAACTAAAATACAAAGTTTTTATTATTTATTTTAGTGATTCTTAGTATTTCTAAATGAGGTATAATGGGAAAAAATATGCCATTGAACTAGTCTTGACGAGATCTATCAAAATATATATTCTTTTTCCAAATTTTTTTAAAATTTTATTTTTAAAATTTTATTAAGTTTTATGAGTCATTTAGACATGTGCTTTATTTGATGATCAATTATGTTATACTCATTGTTCATATTCCTCGCAATGTATTTTTTAAACATAATTTATCTCATTTCTTAAAATATTTTTCTCTGATTCTGTTATATTACTATAAAATGGTATATCTTCTATCATGTTTCTTTCATATCACTTTTTTTTTGTTATATTGTATTTTTTTAATTTATCACTTTTTCCTTTTAATATATTTTTTTACTTAATCTTAAGTTAATAATTTTTATTATTTAAATAATTTATTTTACTTTTGTATGTCATAATAATTCCAAATGAGATTCAGAAGGATGAAGGAAGGATCGAAGGACTAGTCTAAATGAGCTCCGTCAAAATAAATATTTATTTTTATAATTTTAAATATTTTATTTAAAAATACTTTGACTTGCTTTTTAGTATGACTTGATTTATACATTTTTTGATGATAAAGAATATTACACTTGATCTCCTTAGTGTCATGAAATGTAAATTTTTCAATCAATTTATCTTATTTCTTAAAGGTTTTTGCTTCGATTTTCTTTATATTACAATATAAATCCAAACATCCCCTCTAATGACATTTACATCATCTTGATTTGATTATAATATATTATTTATATTTTTGTCATTTTAGTAGTATTATTTTTTTAACATTAAAAATGTTATTTTATTATTATTTATGCTTCTTTACTATCCTAGTTTAAAGTTATTATAATAGAGTGTAAGTTGAGATGAAACAAATGCCCTTTAAGTTTTATTGAAGAGCTTTATTTAGTTAAATAACATTTTTACATTTTTAAACAATTTTTCTTTAAGGTGTTGGCATTCTTTACAAGGTATTTCAATTCATACATGATTTGACGATCGAGATTGTTAGACTTGATCCCATGAGTATCTTTGAATGTAACTTTGAATTGCAATTTTTCTAATTTCTTCAAATTTTTTATTTTGAAGTTTATATTTCATTCTAATTCTAAATCGTTTGTTGCATGACCCATATATTTCTGTAGTTTTCTTATATTACATTGCTTTGATTTATCTTATTTAACCTTTAAAATATATTAATTTATTATTTAATAAATAAAATATTATTATTTATGCTTATTAAATTTTGTAATTTTCAATAATTACAAAACAAATAAGGTCAATATTAAATGAATGTCATGGACTTATCTTGTCAAGCTTTATAAGATGAAATTTTTAGGTTTATATTATTAAATGTTTTATTTTCTATGGTATTAGCACTCTATATGAGTTAATTTTTATTCATAACTAATTTATTGATTCAGAATTATACACTCAATCTCCTCAGTATTTTGGAATGTAACTTTCTTTTACAATTTACATTATTCCTTGAAAAAGTTTTCTTTGATTTGGTCATATGGTAATGAAGCTCTAATTTTTCTCTTTTAAGACCATTACATCATTTTGATTTGGTTATATTACATTATTTCAATTCATCTCATTCAAAATTTAATATATCTTTTTGTAAAATTAAAAAATAATTTTTTATTAATTATGTTCTTTTAACTTTGGTATGTGGAAGAAATTCTAGATGAGCTCTGATTAAAGAAAATTGTCATTAAACTTATCAAAATAAGCTCCACCAATTATATATTAAGTTTTATTATTTTAATTATTGTCATTATTTTTTATTTTGACATACTTTACTAGACATTTGGTTTCATGCCTAATTTGATGATCAAAGATGTTATGCTTAATTCCCTTAGTATCTTGGAATGTAAATTTTCATAACAATTCATCTCATTTCTTCAATTTTTTATTTTGTGGTATTGTTATGCAACTTCAAATTTACTATAAAATGACCTTTAAATATGTATAATTTTTTTGCAATACATTTTTCAATTTTTGTCAAATTTTAATATATTTTTTCTCCATATTAAAAAAATAGTTTAATATTATTCTTGCTTATTTAGTTTTGTAATTTGTAGTTATTATGAACAAGGATTGATAAAGGTTAAACAAATCTTGTTTGATATATCACTATGAGTTGTTTCTCATTAAATATTAATTAAAAAAAATTTAAATATTTTTTAGTATTTTTGCATTCTTTATTAGGCATTTTTATTTGTACTTAACAATCGACAATGTTACACATATTTTTTTTAGTATATTTGATTAAAAATGTTCCATGCAATTAGTGTAATTTCTAAAATCCTTTCATTTTTAATTTTAATATATTATTATGAAAAAATAACTCTCCTATTGGGTGACCTTAAAATCACTATAATTTTTTTATGTTATATTTAGGAGTTTATCTCATTTTAGCTTTGTTATATTTTACTTTTTTTGTAGTAACTATATGCAAGGTTCGAGTGAGTTGATACAAATTTTTTTGGACTGAACTTGACTAGAACTACCAAATTATGCCATTATTTTTATATTTATTTTTTTTATTTGATAAGGATTTAACACACATTACAGGACATTTGGATTCACACATTATTTGAAGAATAAGAATATTATTCTTGATCTACTTCATGTCTTAGACAACAACTTTCCAAAAAATTTATTTAATTTTCTTAAGTAACTTTCTTTGATGTTCTTATGTTTCTATGTAACTCTAAATCTTCTCTTATTTGAAGTTATAGTTATTGATTATGTTATATTATATTATTTTAATTTATTTCATTTTTGCATTAACATTAATTTTATAATTTTAAAATAATAATTTATTTATTTATCTTTTGTTAAATTTATTAATCCACTATAAACAAAAATAAGTTTTGATCAAGATAAAACAAACCTTATTAAACCAATCTAGGTGAGTGTTATCAAATTAGATATTAAATTTTATATTTTAAATACTTTATTTTCCATGATTTTAGCATATTTTATAAGATATTTTGATTTGTACATGATTAGACAACTCATGATGTTATTCTTAACTCCTTAGTATCTTAAAATGCCATGTAGTTTGCCATATTTTACCAAATGTTTTGCATCAATTTTTTTATATTATTATGAAACTATCATTCTCCTCAACTATGGGATTTGTCATTATGATTTGATTATATTACAATGCTTCAATTTTTTCATCCTATTTTTTTAATATATGATTTGTTATATTAAACTAACAATTTATTATTATTTATGCTTATTTATTTGGAAAACTCAAAGGTATTCGAAACATTTTTTGGAAACAAAATAGACATCAATGTACTTCTTTTAATCTGCTTTAATCAAATAAGATATATTAAAAATGAATTAAATGTCATCAAACACATCTTGATGAGGTCAAACAAATTAAATACTAATTTGTATATTTTTAAAAATTTATTTTATAATTTTTTATGCCTTTTGAGATATTTTGATTGACACTTGATTTGATGATTGAGAATGTTACATTTGAATACTTTAGTATCAAGGAATTCAACTTCATAATATAATTTATCCCATTTCTAAAAATTTTTAGCTTTGGTTGTCTTGTAATAATATAAAAATCTAAATACTCATGCATGACATCTTTAAATCACTTTGACATGGTTTTATTAGATTTCTTTAATTTATTTCATTTCTGCTTCATCAAATATTTACAAAATATTTAAATAATTATTTATTATTTTTTTACTTCTATAATTTGTAGTAATTCCAAAAAAACCATTGGTTAAGAAGAAATAAGTATCTTTTGAGTCATCTTGATGTGCTCTAACTACTTTTATATTAATTTCTTAATTTGTAAATATTTTATTTTCCAAGGTATTTGCATGCTTTAGTGCCATTTTTAGTCTTACTAGATTTGATTATTAATTATATTACATGTGATCTCCTAAGTATCTTGGAATGTAACTTTCTTATAGAATTTATTTTAGTACTTCAAATTTATTGTTTTAGCTTGGTTATGCTACTATCAAACTCTAAACCTTATACCGTGTTACCTAAATATTGTTTCAATTTTGTTATGTTAGATTACTTCAATATTGCTTATTTCAATGCTAAAATATACTTTAGTATTAAAATAAAAAGTTATTATTATTTATGCTTATTTTCATTAGTAACTTATAATCTACAAATAATGTTTGATTAAGATAAATAGATGTCATTGGGCTCCTCTAAATGTGCTCCATACAATTAAATATTTATTTTTTCAATACTTCTAGATATTTTATGTTCTAGGGTTTTGGCATGCTTTACAAGTCATTTTTATTTGTATATGATTTAGTGATTGAGGAGATCATACTCAATCTTGTCAATATTGTAGAACTAAATTATCCCATAAATATACTAACATTTGTTTAAATATTTTCTAATTATTTGATTAGATTACTGTATAACACATAAATTCCTTTTATATGGCCTTTATAATGATTTCATTTAATTATATTATATTTATTCAATTTACCTCATTTTCACACACACACACACACACATACAAACACACACACACACACACACACACACACACACATATATATATATATATATATATATATATATATATATATATATATATATATATATATATATATATATATATATATATATATAATATTTTAATAAATAATTTATTATTGTTTGTTCTTATTAATTCAATAATTCTTAATAATTCCAAGTGATGCCGAATTGTGGCAAAATAAACATCATTGGACTGCAATAAAATGCAATTTTTCATATTTTTCATCCCTTGTTTTCAAATGCTTTGCTTTAGTTTTGTTATATTGTTATGTTAAATGAAATCTCTCATTTTTGTAACCCTTATATCAATTTGATTCAATTACATTTCATTGTTTCAACTTTTCTCATTTTATCATTAGAATATATTTATTTATCATTAAAAAAACATTTTTTAATTATGCATAATTTTGGTAATTTCCATAGTTACGAATGATGTCTGATTGAGGTGAAACACATGTTGTTGGACTCATCTGGATGACCTCCATCCAATTAAGTAAATAATTTTATATTCTAAAACAACTTATTTTATAGTATTTTGGCATGCTTTAGATGATATTTTGACTTGTACCTAATTCAAAAATTAAGGATGTTACACTCAATTTATTTAACATCTCAGAAAACAACATTCGCTAAAGTTTTCCTCATTTGATTTGGTTATATTTATTCTTAACTCTAAATCTTTACTCATATAACATTTAAATATCATTTTTATTACATTACATTATTTCAATTTATGTCATTTTGACTTTAAGTTATATTTACCTAATATTAAAATAAAAATTTATTATTATTTAGGCGAATTTATTTTGGAAATTCATAATAATTACAAATAAAGTCTAATTGAGATGAAACAAATTCATTTAGAATCATCCAAATGAGCTCTATCAAGTTAAAATTTTTTAATGTTTTGAAATTTCTTATTTTCTATGGTTTTGATAAGCTACATTAGATATTTTGATTCATGTTATATTTAAAGATTAAGGATGTTGCACTAAATCTCCTTAGTATCTTATAATGTAACTTTCTTATATGATTTATGTTAGTTCAAATTTTTTATTTTCATAAGGTTATATTAAAAGGTTATTGTAAATCTTGTCTCATGTGATAATTACATCTTTTTAATTTTGTTATATTTTCTTGCCTAACTTTATTACATTTCAACTTTAATATATATTTTTTTAATGTTGAGATAATAATTTATTAATTTTTATAATCATTTAATTTATAATTATTAGAAATTCTTAGGGTAATGCAATTGGAAAAAAGAGATTTCTTTCCTTCAAACTTATGTTGATGTTAACTGAAAGAAAAATACTTCTCTAAATTTATGGACTCATTAAATTCATTGAAGAAGTGATAATCGAATTGTTTTTACTCATAAAACCTCTGAATTTAATGAATTTAACTTGTTTTATTCAATCTAAGACTTAAGCAAAACCTAGATTGGAGAGGAGTATGGCCCTTGGGTTTCTATTTATAGGAATAATGTACCTATTTATTTTTATTTCTATTTGGTCAGGTGCTCTTTTACCTTCGAAATTCATAAGGTTACCTCATAAGGAGTTAGCTGCACCCACGAATGATACAACTGTTCTTTAGCTTTACCCACATTAGTGGCATATTTTTATATCCCACAATCGAGAGAATTGGCTGAATCCTCCAACCCATTTTAATGGAGGGGTGTGCTATTTGTTTACATCCATTAGTTTGTAAGGGCTCTAATGTAGACTTTGATGGGGATCACTTAAATTCATGTACATACAAACACATGTGCACATATATACACCTGCACAAGCACTTGGATACACATTTGCATGCATAGGCACCCACACACACATATGCACACACACACACACATATCCATATGGACACAACAACCTTTCAAACTACTACTGAATCCATGAGAGCTAATGATTTTTTTTTATGTTTTAGAATACAGTTCTCCTTAATAAGCCCCATATCTAAATTTATTTCCTATTTTTAAATATTTTACTTCTTAGGGTTTTATAAATTTTAAGAAACTTTAGTTCATTTTGATTTGATGATTGAATGCATTATACTTGATCTCCTTAGTATCATTAATTCATCTTTTATGTACAATTTTTCTCATTTTTTTAATGTTTTGTTTTTATTATTTTTCATTACTATGAAACACTAATATCTTATAATGTTGTCTTTCAATTGCTTTCATTAGGTTATATTGTATTATTTCAATTTGTTGAAGTTCAGCTTTTTCATATATTAACTTAATATTAAATTAATATTTCATCATTATTTTCGATGATAATTTTTAGTAATACATAGAAATTCCCAACGAGGCCTAACAAAGACAACATAAATGTCGTTAGACTTATATGGTTGAGCTTTACCCAATTAAATATTCATTTTCATATTTTTTATATATTTTATTTTTTAGTGTTTTGTCATTCCTTATGAGTTATTTTAAATTGTTACATAATTAATGATTGGAGGTTAGCCTAAATTTCCTAAGGGGATTTAATCTCTAAATCTCCTCTGATGTGACATTCGTATCACTATAAATAAGAAATATAATGTTGCTTCAATTTATCTAATTTTTGTATTATTAAATATTTATTTGAGCATTAATATAAAAACTTGTTATTGTTATATGCTTATTTGCATTGTTAATTTTTTGTTTCTCAAAATGTGGTCTGATCGAGATGAAACAAACTCGTTGGACTTGTCTCAATGAGTATTTTGTAATTTAATTTTTTTTTTAATTTTTCAAAATTTTTATTTTATATTATATTTTACACTTTATTAGATGTTTTGATTTCTATCATATTTAATGATTGAGGATGAAATAATTGAAAAACATAGGACCTTATATTGTAATTTTCTTGCATAATTTATCTTCTTGCAAAAGAAGATTTGTTGTCAATTTGTTATAGTACCATGTAACTCAAAATCTCCTTCCATTTGACCTTTCTATTGCTTTGTTTTCATAGATTACATTGCCATAACTATCTAGCTTCATCGTTTTTATATATTTACTTAATATTTAAAAAATAATTTATTCTTAGATATTCTTATTTACATTAAAAATTTATAGTAATTCCAAATGATGTCCAATTGATACAAAAAATAAAATATTTTAAAATTTGCAACATTAAAAGTTGCATTCAATGTCCACTTGATATCCTTAGAAACATTGAATGCAACTTTCTTACGAAGTTTGTTTTACTTCAAATGTTTCACCTAATTTTCTTATATTTCTATAAAACTATAATTCTCATCTTGTGTGACCTTGGTGTCACTTCAACTTGGTTATATTATATTGTTTCAATATACCTCATTATTGCTTTAATGTATATTTAATTAATATTAAAATAATAAGTTTTAGTTATTTATGCCTTTTAAATTTTTTAATACATAGTAATTCACAAAGGAGTTTTGATTTAAGCTAAACAAATATCGCTTGACTCTTCTAGACAAACTATATCCAACTAAATAATCAATTTTTAAATTACAAATATTTTATTTTCAATGACCTTTGGCATGCCTTATGAGAAATTTCAATTCGCATAAGATTTGATGATCAAGGATGTCACACTCAATCTGATTAGTATGTTGGAATACTAATTTCCTATTCAATTTGCATTATTTATTCAAATGTTTCACTTTAATTATGTCATATTACAACTAAACACTAATTTACTTCTCCTGTGATGTTTGCATTACTTGATTGTGCTAAATTGCATTGCTTCAATTCATTTAACTTTAGGTTTTACTCTATTATAAATTAATAATTTCTAATTTTTTATGACAATTTATTTTTTAAATTCATAATAATTTCAAACGAGATTCGATTGAGATTAAAGAAATATCATTGGACTTTTTTGTAATTATATTTTCTTTTTAAATTTTAAAATTTTTATGGCTTTATCAAGTTTTATGTGGAATTTTGATTTATATTTTATTTTAATAATCGAGGATATTACTCTAGATCTCCCTATTATCTTGAAATGTAACTTTCTTATACAATGTTTCTCATTTATTTATATTTTTGTACTTATTTCATCATATTGCCATATAACTCTAATCTCTTATCATGTGTCCTTTAAATCTATTATATTTTATTGTATTACATTGCTTTAATTTATCTCATATCAAATTTAACATATATTTACTTAATATTAAAATATTAACTTTTTATTATTTATACTTATTTACTTGGGTTATTCTTAGTAATTTCAAACAAGTTTTGATTTAGATGAAATAGACATCATTGTATTTGTCTAGATGAGCTTTATTTAATTAAAAATTCATTTTGATATTATTAGTGTTTTTATGTTCTAAGCTTTTATCACAACTCGATCTCCATAGTATCATATAATTTAACTTTCATTGTTTAATTTGTACCATTTCTTTAAATGTTTTAATTTAATTTTGTTATCTTCCTATATAACTCTAAAAAAAAATTTATGTCACCTCGTAAAGCTTTGATATCTTGGTATATAACTCTAATTTAATATTTTTTGCTTTTATTATTTTATTAATTCCTTATAACTCTAAGCAATGAGATGAAATAAGAATAAATGAAGCCCTCTAAACAATCCCTATCCACTTAGATATTTATTTTTAAATGTTTATGGCTTTGGCATGTTTTATGAGATATTTTAACTTATGCCTTGTTTGATAATTAACAATATTACTTTAGTTCTTATCCTAATCTTGCAATAAAATTTTTTCACATCATTTGTCTTATTTTCTTAAATTTGTCACTTTGATTTGGTTATACTACCATGTCACCCGAAATCTCTCATAGTGTGGCCTTTGTATAACTTTGATGTAGACTATCATATTCATTCAATTTATTTCATTTCAATTTTAATATATCTTTATTTATTATTAGAATGATAATTTATTAATATTTATAAATATTTACTTTCATATCTTATGGTAATTTCAAACAATGCTTCATTAGAATAAAATAAATATTGTTACACTGAACTTTATGACATCAATCCAATTCAATAACTTTTTTATGTTTTAAAATAACTTAATTTCAAGTGCCTTTGTGGGCTTTACGAGAAATTTTGATGCATACCAAACCTAAAGAAGGTTACACTTGACTCCATTTGCATCTAATGGTGCAACTTTCTTAAATAATTTAAATAAATTTTCTAAATTCTTTCCTTTATTTTTGTTATATCATTATCTAGCTCAAAATCTCATCTTAAGTGACCTATGCTTAACTTTTATTTCGTAATATTAATTGCCTCAATTTACCATATTTCAACTTTAATTTTTATTTACTTAATATTTAAATATTTATTTATAAATCTTTATCCTTATTTGTTTTTATAACTCATAGTATTAAAAATGAGGACAAATTAAGAAAAAAAACCAATTAGATTAGACTCGTCTTGACGAGCATTATCTAAGTAAATATCAATTTTTATATTTTTAAATATTTTTCTATGATCTTGGCATTCTTTAAAAGTCATTTTAGTTTGTAACAAATTTGATGATTGAGGCTACTATACTTCATATACCTAGTATCTTGGTATGCAACTTTGCATTGTATAATTTAACTCACATTTTCAATTTTTTCTTTTATTTGGTTAATGTAACTTTAAATCTCCTCTCATATGACATTTACATCGCTTTTTTTGTATAATACATTGCTTAAATTTATCTCTTCTTAAATTTAATAAATATTTTTTAAATATTCAAAAAATTATTTTTTATTATTTATATTTATTTTGTTTATAAGTTTTAATAATTCCAAATGGGGCCCAATTGGGACAAAATTAGTCATTTGACTTGTCTCAACAACCTCTATCCAATTAAATATTCTTTTTAAGCATTTGTTTAGATATTTAATTTTTTATAGTTTAAGTATACTTTACAAGACATTTCAATTTGATTCTTATTTGATGATATAAGATACTATAGAAGATCTCTTTGGAATACTGAAATGTAAATTTTTTGAACAATTTATCTAATTTCTTTAAACCTTTTGCTTTAATTTAGTTATATTACTATAGCTATAAATATCCTCTTTTGTAAAATTTTCAACACTTTTATTTTCTTATAATACTTTTCTCTATTTTTTCCATTTAAGTTTTAATGCACATAAATCTAATATTAAAATAATAATTTTGTATTATTTATGCTTATTTACTTTGGTAAGTCATAGTACTTGCAAATGTTCTCCAATTAAGAAGAAAATAACATTGTATTATCTCGTCGATCATTATCAGCCTAAACATTCTTTTCTCAATTTCCTTATATTTTAATTTCTAAGGTTTTGTCATTCATTGGGAGAACTTTTTAGTCTTACTTTTTTTGTTATCAAAGATGTTACACTAGATCCCCTTAGTATTGATTTTATTTTTGTTGTTTTATATTGCTCAAATTTATCCCTTTTAAATTTTAATTTATATTTATTTAATATTAAAAAAATAATTTATTGTTTTTTATGCTTATTTAATAGTGTAATTCACATTAATTCTAAATGATGACTTCTCAAGAAACAACAAATCCCAATGGACTCACCTCAATATCCACTGTGCAATTTAATATTAATTTGTATTTAATTAAATATTTCATTTTCTATAGTTTTTATATGTTTAGTATGATATTGACTCATACTATTTTTGATAATGAAGGATGTTACACTTGATCTACTTAGTATCTTTTAGTACAACTTTTTTTAATAATTTATTTTATTTCTATGAATGTTTTACTTTGCCTTATTTATAATACTACGTAAATAAAAATCTCCCCTCTTATGATTTTCATCGTGCTTTATTTTTTTATATTACATCACTTTATTTTATTTAATTTTAATTTTTTTATTTACTTAATATTAAAATAATAACTTATTCTTTTCTATAATTATTTACTTAGTAATTCAAAAAAATCCCAAATAAGCTTTGATAAAGATGAAACAAATGTTGTTTGACTCATACCAACATGTTCTCTTAAATTAAATATTTAATTTTTATACATATTTATATATTTACTATTTTAGTGATTTAAAAACTTTTATGAGGTATTTTAATTTGTACCTCATTTGACAATCGAGACTATTGCACTCCATCTCTTTAGTACCTTGAAATGCAACTTTCCCATACAATTTTTGTTATTTATTTCAATCCCTTTTTTAGATATATTACAATGAAACCCTAATTATCATCTCATGTAAACTTTACATCACTTAGATTTAGTTATATTACATTGCTAAATTGATCTCATTTTCTGCTTCACTATATATTTATTAAATATTTATGAATATTTAACTTGGTAATTCATAGTAATTCAAAGAGATGTTTGATTAAAAAATTAAATATCACTAGACTCATCTTACCGAGTTCTATCCAATTAAGTATTGAATTTGATCAATTTTTTTATATATTTTAATATTTTATTTGTAAGACTTTATCATGTTTTACGTGTTATTTTTATTTGTACCAAATTTACGTAGCAATGAAGTTATAATAGCTCTTATTAGCACCATTTAATGGTACCTTAAAAAATTTATCTCATTTTATTAAACTTTTTCCTTTGATTTTATTATTTTACAATGCAACTCTAAATATCCCATCATTTGGCCTTTATATTGTTTTGAGTTACTATGTTATATTATTTCAATAATTCTCCTTTCACCTTTAATTTTTGTTTACCAAAAATTTCAATAACAATTGTCTTTTATTTTTTTTTCTTATTTGCATTAGTTATTTGGAGTACTTTAAATGAGTTCTAATCAAGATGAAATGAACATCGTTGGGCATGTCTCGATGAGCTTTATCTAATTAAATTTCTTTTTATAAACATTTAATTTTCTGGTGTGTGGCATACAATATTAAGAAATTTCATTAGTATCCTACTTTGATGAATGAGGATCCTACACTTGATCCATTTAGTATCTTAGCATAATACTTTCCTATATAGTTTTTTGTAATTTTTTCAAGTTTTTTTGTTATGATTTAATTGTCATACTATTTAATTCTAAATCTTATGTCATATGACCTATGCATCACCTTCATTTAGTTATGCTATAATGCTTCAATTTAACTCATTTTAGCTTTAAATATCTTTAATTAAAATAAAATAATGGTTTCTAATTTTTTTATTCTTAGTTATAATGATAATTAGTGGTAATTCATTAATCTAATCAAGTTGAAAAAATGTCATTGGAATTGCCTTGAAAAAATCTATGCAATCAAATTTAATTTTCTAAAATGTTACATAATTTATTATCCATGATGTTTTCATACTTTATGGTATATTTGGATATCTACCTGATTAAACAGTTGAGGATGTTACACTAAATCTCCTTAGTAACTTCGAATGCAACTTTGCCTTAAAATTTATCTAATTTGTTGAACTTTTTCCCTTTGATTTTGTTATATTATAATGAAACTCTAATTCTTCTCTCATGTGACCTTTACATTACCTTGATTTGGCTGTATTAAATTTCTTTAGTCTATCTCATTTCAACATCATTATATATTTTTGCTCAATTTTTAAACAATATTTTTTTATTATTTAGGCTTATTTATTTTTGCAATTCTTAGAAATTCCAATTAAGATCTGCTTGAGATAATATATACATCATTACACTCGTCTAGACGTGCTCCATATAATTAAACGTTCATTTCTAAATTTTGTAATATTTTAGTTTTTATATATTTGATATGTTTTATGAGACATTTTAATTCATACCTAATTTTATTGTCTAAGATGTTACTCTTAGTATCTTTGAATAAAAAATTCTAGTATAATTTATTTATTTTCTTTAATATTTTTGTTTTGATTTTGTCATATTTTTAAACTTTAAGATATATTCACATAATGTTAAAATAATCCTTTATTATTATTTCTACTTTACTTTTGTATGTTGTGGCAACTCCAAATGAGGTTTAGTTAATACAAAACAATCATCGTTGGACTTGTCTTAAGGTGATCTATCTAATCAAATCTCATTTTAAACTTTTAAATCATTTATTTTCTATAGCTTTGGTAAGTATTTCAAATTGTACTTGATTTAGCTATGGACAAAGTTACTTTACATTGCTTAGGTACTTGAAATATTATTTTCCCATATAATTTGTCATGTTTGTTCAACTTTTTACCATGATTTAGTTATATTACTATGCCACACAAAATATTCTCTTATATTGACTTTACATCATTTTGATTTAATCATAAGACATTACATCATTTTACTTAATATAAAAACAATAACTTTACTTTTGTAATTTACATTATACGATCCTCAAAATACCATATGTTTCTCTCTAGACATAGTACTTTTTCCTTCTTGTATTTTCATACTTATATAATAGATGTCTTTGGTAGTTGTACCATCAAATGTTACTTGAATGAACTCTTAATTTTTTATATTATTGTCTGTGTACCCTTGTGCGATTACTAGCATGTTCTTTTCCTATTCGCAACTTCATATTTTTGTAGTAAATGGCATCACCTTATGTATGGTGGCCAAACTTTATTATTTCAATTCACTATCCAATGTTCACACAACTATTATACTTAAATGTTAACCAAGTTATACTTGTTCAAAAATGATTTACTATTTTAGCCTTTTCACAATTGCATCCCAATTGCTATTACTATAAGATTCTACTATACATTTGACTAAAATCATGATGTCTTATTTTTGTAATAATGACTTTATACTAGTTTCTAAAATCATCATATGATTCAATTCGACTTTCATGTAACATGACTCTGGTAACACATAGCTAGCAATAGTCCAACATTTTTACTTGAATTTTACAAACATTTAATTGATAGAATAAAATGAAAATAATATACTCTAGCTATAAATTTTATAGGTGTAACAATATGGATATGTTCTTATGCAATTAGAATGGCATCACTATATTCTCTTCTTGGATGTACATATAGACCATCACTTTGAACACATTTGGTGGTGAATAGATTTTCTATAGTTTTTTATAAGATGGAGCTAGCCAAGCTAGTAGACTAGGATAAGCATCACATGAATGCTCAACATGAGTCTAAAAAAATAATGAAAAGTATTGATTCATTGAAAAACCAAGAGATTTAGAAATTCACATGAAAGGAAAGGAAAGAAGAAATCTAAAGAAATTTGCTAGGTTGATGCTTTTCTTACTAAACCTATTAGTGATAGGAAATCAATCCATCTTAGAAAATAGACCCAAAAATGTTGATAATGTGATAAGATGCACAAATGTGCTAGTACATATTAAGAGAATGTCTACCCTTTTTTTGAACACTATACATAAGAAAGTTGATTTTTTAGAGGATCAAAGAATGATTTGGGGAATTGGTGAGGCACAACCCATAAAAAGGGGATAGCCTCTAATTTATGCACTCACTTAGTAGTAGGCCATGGAGTCATCAATGTCATTACTCATATGCTTTTATTAATTTATGCATGAAATTGCGTAGGAAAGAGTTAGTTGTGATAAAGGCCAATTGCAATTTCTTTGGTGGTGAGGTTTTCCTCAATGCAGATTCTATCTAGTCTTTGAGTCATAGGTGATCATGTTACTCTCAATTATTTTTCATGAACTTATTTAATTATTCTTACAAAAAATTAGAATCATGTTTGGAATGGAATTCATAACCTAACATAGTGTGGTGATCAATTTCTAGGAGGCAAAGGTGCTTATCAAGATGACAAATTTAGTTGATCTTCTATAATTTTTAGTTAACTACTGCTTTTTGATATTATCAACCCTTTAGAATTTAGCTTTAATTTATAAAGGCTATATTGGTTGGTTGGAATTCATATTCGATTCCTTACTTATGACACAAATGCTATAGGATACCCTTCTAAGGATTATTCCAACATTTTCTATAGGAATTTCTTGGTTTACCAGTAGAAAGATTGTTAGAGTCGTTTATTAACATGAAGCATGGATCCATTCTCATAATAGAGGCATCATATTGCAAGGCTCTAAATGACCTTCATGAGTTCAAGGTCCCATTGTATAGTGTGGCTAGTAACAGATTGATTAGCCTTAGTTCTTCACCATGTGGAGTTTCTATTCCCTCCCTTAAAAAGAAGGATGTGTGTTTAAGCATACTACCAAGAATTTAAGAAGGTGACTCTTATCCACTATCATACATAGATGATTTATGTAATCAATAATAAGGTGCATAATCCCTTTTAAACAGTAATCTTTAATAAGGGTTTCTTCAAATAAGAATTACGGAAGAGGACGTCCGTAATAAAAGTTTCCCTTAGACATTTTGAGTTACAGTTTTACATTTTGACATATCCAACACAACAATTACCTAGCTCATGATTTGTATTAGGATTTATTGTATTAGATAGTGCATCCCAGAATATCAAGGATTAAGAATGAGCATATTAAAGGTGCTTGAAGATTTGGAAACATTCACATTCAAATATTTATAGAATCTACATAAAAGAATGAGTACTACTCATTGATTTTGCATGGCATGCCATCCTTGGACTATTAAGCATCTAGAGAGTGTATTACAAACCTTAGATCATCTTTTGAAACTTAGTGTATAGTCTGACTCTAGATATTAGTTTAGACATTTTCCTTTGCTAACATTTGTGTAAAACAATAGCTATAGGCCATTAGCAAGACACCACATATGGATTTATAAGGATACTATTGTAGACCATCATTTTGTTGGATTGATGACCAATCCTTATTGGTGTTTAGAACTAAGAATATAGGCAAGTCTATTAAAATCATTTCGAAATTGGAGATAAGGTGCATAAGATCAACCCAATTTGATAATTATTTACTTTTAAGTTGTATTCCAAATTAAGACTTAGGTGCGACATTATAAAAATATGGAAATGATTGTATCTATGGTAGGTACAATTTTGTTTCAAGATACTATAGTTGGGATACATTATTTTTTCCATATATCTAATTTGAAGAATAAGGGTTGGTGCAATCTCATGTCCTTTAAAAGAAGCCTAAGGTTTATTTAATTATAATTAGATGAGTCCAATCAATGGCACCTAGTTGAGTTTATTCGTAGGCCTTCAATAAATCAAAGTCTACTTATGATCAAATTCCTTTAGAACAACCATGATGAATGAAAGGCTACTTGAGAGGAGAAAAGCAAGGTTCAAAAGAAATGAGCAAGCTTATTTTCTTTATTTCTAAAGTGAATTCCAAATTATGGTAAGTAAATTACTACATCTTTTATAGCTGGCCAAGTTAAATTAATTACATCTTGATTTTATTAAATTTATACTTGTAATGTTTTAAACTTACTTTTCTAAATTATGTTATTAATAAGAACTATATAGGGTGATGGTAACGATCATATAGTATGATGAGGAAAGAAATTAGATTGAAAGTTTAGCAATGAATATTTCATGGAATAATATTAAATGATATTACTATAATATGAAGCAATAGAACCACTAGGGGTACAAATGGATCCAAATATGAAGTCCAAATATCGTCACATGACTATGACTTGTGGTTGTGTAAGTGTAGCGGTGTTGTAGATGTTAGTACTTAATTATGTCTTATAGCATAAAGATGAACTTTTGGAATCATACAAGTATAATATAGGCACATAGTATAGTATATCATCATGAAGAGATTGATGTTGGATACAAAACTTATTTAATGATCATATAAGGCTGATCACACTACAAGATGGTAATTGAATAAGAGAATAAATATATTTAGAGATGAGAAAAGTATTCATTGTTTAGTTAACTCATGAGACCTTGTACATGATATGATATGGTAAGCACAATTTAATAAGTACGATTAAGCTAAGTGAAACATTGGATATTGGATTAATCACATAATAATAGGTTATTTTGGGGAATAATGCATCACACTTGAATGAATATTAGATCACATAATTAAGATCTATGGAATTATTAATAAAAAAAATGGATTTGTATTGTCTTATAATACAATTAAAATAGAGTACTAGTATAGTAAGAAGTTGTGGAAAAAATAACTATTACTAAAAAATAAATTTTTAGTTCAATATTATGCAAATATTTATTAAAACTAAAATGACATAAATTGATGCAAAGTAATGTAACAAAATTAATATGATGTAAAGGTCATACAATAAAAAAGTTAGAGTTTTCAAATAATATAACCAAATAAAAGAAATAAATTTTAATAAATGAGATACATAATACATAAAAATTGTATTCCACGATATTAAGTAAACGAAAGGTAAAATCCTTGATCATCTAACCAGGTATGCATCGAAAGGACTTGGAAAGTGTGTCAAACAAACAAAAATAAAGTACTTTTTAACTATACAAAATAATTTATTATGTTTAATTAATATTAAAATAATATTCTTTATTTCTTATTCTTATTTAGCTTGATAATTTGTAACTATTAAAAATAACATATGATCAAGATGAAATAAATATTATAAGACTTGTCACGATGTACTTTTTGAAATTAAATATTGATTTTTATTTTTTAAAATTTTATTTGCTAGAATTATAGCTTGAATTATAAGATATTTTAATATATGCATGATTTGTTCATCCAGGGCATTACGCTTGATTTTCTTACGATCTTTGAATGCAACATTCCTATACAAGTTAACTTATACTTATTTACATTAGTAAGCCACAGTTATTCCTAACATTTTTTTGATCAAATTAAACAAACATCGTTGGACTTGCGTAAGCAAACTTAATCTAATTAAATATTTTTTAAAAGTTTTACTTTTGATACTTTTGAAATGATTTGTTTAACATTTTTACTCATGCTTGACTTGTTGATCAAAAATATTACAATCAATCTATCGAGAAACTTGGAATATAGTTATCAATAAAACATATCTTATTGATTAAATTTTTTTCACTTTGATTTAGTTATATTATAAGGAAACTCTAATTCTGCTCTCTTGTAATCGTTGCACTACCTTAACTTGTTATATTATATTGCTTAAAATTTTATAATTTTTTTTTTAATATATATATATATATATATATATCTTCTCAATATTAAATTAAATTTATTTATTATTTATACTTATTTAATTTGATATTTCATAGTAATTTCAAATGAGGTTCAATGGAAAAAAAATAAATGTCGTTTGACTCATCTAGTTACACTCAAAGATAATAGTTTTTTATTTTATTTAAAAATTACTTCTAGTATTTTAGTATTCTTTACGAAGTGTTATATTTTATACCCAATTTAACACCAGAGGATATTACACTCGACCTCCTTAATATTTTTAGATGCAACATTCTCGTATAAATTTTTGTCATTTTGTCAAAAATTTTACAATGATTTATTTATAAATCTGTGTTACACTAAACCTCCTCTCCTTTTTCATTTACATTGTTTTACTTTTTTATTTTATATTTTTTTAAGTTTATCTCATTTTAACTTGAACATATGTTTTCTACTTATTATTTAAATTTCTCTATTTAAATTTTTAATTCACAATTGTTTTCAATTGGGTCTGATCAAAATGAAATAAACCTTATTAGACTTATCTTGAAAAGATCTATCTACTAAAATATTAATTTTTAACTTTTTAAATGTTTTATTTTCTTAGATTTTTAAATTGTTATGAAACATTTTGATTTGTACCTTTTGTAATGATCAAGAATATTACACTCTTTCTCCTTGTTATCATAGAATGCAACTTCATTAAGCAATTTATCTTATTTTTTCAAATTGTTGGATTAGATTTGGATATATTATAGTGCTTAGTTAACCTTTTTCGCCTTTAATTTATTTCTTCAAATTATTTAATACTAATTATTTTTACCTACTTTGGTAATCCCCCATAATTCCATTTTAGATCTGATTGAGATGAAACAAACATCATTAGACTTATCTATATCATCTTTGTAAAATTAAATATTCATTTATATATATATAATATGGTATTCTAACATGCTTTATGAAACAATTGTACTTGTACCTAAGTTGATTATCAAGGAATTTGTGGTCAAGCTTCTTTGTATTTTGCAAAGAAGCTATCCTATAAAATTTATCTCATATATTCAAAGTTTTAGTTAGTGTTAGTTACATTATTAAGAAACTCTTACTCTTCTCTTGTCAGACCATTAGATCACTTTGATTTTATTATATTATATTTTTTAATTTGTGTCATTTCAACTTTGTTATATACTAACATAAAAAATTAATTATTTTTTATTTATGTTTGTTTTAATTGATAACTCATAAAAATTACAAATGATGTTTAATGGAGATGAACAAAACATTATTGGACTTATCAAGTGAGCTCAATGTAGTTAAATATTCATTTATTATATTTTGAAATGTTCTTTCTAACCTTTTTTCAAGTTTTGAGCAATATTTCATCTAGCACCTAATTTGATGATTGCGAATCTCACACTCAATCTTCGTGGTATCTCTTCTCTTATAATTTGTTTTTTTATTTCTATTATTTAATTCATTTATAAAACTATATAACTCTAAATCTCTTCTTATATGGCATTTACAATACAATGATTTGGTTATGTTACATTATTTATGATATTTTAACATTAATATATTATTTTTATATTAAAATAATTTCTATGATTTCTTTTATTCTTACCTAATTTGGTAATTCACAATTGTTCTAAATGGGGATTGATTGAGAGAAAACAAACATCATTTGACTCATCTCGTTTAAATTAATCTATTGAAAAAATTATTTTTAAATTTTTAAGGAAACAATTAGATATATTAAGGAAACATAATCTAAACAACTAAAAGCAATATAAAGATCACAAGGGAGGAGAATTATTATTTCAAAATTTATATAACAAAACATAATTAAAAAATTTTAAAGAAATTATATTAGTATACAAAAAATACATTATAAAATACTACAAAGATCAAGTGCAACATCCTCGATCATAAAATCAAGTATAACACTAAATGTGTTACAAATTTTGTAAAAACATTCTAAAGCAAAATTAAAAATGAATACTAATTGTATAGAGTTTGCTAGATTATGTTTAATATTTTTTATTTCATTGCCATCAAACCATTTTTGGAATTACTGTAAGTTACCAAACCAAACAAATGTAAATACTAATAAAGTATTATTTTAACATAAATAAAAAAGTGCATATAAACTAAAATACGATAACTTAATTCAAAATAATATTAAGAAATCAAAGTGATATAAATCTCAAATAAGAGGAGAATGAAGTTTCATATTAAAATAATAAATTTTGAATAAAAAAAAATTAAAAATATGAGATAAATAGTTTAATAAAGTTGTATTTTAGGATACTAAGTAGATCAAATATAATATTCTTGATTAACAAATTAGATATGAAATAAACTTTTTTATAAAATGCACCAAACTTTAAGAAAATAAAATATTTACAAAATATAAAGTTCAATAATTAATATGATTGAGTTTTTCTAGATGAATGTGATGATGTTTGTTATGTCTCTATCAAACCTTATTTTAAATTTCTATTAATTTCCAAAAAAAAAGTAAGCATAAATAATAATAAAATATGATTTTTATATTAATGAAATATATATTAAAGTACAAATGTGATAAATTAAAGTAATAAGATATAACCAAATAAAATTAATGTAAAAGTCCCATGAGAGGAGATTTAGAGTTACATTATAATATTACTAATTTCAAGCAAAACATTTGGAGAAATAAGATAATTACATGAGAAAGATAATAAGGAACTTGAATGTAACGTGCTTAGATGTCAAATGATATACAGATAGAAATATCTTATAAAACGTACAAAATTTTTATAAAATAAAATATTTAAAAATATCAAAATGAATTTTTAATTAGATAGAGCTCATTAACATGAGTCTAATGAGATTTTTTTCATCTCCATCAAATCTCATTTAAAATTACAACAAATTAACTAACTAATTAAACATAAATAATAATAAAATATAATCCAATATTAAGAAAATATATAACAAAGATAAAATTTTATAAATTAATGTAATAAAACATAATAAAGAAAAAGTGATATAAAGGTATCAAGAGAGAGGAATTACAGCATTATTGTAATATAACAAAGTTAAAGTGAATTTTCTTTTTAAATAGGATAAAATTCATTCAAAAATTAGCATTCCAACATAACATGGTAATAGATAGTAAAACTATTGAACATCAAATTAATTACAAATAATAGTATTTCACAAAAGGCAGAGACTCATAAAAAATAAAAAATTTAACAACCTTAAAATTTAGATTTAATTGGATAGAGTTTATCAATGGTAGTGACATAACATTTGTTTCACCTAAATGAAATCTTATATTGAAGTTTTGTGAACCAGTAAATGAAATAAACATAAAAAATAATAAATAATAATTTTTTAATATTAAGTAAATATATATCAAAGTTGAAATAAAATAATTCTAGACAATGTAATATAAGAAAAAAAATAATGTAAAGTTCATATTAGAAGGTTTTTGGAGTTGCATAGTAATATAATCAAATCAAAACAAAACATTTTAACAAATGACATAAATTATGTAAGAAAGTTGCATCCAATATACTAAGAAGATCAAGTATAATATCCACTATAACAGAATTAGATACAAATCGAATTTTCCACAAAAACTATAGCAAAATAATAGGATGTAGTTTGGACTTTTTATGAATTATTAAAATAAATAGGCATAAATAATAATAATAATAATAATAATAATAATAAGTAAATATTTATTGAAGCAATGTAATATAAAAAACTCAAAGTGATGTAAATGTCAACTATATGGAGAATAAGAGTTTCGTGCTACTGTAACCTAATCATAATAAAACATTTGAAGAAATTAATAAATTTTATTAAAAATCACATTATAAGATACTAAGGGGATTGATTATAACATTCTCAAGTGTTAAATTAAGTAAGAATCAAAATGTCTTATAAACTATTAAAAAATTTTAGAAAAACAATATTTAATAGTATTAAAAAGAACATTTAATTGAATATAACTCATTAAGATAAGTCAAACGATTTTTGATTTATCTCCATCTACCCACGATTGAAATTACTACAAATTAACAAAGCAAATAAACATAAAAAATTATAACTTAATATTTTTTAATTTTTAGCATATATATATTAAAGTTGAAATTAGTTAAATTATAGTAATGTAATTTAAACAAATTAATGAAATTTGAATGTCACACCATAAGACATTTAGAGTTATTTCATAATTTAACGAAATTAAAGCAAAACATTTAAGAAGATGAGATATATTATTTAGAAAAGTACTTCTAAAGAATGCAATGAGATCAAATGCTATATGCTCAAGCCTTAAAACTATAGAAAATAAAATATTTAAAAAAATATAAAAAAATATAAAAAAAATCTTTCTCTTAATGGATAAAGCTTATGGAGATGAGTCTAATAGCATTTTTTTCATGTAGTTTTGAACAAGTTTTTAATTACAGAAACTTACCAATTTAAATTAACATAAATAATTGTAAATTATTATTTTAGTATAAAGTAAATATATATTAAAGTTAAAAGAGACAAATTTAAATAGATAGTATAACCAATTCAAAGACATGTAAGTTACATATGTGAAAAAACAAGAGTTACATAGTAATAAAACAAATTTAAAGTAAAACTTTTTAAGAAACGAAGTGGAAGGTTGCATTCCAATAAATTAAGGATAATGAGGGTAACATACTGGATGGTCAAGTCAAGTCCAAATCAAAATATTTCACAATGAATGAAAAAACCCTAAAAGAATAAAATATTTAAAAAAATAAAAAAATTAGTATTTCATTAAGTAGATCATATAGAGACTAGTCCGACGACATTTATTTCATCTCCAGTAGAACTAGGTTTGATTTGCTCTAAATTAGAAAAGAATATAAAAACTAATAACAAATTATTACTTTAATATTAAGTAAACATATATTGACGCCAAAATGAGATAAATTGAAGCTATATAATGCAACTAAATTAAGACAATATAACAACCACATAAAAGAGATTTAGAGTTATATAGCAATATAAATAATTCAAATTGAAATATTTGATGAAAAAAGATAAATTATGTGACAAAAATACATTACAAGATATTGAGGAGATAGAGTATAATATCCTTGATCATAAAATCAAGCATAAAGTGGCACATCTTGTGAACAATGTCAAAACCCTTAAAGATAAAATATTAAAAATTATACATAAAAATGATTATTTAATAAGGTAGAGCTGTTTTAGATGAGTCTAATCACATTGTTTTGCTCAATTGGACCTCATTTGAAATTGATGTGAATTATAAATTTAATTAATCATAAAAAATAATAAATATTATTTAAATATTAATTGAAAATATAAAAAACATAAAATTAGATAACTTGTAATATTGTAATATAACCAAATTAAAGAGGTATAAAATTCAAATAAGAAGTGAATTAGAGTTTCAAAGTAATATAGCCAAATCGAAAAAAAAAACTTAAGGAAATTTCATAAATTATACATTAATACAACATTCAAGAATACTAAGGTGATCAAGTGTAATATCACTAATCATGAAATCAGATGTGAATCAAAATGTATAAAACATGACAAATCTTTTGAAAATAAAAAAATTAATGATATGAAAATAAATACTTAATTTGATAGATCTCACATAGATGAGTCTAACAACATTTCCAGAGTCTCGATCAAACCTTGTATGGAATTATTATAAATTACTAAACAAATGAGGAAAAAAATAATAATAAATTATTATTTTAATATATATATATTAAAGAAGAAATGTGTTAAAGAATAGTAATATAATATAATAAAATCAATGTGAGTGAGAGGTCATAAAAGTGGAGACTTAGAGTTCACAATATTATAACAAAATCAAAGTGAAATATTTGAGGAAATGAGATATATTTTTTAAGAAAGATGCATTAAAAATTACTAAGGCCATCTAGTGTAACATCCTTGATTGTTTTTTAAATTACTCATAAAGCATTCCAAGTCTTTTGAAAATAAAATATTTGAACATATCAAATTGAATATTTAATTGGATATAGCTCATCGAGAGTAGTCCATTGATGTTTGCATCACATTGGTTAGACCAATTTTTTAATTAAAACATAATACAAAAATATGTAAGCATAAATAATAATAATAATATCAAGTAAAAATATATTAAAAGTGAAATGATGTAAGTTGAAAAGATATAATATAAACTAGTAAAAGACATGTAAATGTAAAAGGAGAGGAGAATTCTAGTTTCATGGTAATTTAACCAAGTCAAAGTAAAAAAGTTGAACAAATATCAAAAGTTTTGTGCAAAAGTTGAACCCAAGAAACTAAAAAGTTTAAAGGTAAAGTTCTTTAATTTCAAGTGAGATATGAATCAAAGTGACTCATAAAACATTCCAAAACACTAAAAAATTAAACATTTAAAAAAATATAAAAGAACATTTAATTTGATAGAGCTCAATGAAATGAATACATCGATGTTTATTTCATCTCGATCGAACAACATTTGGAATCGTTGCAAATTATCAAATTAAAAAAACATAACAAATAATTATTTATTATTTCTAATGTTAAAACATATATACTAAAGCAAAAAATAAGATAAAGTGAAGCACTTTAATATAACTAAATATAAGCGATCTAATAGTCACCCTTTAAGGGCTTTAGAGTTATATAGTAACATAACAAAATCAAAAACAAACTCTTAAAGATCTAAGAAAATTGTTTAAATTGAAATAATTGAATGCAACAAAATCAATGGCATGTAATGGTCACATGATGTGAAAATTAGAGTTGTGTAGCAGTAGAAACAAATAGAAAAATATAATAAATGAGAAAATTTTAAGGAAAAGAGTGGAAAAAATATTGTAAAATAAAATATTAAAATAGTTTTTGGATAGAGCTCATTGAGACATATCCAACATCATTTGTTTTGTCTCAATTAGACCAAATTTAGAATTATTACAAATTACCAAATTTAAAAAATTGTTAGAACAATTTAATTATTTTTTTATATTTAGTAAATAAGTAATGAAATTAAATAAAACTAGTTGAACCAATAAAATACAAAAAATGAAAAATCTGAAAAAATTAAGTGAATTGTTTAGTAAAGATTCATTTAAAGAAATTCGAAACATTGATTGTAAAATCATAGATCAACAAATCATTTATAAATCAAAATATCTCATAAAGTAAATCAAAAATATTGAAAGAAAAATATTTAAAAATAATATATATAACTATTAATCTCTAGAACCCCTCAGTATATTGGAATACAACATTTTCACAAACATTATTTTATTTATTCATTTTTTTCTTTGATTTGTTATAGAACTATGAAAATCTATTTCACCACTCTTGTGACATTTACATCACATTTACTTTGTTATATTAATTTTTCAAATGAGTTGTAGTCAAATTGAAAAAATTCTCATTGGACTTGTCCCGATGAGCACTATTCCAATAAATAAACATTTTTATACATTTAAAAATTTTATTTTTCTATGGTTTTTGAACACTTCATGATACATTTTTATTTGTTCCATATTTCATGATAGAGGATATTATAAATGATTCCTTTATTATCTTAGAAATATAACTTTATATTATAATTTATCTCATCACATAAAAATATTTACATTGATTTGGTTGTATTACTATATAACTCTATGTCTCCACTCATGTGACCCCTATATCGCTTTAATTTGGTTATATTAAATTTATTTTTTTAATCAAATTTTAGATTTAATACATATTTTCTTAATAATAAAATAATAATTTATTTATATTTTAGCCTACTTAAATTTGTAATTCATTGTAATTTTCAACGAGAATTGATTGAGATGAAAAAATAGTCATTCGACGCATCACGAAGAGTCTATAAAATTAAATATTTATTTTTAAATTTTAAAATTTTATTTTCAATTGTTTTAGTATTCTTTACAAGATATTTTGATTTGTATCCTAGAATGTAACTTTGCCATGCAATTTATTTTAAGTTTTCAAAATTTTTTCTTTGCTTTGAATATATTACAATATATTTCTAATTCATAAATTATTTCACAATGATATCACATTGATTTTACTACATTACATTGCTTCAACTTATCAAATTTCTATCGTAATTCATATTTACATAAAGTTAAAAATACTAATTTGTTGTTATTTAAACTAATTTAGATTCATAATTCATAATAATTCTAAATGAGCTCTTTTTAGTATTAAAATATAATTATTTAATATTAACATAGTAATGTATTGTTATTTATTATTATTTACATTCTTAAATCCCCATAATTTCAAATAATGTAACATCGAGATGAAATAAATGTCATTGAACTCTTCATGATAAGCTATATCCTATTAAATATTTATTTATAATTTTTAAAATATTTAATTTTTAGGTTTTTGGTACATTTTGAGACATTTTTATTTCTATTTTATTTGATGATAAAGTATGCTACACACAAACACCTTAGTATCATGGTTTGTAAACTCTCACATTGTTTATCTCATTTTACAAAGTTTTTTTCTTTTTTTTGTTACATTACTTTGCTTTTATTTACTTTATTTAAGCTTTAACTACATTTCTTGATATTAAAAAAGTAATTTATTACATTTCGTGCTTATTTACTTTGTTAAATCATTATAATTCCAAAAGTGTTCTAATTTAGACAAATTTTTTTATTAGACTCTTCTTAATGAATTCTATCCAAAAAAAATATTCATTTTTATATATCTAAAATTTTTGTAACAATTTACTTATGTTTTATGAGCTACTTTGACATGTTCCTAATTTGACGACCGTGGATGTTATACCCGATTTCTTTAGTATTTTAGAATGATATTTTTTCGTATCACTATTTTTATTACTTCAACTCTCTTTTAATTTGGTTGTATTATTTTGTTTCAATTTATCTCTTTTCATCACTAATAAATTCTTGCTTTGTAAATTAACATATTATTTTTATTATTTGTTCGTATTTATTTATGTAATTCATAATTATTTTAAATGACTTCTTATAGAAATGAAACAAACATCATTGGAGACATTTTAATGATCTTTATCAAATAAAATATTCATTTCTATATTTCTAAGTTTTTTCATTCATAAGTTTTAGTATGATTTTTGAGTAATTTTGATTTGGACATTATTTAACAATATAGAATAATACATTTAATCTCTTTATTATCATTGAATTCAACTTTTTCACACAATTTATTTTCTAACTTTACATTCCTGCTTAAATGTCCTTTACACAACCACTATTTTTTTATATGAGTTTAGTTTAATTTATATAATTTAAACTCTAATATTTATTTCATTAATTAAAAAACTAGAAATATTATTAATTATGCTTATTTAATTACAATTAAAATAATAATTAATTATCATTTATGCTTATTTATTTTAATAGGTCAAAGTAATTTAAAATGAGATATATTCATGAATAAACAAGCATTGGTGGACTCTCTCGATGACCTCTATTTAAAAATATTTAATTTCTTTAATTTTGAAGACTTTATTTTTTTAGTTTTCCATGCTTTGTAAGATATTTTGATTCAAACATCATTTAAGGATTGAGGATGCCACACCGGATCTCTTTATTAGATTTGATTAAAATGCTCCCATGTAATTTATTTAATTTCGATTAATACTTTACTTTGATTTGGATATATTACTATGTAACTCTAAATCTCTTTTAATGTGACATTTATATCACTTCCATTTGATTATCTTACATTGATTGAAGTTATATAATTTATTGATCAAAATAATATTTACATAATATCATAATAATATTATAATTATTATGTTTTTTATATCTTTTATTTCACTACAATTTGAAATGAGGTCCATTCAAAATGAAACAAATATTATTGTATTTCTCTTGAACAAGCTTTATCTAATCAAATATTCATTTCTATATTTTCTTAAAAATATTTTATGCTCCAATATTTTTTGTGCTGCACTAGAAACTTTAATTTGCACCAAATTTGATGATTGTAGATAATACAGTCAACAACCTTTATTTTTGGAAATGCAACTTTTTCATACAATTTATCTGATCTGATCAAATCTTGCATTTTGTTTTTGTTTATATTACAACGTAACGTTAAAGCTCCTATCATGTGATATTTATATTGCTTAGATTTAGTTATATAATATTTCTTCAATTTATCTTATTTAGCTTTAATATATATTAACTTAACATAAAAAATTAATTACTAATATTACTATTGATTTTTTAGTAATTTAGAATTATTTAAAATGAGATTTGATCAAAAAGAAGCAAACTACATTAGGCATGTGTCAATTAGCTCTATCTTACTCAACATTGATTTGTATATTTCTAATTATTTTATTTTCAATATTTTTTATTAAAGGTTATGAGAAATTTTAATTTTTACCAATGTTGATGAATGTTTATGTCACACTCGGTCTCTTTAGTATATTATAATACAATGTTGGTGTGCAATTTAACTCATTTTTTAAAATATTTTTCTTTGTTTATGTTATATTACTATGAAACTCTAAGTCTATTCTCATGCGAGATGTACATCACTTTAAATTTGTTGTATTACATTGCTTCAATTTACCTTATTCATCTTTAAAATATATTTAGTTAATATAAAAATAACATGTTTATTATTATTTATGCTTATTTATTATTTTAATTAGTAGTAATTCCAAATAAGGTCTTATCGAATGAAAAAATAATTATTGGACACATCTCAATGAGTTTATCTAATTAAATAATTATTTTTATATTTTAAAGTATTTATTTCTAAGAGTTTTAGTTCATTTTATGAGACATTTTGAGTGTATTTGCTATGATGACTAAAGTTGTTGTAGTCGATCTTCTTAGTATTCTTGGAATGCAGGTTTTTCGTATATTTTATTTCATTTCATCAAAAGTTTAGCATTTATTTGATTATATCACTATGAAACCTTTACATTGCTTTGATTTACTTTTAAGATAAGGTTTTATTATTCTCTTTTAAACATTAATATATATTTACATATTATTAAATTATTAATTTATTATTACCTATACTTATTTACTACGATAATTTGTAACAATTATATAAAAGTTTAGTTTAAGGAGAAAAAACATCAATATACTCATCTAGACAAGTAATATATAATTATTTTTTTAAAGGTTTATCTTTAAGGGTTTTACATGCTTTAAGATTATTTTGATTCCTACCTAATTTGATGGTCCAGGATTTTAAATTTGATGTCCTTAGTGTCTTAGATTGTTGATTTCCTATACAACTAAAATCATTTCCTCAAAATTTTGCTTTGATTAAGTTATTTTTTCATTTAGCTTTATATCTTCCCACATGTAAGCTATGCATAAGTTTTGTTTGATTATACTACACTACTTTAATTTATGTTGTTTTTGCTTTAATACATATTTAATTAATAATGAAATAATAATAATTATTTTTTTATGATATTTACATTGGTAAATTGGTGTAATTCAAAACCAAGTCTAACATAAAGCAATTGAAAGTTAAGGACTAGTCTAGATGAGCTTTATCCTTTTAATTATAGATTTCTAGATTTTTAAACTTGATCGCCATACAATCTTGCAATGTAAATTTCCCATACATTTTATCTCATTTCTTAAAATATTTTTTTATTTGGTTATAATAATATCCAACACTAAATCTCTTCTCACGCATCATTTATGTTACTTTCATTTTGATATATTACATTGATTTATTTTATCTTATTTTAGCTTTTATATATGTACTTTTAATATTAAAATAATAATTTATTATTATTTAAGCTTATTTACTTTGATTGTTTGTGGTAATTCCGAATGAGATCTAACTAAGAAGTAACAAATATCATTAGATCCATCTCAAAAGGTTATATCTTTTCATAATTTTAAATATTATATTTTTTAAAGATTTGGTATGTTTTATGAAACATTTTAGTTTATACCTAATTTTTGTTTGAAAATGGTACATTCAACTTCCTAAATGAATTGGAATATAACTTTATGATAGAATTTATTTTATTTCTTCAAATTACTAAGGATTTAGTTATATTAAATTGCTTCAATTTTTCTGATTCAAACTTTAACATATTATAAAATAATTTTAAAATAATTATTTATTAATATTTCTACATACATATTTTGATAATTTGTAGTAACTCCAAACGTGGTCTATAAGAATGAAACTTCATTTGACTCTCTCCTTGAACTCTATCCAACTAAATATTCATATCTAAATTTTTAAAAGTTTTATTTTCAATGGTTTTGACTTGTTTTATGAGGCATTTTAATTTGTGCTTCATTTGACAAATAAGAATGTTATATTTGATCTCATCAATACCTTTAATTTATAATGATGGTCTATTAAGATGAAACAAGTATCATTTGATTATGTCAAAGAAATATATGTAGTAAATATTATTTTCCTTTACCTTTGAATATTTTTTTTATAGTTTTGGCATGATTCATGGGACATTTTAATTTGTACTAAATTTAACAATTGTGGAGGTTACACTTAGGCTCCATAGAATCATGGAATGTAACTTTCCTATTTGACTATCTTATTTTGTTGTTTTTTCTTTCATTTTGTCATATTGCTATATAACTCTAAATTTCTTATTATGTGACATTTATCTCACTTTGATTTGGTTAAATTACTTTACTTCAGTTTATCTAATTTAAGCTTAAATATATGTTTTCTTAATATTAAATTAAAACTTTACTATGTTTCAAATTTAATTTGTAATTCATAGTAATTCCAAATGAGGTTCATTCAAGATGAAATAAATATCATTGGGCTCACCTTGATAAAATAGGTCCAATTAATTATTTCTTATAATGCCTTTAATTATTTTATTCTCTAAAATTTCCACACATTTTATGAGATAATTCAATTTAAACATGATTAGATGATTAATGATAATATACTCTATCTCTTTTGGTACATTTAATTGTAACTTTCTTATATAATTTGTGTAAATGCTTCAACTTTTCCTAATAAACTTTGGTGCCAATTTATTATTATTTATGATTCTTTAATTTGTAATTCATTGTTGTCCCAATTGATGTTCAATTGAGGTAAAATAAATATCAATAGACTTCTCTGGACGAGCTCTATCTTATTAAAAATTATTTTTGTATTTTTTAAAAAATATGTTTTTAGGGAGTTAACAAGTTTTACAAGGCATCTCAATTGATAAATTATTTATCAATTGAGGATGTCATGTAGAATCTCCTTAGTATCTTACAATGTCAATTTCCTCTACAAGTTATTTCATTTTCCACATTTATTTTACATTAATTTTGTTGTACTATTATGCACTATAAATCTCATGTCGTGTAACCCTTATATTATTTTTATTTAATTATATTTCATTGCATTAATAGAACTCATTTAAGCTTTAATATATATTTATTAAATATTAAAATAATTATTTGTTTTAGTAATTCTTTTTTACTTTTTCTTTTCAGAGTAATTCCAATTGAGGCAAAGCAAATGTCATTGGACTTACGCTAATGAGCTTTATTTAACTAAATATTAAAAATCATATTTTATAAATGTTATATTTTATAGGTTAAAATATGCTTTAAGTGGCATTTAGGATAATGCACTCGTTTTCTTTAGTATCTTAGAATCTAACTTTCTCATTCAATTTATCTCATTTTTTTTTTCAATTTTTCATGTTAATTTAATTATATTTTTTATGTAACACAAAATGTACTCCCTTGTGACATTCATATTTTGTTGTTTTTGTTTTATTAAATTTCTATAATTTAGTAATTTTAGCTTCAATATAAGTTTATTTAATAATAAAATAATAAGGTATTATTATTTATGATTATTTACTTTAGTAATTCTTAGTAACTCTATGAGAGGTCTAATCATGATGAAAAAAAATATTATTAGACTTGTATCAAAGGGCTCTGTCCAACTAAATATTCATTTTAGAATTTTTTTTGATTATTTTATTTTCAAGGTTTTTGTTTGGCTTTAAGAGATATTTTTCTTCATGCCTTGTTTGATGATGGAAGATATTATAATTTATCTTCTTACAATCTTGATAAGAAACTTGTTATATAATTTATCTCATTTCTTTAAGTGTTTTCTTGGATTGAATTATATTACATTATCTCACTTTATCTAATTTTAGCTTAAATATATAATTTATTGACATTAGAATAATAATATAATATTATTTATTCTTATTTATTTTGATAAATCAAATACTTACAAACAAGATCTGATTGACATGAAACTAACATCGTTTGACTCAGCTTGACAGGCTCTATCTAATTACATATTCATTTTTATAGATACTTTGTTGTCAAGAGTTTTTGCATGTTTTATGAGACATTTTAACTCATCTAGGATTTCATGCTAGCAAATTTCACAATTGATTTTCTTTGTATCTTGGAGTGTTATTTTCTATTATATTTGATCACATTTCCTCAAATTTGTTTGCTTTAATTTTGTTAGAGTATTTTCATTCATCGTACCTCATTTAAGCTTTGATATATAATTATTTAATTTTTAGATAACAATATATTATTATTTAGTCTTACTTTTTTTTGAATTAGTAGAAATTAAAAATAAACTCCATTCAAGATAAAACAAAAATCGATGGAATCATCTTGACTAGCATTATTGAATTAAATATTCATTTTTACACTTTTAAATATTTTTAAGTAGTTTTTGTAATGATTTATTTTACATTTTGATTTATATATCAATTGACAATCAAGATTATTATTGTTGAACTCCATAATATCATCAAATGAATGTTAGTTTATTATGTTAGTCTATATCTCCTCTCTTGTGACATTTACATTACCTTGAAAATATTCAATTTCTTCAACCAATATCATTTTAGCTTTAATATATATTTACTTACTATTGGAAAAATAATTTTTCATTATTTATTTTTATTTAGTTTGGTAATTAAAAGTAATTCCAAAGTAGATCTATTCAAAACAAAATAAATATCATTGTTTGCATTACAAAGAGATACATACAATTAAATCTTATTTTCTACTTTTTTGAATATTTTAATATTTAAGATATTTCTATTGCTACCTAATTTAATGATTGATATTGTTACACTTAATCTCCTTATTATCATGACAAATGATAATCTTATTTAATTTATCATAGTTTTATGGATTTTTTATTTTGATTTTTTATATTACTATATATGTCCTATAATATTCAATTGTGACATTTATATTATTTGATTTTTTTCATGTTATATTAATTCACTTTCTCTCATTTCAACCTGAATATATTTGTACTAAACATTAAATTAATACATTATTATTATTTATACTTATTTAATTTTGTTGATTATAGAAATTCAAAAAGTGGTTTGACAAAAATAAAATAAATTTTGTTAGACTCATCTTTAAGATCTATATCTAATTAAATAATTTTTTATATATTTTTTAAATATTTTATTTTCTATAGTTATGAAATATTTTATAGTACATTTTGAATCATTCTTGATTTGAGAATTAAGGACTTCACACTTGATTTCCATAATATCTTTGAAGGATAATTTATTCTTTAATTTCTCTCATTTACTAAAATTCCTCCCTTTTATTTGATTATATTACTTTGTAATTCAAAATCTCCACTTGGGTGACCTTTACGACAATTTTATTTGGTTATATTACAGTGCTTTGATACATCACATTTTAGCTTTAGTATATATTTACTTAATATTAAAAAATAATATTTATTTAATTTCTATGCTTGTATAATTTTTTAATTTGTTGTAATTCCAAACAAGGACTAGTGGACAAAAAAACAAAAAGTAATACATATAATATTACTTCAATTTAACTAATTTCAACTTCAATATTTATTTACTTAATATCAAAAAATAATTTATAGTAATTCCAATTGAAGTCAAATTTAGATGAAACAAACATTATTAGACTCATCTCAATAAGCATTATCTAAAAAAATATTTTCATTTATATTTTTTGGAAATATTTTATTTTCTTAAACCACTACAAATTTTATGATACATTTTAATTAGTACTTCATTTGGTAATCAAAGAAGTTACACTCGATCTTTAGAGTACCATGTAAAGTGTATTACTCTTATAATTTATCTCATTTCCTAAAATCTTTTACTTTGATTATAACATATTACAATGCAACTCCAAATCATCACTTATGTGACCATTATAGTCTTTTAATTTGGGTACACTGCATTTCTTCAATTTATCACATTTTAGATTTTGTATATATATTTACTTAATATTAAAATTATAATTAGTTATTTTTTATGCATATTACTTTTGAAATTTATTGTAATTTAATCAAGACAAAACAAATATAGCTAAAATCACCCTTAATAGCTCAACCAAAAATAATATATATTTTTGTTATTTTCAAAATATTTTATTTTTTACGATTTTGGCATGACATTTGCATTTACCAAGATTTGGCAATGAAAGATGTTGTGCAATCATTATAATATCATGGTAGGCAACTTCCCTATGCAATTTATCTCATTTAAGCTTTACTATACACTTTCTTAAAATTTATAGACTATTATTTATTATTATTTATGCATGTTTGTTTTCATAATTAACATTAATTTAAGAAGAATTCTATTATAGGTGAAGCAAACATCACTAGATTTGTCTAAATTTACTTTATCCCATTAAATATTCAATTTATAGTTTTAAATATTTTATTTTTTAATATTTTAGTGCTCTTTATAAGTAATGTTTAATAATACCTTATCAAATGATTAAGATTGTTGCACTTCATTTCTTATGGATCTTGAAATATAGCTTTCTTGTATAATTGATCTCATTTCTTAAATTTTTTCTTTAACTTGCTTATTTTACAAAGTAACTCCATATCTCCTCTCATTTGACATTTATATCATGTTGAATTTAATATACTATAATGTATATATTTATTTTATGTTAGCTTTAATGTATATTTTACTTAATATTAAAAATAATAATTTATTACTAATTTTATTTAGTTTGGTAATTTAGAGTAATTCTAAATGAGGCACGATCTAGATTAAACAATGTTATTCATTCTTCTCAACAAGTTTTATCTAATTAAATATTTCATTTTTTAAATTCTTTTATATTTTATAAGACATTTCATTTTTTATTTGATTTCATGATTAAAGATGATAAATTAGATCACCCTAACTTCATAAAATATAACTTTCTTAAAGATTTTGTCACATTTCCTCAAACAATTCACTTTGATTTGAATATAGTATTATATAAGTCTAAATCTCTTCTAATGTGATATTTATATTTCTTCAATCTGTTTATATAACATTGATTTGAGTTATTTTATTTCACCTTTCACATATGTTTACGTAATCTTAAAAAAATTTGATATTTTTGCTTATTTTCTTTTGTGATTTTGTAGTAATTTTAGATGAGTGTTGGTTGAGAAAAAAACAAATTTTGTCAGAATTATTTTGATCAGATCTATCAACTTAAATATTCATTTTTAGAATTTTAATTTTTTTATATTTTAATGATTTGATGTGCTTTTTTATGCAATATGATTCATAGCTAATTTGATGATTGATTGTGTTATATTTTATCTCCTTTGCATCTCGCATTGCAACTTTGAAGTAAAACTTATGTTATTTCTTTAAATTTTTAGCATTTATTTTGTTATAGTTCAATGAAACTCTAATTCTCTTCTTGTGTTACCCTTAAACCACTTTGATTTTGTTGTCATAAATTATTAAAATTAACTTCATTTCATCTTTAATATATATTTACTTAAATTTATAATAATTATTTATTATTTTTTAAGCTTATTTAATTTTTATATTTGTAGTAATTTCGAGCAATGTTTGATTGAGATAAAACATAGTTTGACTCCTCTGAATGATCTACATTAATTTTAATATTCTATGGATTTAGAACACTTTACAAGAGATTTTGATTCTTGCTTGATTTAATGATCATGCATGTTAAATAATATCTACTTAGGATATCAAAATGTAACTTTTTTATTTAATTTATCACATTTCAACAAATCTTTCATTTTGATTGGTTATAACACTATTTAACTCCAATTTATCTATCGTGTCATCTCTACAACATTTGGATTTGGTCATATTACAATAATTTGATTTATCATGTCTAACTTTTAATATATATTTACATAATATCAAATAATACTTTATTGTTATTTATCATTATTTATTTTGCTAATTTGTTGGATTTCAAAATTATGAATAAAATTGACTAAAAAAATGTGTTACACTTGTCTTAATGAGCTATGTTCTATTGAATATTTATTTTTTATTTTATCAAAAATGTTTAATATATAATGTTTTTAATTATTTTATAAGTCATTTTCATGTGCACAATATTTGACAATTTAGAATATTACTCTTGATCCACTAAGTGTCCTATAATGCAACTTTTCCATTTAACTTGTCTCATTTCTTCAAATTTTTATTTGGTTACTTTACTACAAAATAGTACATCTCTTATCTTGTGACCTTTATGTTTAATTTGTTTTGTTATATTATATTGCTTCAATTTATTTCATATTTTCTTTAATATGTACTTAAAATTAAAAAAATAATTTATTTTATTTATGGTTATTTACTTTGATAATTTATAGTAATTCCTAATAATTATCGATAATGAAGAAACAAATGTTTTCAATCTAAACTCAACGAGCTCTATGCATTCAAATAATCATTTCAAAATTTTTAATGGTTTTAGTTTTTATATTTTTTCCATGATTTTTTAGGCTTTACACTTGCTCATCTTTAGCATCATGCAAAAGAGTTTTTCCTTATAATTTAGCTCATTCTAATAAGTTTTTTGTTTCTTTTATTATATTAATATTTATGTTTAAATCTCTACCCTTATGACTTTTACATCACTTTAATTTTGTTATAGATTCAATTTATCTCATTTCAGCATTAATATAAATTTACTTATTTTTAAATGAACATTTTAGTGTTATTTATGATTAATTACATTAGTAGTTCATAGTAATTCTAAATGAGATCCCTACAAGATGAAGCAAGTGTTAGTGGACTTCTCTTAAAAAGCAATATCTAATTAAATAAATAAATTTTATGCATTTAAATCTTTTATAGTTTTAGAGTTTCACATAGTTTGTAAGATATTTCATTTCAAAGAAGATGTGATGATCAAAGATTTTACACTAGATTCCATTATTATTTTAGTATGAAACTCTTTCATACACTTTTTCTTATTTTTTTAATTTTTACTTTGATAAGATTATATTGATATGTACTCTAAATCTCTTTTTATATGACTTTTGCATTCTTTTGTTCTGGATATTTTATATTAGTTCAATTTACCATAATTTAGCTTAAAGATATATTTACTAAAAAATAAAATAAAATAATTTATTTTTATTTATGCTTATTTAATTTTGTAACTCACTATAATTCCAAACAAGATCTCATCGAGAAGAAATTGAAATTAATTATTTAATTGGATAAATGTTTTTAAGCTTAAATTATAACAGATATTTTTGTAATATTAAATACATAAAGAAGCTAAAATTAGATAAATTGATGCAATATAACATAACCAAATCAAAGCGATATAAGTGTCACACAAATGGAGAGTTACAATTTTATAGTGTTTTAATAAAATCTACTTGAAAACTTTAACAAAAGGAGGTAAAGTTTATAGGAAAGCTATATTTTAAGATGTTAAGGATATCGAGTGTAGCATTATTAATCATCAAATCATAAATAAATCAAAATACCACCTAAAACATATAAAAATAATAAAAAAATAAAATATTTATAAATTAAAAAAATATTTAATAGGATAGAGATCATTCAAACTTGTACAATAAAATTTGTTTATTCTTGATCATATATCATTCACAATCACAATAAACTACCAATTTAAATAAACATAAACAATAATATGTTATTATTTTAATATTAAGTTGATATACATTAAATAAAAAATAAAATAAATTAAAAAAAATATAATACAATCAAATCAAAGAAATGTAAAGGTCACATGAGAGGAGATTTAAGGTTACATAATAATTTAATAAAATCAAAGTACAAAAATCAAAAAAATGAAGTTGTACTTTAAAGAACCATTCCAATTTACTTATAGGATTGAATGTAATATCCTTGATTTTCATATTGTTTATGAATTGAAATGTCACATATATTGTGCCAAAATCTTGGAAATAAAATTTTTAAAAATATTAATGTATATTTATTAGGATTAAAAAATATAAATAATAAAAAAATATTATGAAAATATTTATTTAATTTGAAATGAGATAAATCAAAGAAAAGTGATATAACCAAATCAGTCTGATGTAAAGGTCTTATGATAACATATTTAGAGTCACATTGTAATTAGCCAAACCAAAGAAACAATTTGAAAAATGAGATAAATTATCAAATCATGCATTAAATGATGTTAATAAGATCATTTAATCATGTATTAAATGAGATAAATTATTGTCTCGCACTCTTTATATATTAAATGATGTTAATAAGATCAATTGGAATATCCTTAATTATCAAATCAAGTATGAATTAAAATCTCTAATAAAACTTGCAAAACCTTAGAAAATAAAATTTTAAAAAATATTAAAAAAATAAATTTATTTTGTTGGAGCTCATTAAGGCAAGTCAAACATCATTTGTTATCTCTACTAGAAATCCCCTAGAAATATTATGAATTAGTAAAATAAATAAATTCACAAAATAATAAATTATTATTTTAATATTACATAGATATATACTAATTATGAAATAAGATAAATTGAAGCAATTTAACATAATGAAATCAATGTGATGTAAAGGTCACATCAAACCAAATTTTGGGTTTGGTAATAATACAAGTAAATCAAAGTAAAAAGGAGGAAGGAGAGGAAGAGGAAGAGCAAGAAGAAGGAGAAGAAAAAGTAAAAGAAGAAGAAGAAGAAAAAGCAAGAGGAGGAAGAAGACGAAGCAGACAAAGAAGAAGAACAGGAAGAAGAACGAGAAGAAGTACGAGAAGAAGAAATAGGAGAAGAAGAAGAAGAAGAAGAGGAAGAAAAAGAAAAAGAAGAAAAGTAAGCGATAGAAGAAGAAGCAGTTGTAGTAGTAGAAGAGGAAGAAGGAGAAGAAGAAGAAGAAAAAAAAAAGCAGGAGAAGAAGAAGAAAATGAAGAAGAAGAAGAAGAAGAAGACGAAGAAAAAGAAGATGAAGAAGAAGAAGAAGAGGGAGTAGAAGTAGGAGGAGAAGAAGAGAGAGAAGAAGAAGAACAACAAAAAGAAGAAGAGAAAGAAGAAAAAGAAGTTGAGGAAGAGGAGAAAGAACAAGAAGAAATAGAAGAAGAAGAAGAGGAAGGGGAAGAAGAAGAATTTGAAGAATAAGAACAAGAAGAAGAAGGAGAAGAGGAAGAAGAATAAGAATAGAAAGAAGAAGAAGAAGCAGAAGAAGAAGAAAAAGAAGAAGAAGAAAATGAAGAATTAGAAGAGGAGGAGGAAGAAGAAGAAGAAGAAGAAGAAAAAGAAGAAGAGGAAGAGGAAGAAGAAGAAGAAGAAAAAGAAGAAGAAGAAGTAAAAGAAGAAAGAGAAGAAGATGTAAGAGGAGGAAGAAGGAGGAGGAGAAGAAGTAAGAGAAGGAGAAGATAGTGAAGAAGAAGAATAAGAAGAAGAAGAAGGAGAACAAGAAGTAGAAGAATTAGAAGAATAAGAACAAGAAGGAGAAGAAAAGGAAGAATAAGA